>JAITYX010000150.1:0-420295 GCA_021018815.1 Talinum fruticosum | reverse complement strand
ACAACGACTTCCAGAAGAAAGGGCTCTTCCTCCTTTCGGGTCGAGGAGGTGTGCGCCTAACTCTCTCCGACTTCTCCGCATTCTTCGATTTGATAGCTCATGATGTCTTTCTCTTGATCGCTTGCACTCCGGGTGACGGACCGCTCTTGGTCGTGCCTTGGAGCACTCGTAAACTCACCGAGAATTACGGCTATGTGTAGTTGACCGTGCAACATCGGAGGATCTTCTGCTCCCCGGGGCCCTCGTTCTTTGTTCGGGGCAAAGGTGTCTCCACGATCCTCAAACCAGGCAAAACGCCCGCTGTGGGTGGCATAGGGGGTCGAGGATGTGTGTGAAGTGACAATCTTCTTATTAGCCTTATGAAGAGCTCTCTTGGCCTCAATAATCCCCGGGCATCGCCTTCTTCGTGACACCTTGTCGGGGGCACTTGGCATAGTTGGTGCCTCGGTTGGTTGTGCTTGGGGTTGCATGCAAGGCGGCATCCCTCCCGAGAAGTGGCCAACGAGCTAACCTCCCCAAGGGGTTGTGTCGTACCCAAGAGACGGGGTATACTTGGAAGGGCATGATGGGCATGCACTACTCCATGGTGGCTCGCATCCGCTCCTACTGCACTTGTTGTGCGACGAGTAGTCTTAAGGGTCTCTATAAAGTTTTGAAGAGCCCCTAAGGTGACATAGCCCTCTGGCTGAGATTGGCGGTTGCCAGTGGAGCGCTGAGATGACTCTGTGTCTTCGGCTTGATGGATGTCGAAGGATTGGCCCTCCGTAGGCATGGAATGATGAGGATCGGGGATAGGTGGATCGGTTGTGTCACTTGTTATCCTTGATCGTGATCGAGTACCGCTGGCAACCATAAGCTACCTCTCTCCCCACGGACGACGCCAAATTGTTTCGGGAGAAAAACTTGCGTTATGATGTGGATGATGATTCCGAGGGGAAAGGATTTACTCGCTTCGATTGCCGGCGCATGGCGCGATCTAAGGGATTCCACATGGCTGCTGCTGAACCCGCAAAAGGGCAAAGTCCTCGAGGGTGAATCCTGAGGAACACCCTTCCGACGCTAAAGTTAGTGATGAACTGAATGAGCGAGATCAAGGAATTCTTTCTTGATGTGCATGAAGGAGAATTACTTGGGATTTGCTTACCGGAGTAAGGCTTTTTGGGTTTTGTGAGATTTTCCTAGAGAGGAAAACCTTGTTATTGATGTTGTGAACTTATGAGCCTCCCTCATAAGGTTGGAGGTTGGTGAGTATTTATAGAGGATTTTGATGGGGCTAAAATAGTAATTTAACATGATTTAGGAGGAAGCCCTAACCCTAATGGGTTTTGGGCTTTACCTGGCCCATTAACAGTAGGCTTGGGCTGATATCTCCATTGTCCGAATGATTAGATATAGTTAGCTAATGACGTGGCGAGTGAGCTGGAACTGTTCGGAAAATATCCGGATCAACTTAGCTTCTCAAGGAAGCTAACTTTTGGGTTCTAGAACACTCTTATCTTGTCCGGGAGAGCAATTGAAGGGGGCAGAAAAAATATGGACACACACTCCAAAACAGAGGGAGAGAGAGCAGAGTGTAAAGGAAGAAGAAAAGGTGCAGCCGGTTTACTATTTCGGCTCCAATCGACGACCAAACAACTTCCGATCGTTGCCAAATTTTAGTATGTTGTTCCTAATACTCTCCTCTTTAATTCCAACAGTCACATTTTCATTTTGAGCTCCCAATCTCTGGTAACACTTCCCGGACCGGAAACCTATGAAATTATATTTTTGCCACTTTAAGTAAAGAATTGTGGAGACTTCTTGTTCCAAGGTTAATCCTTGATGATTGTAGTGCCTCTAGTTTAATCTAGAGAAGAACATTCCTTGTACCCACTTTAATTCTTTGTGATTAGTGGAAGTTTTGGTATCGTTGTTAACGGTCCCGTGGTTTTTCCCCTCATTGGGGTTTCCATGTAAATTTAGTGTATCCTTTATTCGTTGTTGTCTTGGTGTTCAATAATTTGGTTGTGGTTGCTGCTGTCTCGGTATTTTTGTTTAAATTGGTTGGTTGCCTATTTGACAATATAAGAAGGGGAAATGTCTAGTTAGCTTCCATTTGCATTTGAGAGTTAGATATTTTGTTGTGTACTTCCCCAACAAAGTGGTATCGGAGCTTGCTTGTTTGTCTGTGTGCCTCTTGTGTTGTGCAAAATGGATGATAAATGTGGGATACCCGGCATGCTTAGTTTAAATGCTACTAAATACTCAACTTGGAAGACCCGTATGGAAGACATCCTTTATGTGAATGACTTGTATGAACCAAATTTAAACAAAGATATCCCAACAAGTATAGTTGATAAAGAATGGGAAATTTTGAACCAAAAGGTCATGGGTACTATTAGGCAATTTGTTGACTTGAGTGTGCTTCAACATATTGCCAATGAGAAAAATGCATTTAAACTTTGGAACACGCTCAAAGATATGTATGAGAGGAAAAATGCCATGGGTAAAGCCTCTTTGATGAGGAAACTCGTGAAGTTAGAATATAAGGATGGTGGCACCATGGTAGTTCATTTGAATGATTTTCAAGGGTTGATTAACCAGCTATCTACAATTAGTATATCTCTTGATGATGAGTTGTAGGCTTTATTACTACTTAGCTCTCTACCGGAAAGTTGGGACACTTTTGTTGTGTCACTTAGCAATTTTGCACCAAAGGGAAAGTTGACTATGGATATAGTCAAGGCCGCCTTATTGAATGAAGAGACAAGAAGAAAAGATTTGGGTAGCTCTAATCAACAAGATGCTAATGCTAATGTGGTGTAGGATACTAATACAGGAAGAACCAAGAATAGAGATTCCTCCCAAAGCAAAGACAAGTCGAGGGGAGATCAAAATCAAAATCAAGAAACAAGATCATATGCCATTATTGCAACAAGTTGGGTTATATTCAAAAATTTTGCAGAAAAATGAAAAGAGATAAATCCCAAGAAAGGAAAGAAAAGAATGAAATTTCCAGGAAATCGCTAGAAGAAAAAGGCACCACCGCACTTGAAACTAGTAGCGAAGATGTATTCTTTATTGGTGATCAAGGTCTGTTGGAACCTTGCTTGTGATGACTGCACTTGGGTGATTGATTCAGGTGCTTCATATCACCTCACTTCACACCAAGAGTATTTCTCTTCCTACACTAATGGTGACTTTGGTCACATGATGATCGGAAATGATGAGTCATCCAAGATTATTGGTATGTGTACCGTGCATCTTGAAACTTCCACTGATTGCAAGTTAGTGCTTGGAGATGTCGGACATGTTCTCGATATTAGATTAAATTTTATATCAACTACTTTGCTCGATGATGAAGGGTACTCGTAATTACCATGGTGATAGAATGTGGAAGCTCTCTAAGGGTAATTTGATTGTGGCTCGAGCTAAGAAGATAAGAACTCTATATGTGATGCAAGCTAGAGTGTGTAGAGAAGAAGCCAACATAGTTGATGATACTTCCGAGTTAATTGTGGCAAAAAGGTTTGCTCACATGAGTGAAAAAGGATGCAAATTCTTACAAACAAGAACCATCTCCCTGATGTTACAAGTATGAGCCTCGAAATCTTGTGTTGATTGTTTAGCTGGAAAAACAACACAAAGTTGCATTTCACACACGCCCACCTTCTAGAAAGAATAATGCACTTGATTTAGTTCAAACTAATGTATGCTCCATGGATATTAAATCACTTGGTGGTGCACAATATTTTGTTACTTTTATTGGTGATTATTCTCAAAAAGTGTGGGTTTTTGTGTTGAAAACTAAAGACCAGGTACTCCAAGCTTTCCAACAATTTCAAGCTAGAGTTGAAAGAGAAATCCGACAAAAGCTCAAGTGTGTGAGATCTGATAATGGTGGTGAGTATTAGGGGCCATTTGAGGCCTATTGCGAGGCTCAAGCTTGAGAAGACGAGTTCCAAAGACACCTCGGTTGAACGGGGTTGTAGAAAGAATGAATAGCACTATTGGAGAAAGAATCGGATGCATGCTCTCTCATGAAAAGCTACCTAAGTCTTTTTGGGCGGAGGCAATGTTCATTGTTGTACATGTGATCAACCTTTCTTTTTCCGTTCCAATTGAAGGTGATGTCCCATAGAGAGTATGGACGAGGAAAGACGTCTCATAGAAGCACTTGAGAGTCTTTCGAGTATAGAGCATTTGTTCATATTCCGAAAGATAAGAGGTCCAATCTTGACATGAAAACTAAACAATGCATCTTCCTTGGGTGTTTTGAGGATGAGTTTGGGTACAGATTGTGGGATCCAATTAACGAGAAGGTGATCGGAAGTCAAAATGTTGTTTTCTTTGAGGATCAAATTATTGCAGATTGTGACAAGTCATGGCATCCGAGTCTCCTTCAATCACCACAATTCACCCAAATCATGTATTTCCAAATCTACCCTCTCATAATCATGGGGCGAGATACACAGGAAGATGATGTTAAGAATGATAATGCTGATGAAGATAGTGACTATGATGATGACAGTTAAGAATCACCAAAACAACCACCTACACCATCGAGCCTCGGTTGAGAATATCCACCAGATATAGACAACCTTCTTCCAGATATCCTCCCCATGATTATGTGATGCTGACCGATGGCGGAGACCCCGAGACTTACGAGGAGGCTATGTCCGATGTGTATCAAAAGGAGTGGTACAATGCCATGCAAGATGAGATGACTTCCTTACATGAGAATCACACCTTTGATCTAGTGGAGTTACCTAAAGGAAAAAGAGCACTCAAGAACAAGTGGGTGTTCAGATTAAAACCTGGAGTAGATGATTTACCACCACGGTACAAGGCAAGATTAATGGTAAAAAGCTTCAGCCAAAAGAGAGGCATTAACTTTGATAAGATCTTCTCTCCAATTGTTAAGATGTCTTCAATCGGAGTTGTTCTCGATCTGGTTGCTAGCATGGATTTGGAAATTAAGCAACTCGATGTGAAGATTGCATTTCTCCATGGTGATTTAGAGCAGGAGATCTACATGGAACAACCTGAAGGTTTTCAAGTTAAGGACAAGGAGAAACATGTGTGCAGATTGAGAAAAAGTTTGTATGGCTTGAGGCAAGCACCTCGGCAATGGTACAAGAAATTTGAGTCCTTTATGGTCTATCAAGTCTTCTACAAAACACATGTTGATCATTGTGTGTTTGTAAAGAACTACCCCGAAGGTGATTTCCTGATTCTCCTACAATACATAGATGATATGTTGATTGTTGGTTCTAACACCAAGAGGATTGTTAGCTTGAAAAGTGCGTTGAGCAAGTCCTTTGCAATGAAGGACCTTGGCTCTGCAAAGCAAATATTAGGGATGAGTATCTCTCGTGACAGAAAGAACAAGAAGCTTTGGTTATCACAGGAGAGGTACATAAAGAAAGTGTTGTAAAAGTTCAACATGGACAAGGCTAAGCCCGTGAGTTCTCCACTTGCAGTCCACATGAAATTGAGCTCTAGTCAAGGTCCTACAAATAAGGAAGACAAAGAAGAGATGAAGAAAGTGCCTTATGCATTTTCCGTGGTACGCTATGGTGTGTACAAGGCCGGACATTGCACATGCAGTTGGGTTTGTTAGCCGTTACATGTCTAATCCTGGAAAACAACACTTGGAAAGCTATGAAATGGATTCTTCGATATCTCGGAGGTACTTCTAGAGTATGTTTATGCTTTGGACTTGGACAACTTGTGATAGTTGGCTACACGGATGCGGACATGTCAAATGATGTTGATTCTAGCAAGTCTACTTCGGATACCTGATGACATTTGTAGGAGGAGCCGTCTCTTGGCAATCAAGATTGCAAAAGTGTATTGCGTTGTTAACTACTAAGGCCGAGTACATTGCTGTCATTGAAGTTGGCAAAAGTTGTTGTGGATGAAGAACTTTCTTGAAGAGCGTGGTTTGAACTAAAAAGGTATATATGTACTTCATTGTGATAGTCAAAGTGCCATCCACCTTGCTAAGAATGTCGCCTATCATTGTCGAACCAAACACATTCGAAGAAGATATCATTGGATTCAAGAAGTTGTGGAAGAAAAATTGTTACAACTTGAAAAGGTTCATACCGATCAAAATGGATCGGATAGGTTGACAAAGCTTCTACCCAAAAACAAGCTTATTGGATGACGTTTGAAAGCAGGTTTGGTTGAACCCTTCATGTAGGAGTGAGGGGAGATTTGTTGGTTCATTCCCTCCTACATGGAGGAAGAGTACCAAGTTCATCCTTGGGCCTAACTTTATTTACCGACATTTTTTATGTGGATGATTTATTTTTAAGTGGCTTGACTTGTAAAAAGGCCCATTTTATCTCATTCACTTAACTTCTCAAGGAAGTTAACTTTTGGGTGTCTAGAAAACTCTTATCTTGGTTGGGAGAGCAGTTGCAGGGAGCAGAAAAAATCTAGACAGACACTCCAAAACAGAGGGGGAGATAGCAAAGTACGGAGGAAGAAGAAAAGGTGCAACCAGTTTACTATTTCGGCTCCGATCAATGACCAAATGACTTCCAATCATTGCCAAATTTTAGTATGTTGTTCCTAACACTCTCCTCTTCAATTCCAATGGTCAAATTTTCATTTTGAGCTCCCAATCTCTGGTAACACCTCCTAGACCAAAAACCTACGAAATTATGTTTTTGCCACTTTAAGTGATGAATTGTGGAGACTTTTTTGTTCCAAGGTTAAACCTTGATGATTGTAGTGCCTCTAGTTTAATCTAGAGAAGAACATTGGTTGTACTCACTTTAATTCTTGGTGATTAGTGGAAGTTTTGGTACCTATGTTAACGATCCCGTGATTTTTCCCCTCATTGGGGTTTTCCGAGTAAATTTGGTGTCTCCTTTATTTGTTGTTGCTTGGTGTTCAATAATTTGGTTGTGGTTGCTGCTGTCTCGGTATTTTTGTTTAAATTGATTGGTTACCTATTTGACAACACAAGAAGGAGAAATGTCTAGTTAGCCTGCGTTTGCATTTGAGAGTTAGATATTTTTGTTGTTACTTCCCCAACACTAATGATAGTCCGTCTTTTTCAAAGTTTACGGCTTAATATAAATATTTGAGTTAGATCAGAATAGGTCAATAATGGATTGATAGACAAAATGATTTTTTAGTAAGTTAATTGAGGTCATGATTTAAATTTATCATGGTGAGTTCTGATCATTTGTAAGTTATACTAGTCATATTTGATGAAACTATTTCCTAATAAAAAGTTCCACAGCATAAGCTTCTCGTAATTATTCAACGTAGTATGCAATTAAGAGTTAGATTGTTTAGCTTAATTTAAATATAAAGAAGATAATTTCATATCAAAGACAATATATATATATATATATATATAATAAAGACGGAATGTATGGAACCTGAACTAGTGAGCAACAGAATTCCCAACAGGGCAAATTTGAAGAAAGCTCAATTTCGTTGGGTGTTGATGACTAAAATTACAATGCCATAGATGCCTATTTATATTAGGGGTGTATTGTTGTGGAGTTGATTGGGATTAAAAGAAATAAATTGTTAGCATAATTTAAGGTTACCTTGAAATTAATACATTTTTGTCGGCCACTTAATTTTTTTTTTTTATATTTGTTCATTTCAATTTATTTCAAAACTTATTTTCACCTCTCCTTTCAGTTAGAATTTAATTTAAATTTTAGATCATTGAAAAATATCAAAATGAAGTTAATTTCAAGATAAATTAGTAAACAAAACATCAAAATATTCCTACAATTTCATTAAAAATAAAAAAAAATAGTGAAAAAATGCCATTAACAAGAAAAAATTCGTATACTAGTTATGACATTATAAAGAAATAAGTATTGTGATGTTCACTTTTTCCCTAAAAGGACAAAACCATTCAATTCTCATTTGGTCCAAACAGCAAGGTCAATCTTGGTCATTTGTGCAGGAACTCAGATGGTATTCCTCTAAATGTAATCATGCTTCATAGTCCCGCAAGTGGAGACGTTGACTCTTTGCAATTGCGATTTATGAGATATGGAAGGAGAGATTATATTGTTTATTTCATAAAATTTACAGCTTGTGTTAGAGTTAGATATTACATTCATAGTTGGAACACGATTAAAACACATGAATTATTCATTTTCTAAAAGTAAGAATTTTAATGCTTTAGATATTGACTGCCCTGAGGACACTAAACTAGCCTTCTAATGTTATAATTTTATCGTCATATAACTAAATCTTATTCAAGAGCTACCTATCACTAAAATATTTTTATCGTCATATAATTAAATCTAATACAATTAAACTAATTTATCTAATGTTATATCTTTCTCTCCATCTTTTCTCTTTCAACTCAAGCCAAATTAAATTCCCTTTCTTCTATGTTTTTCCGCTTTTTATAGCATGAGTTTTTTTCGATAAATAGTTGGTAAAAAGTCAAAGAAGTAAACATACAACCAAACTACTAGTTGTATTTACTTAAAAAATACCAAAGTAACTAACAAGACAAAATAATAACAAAATAATTCTATAACTAATTGATCACCCCTTAATAATTCTGACTGAACTTCTTGCCCTAAATTCCCAAAACGCTGGAAGCAAAAAGACTGATGAGTTACCTTATGAAGAAGATGAGGTGAAACTATAACTGCAACTTTTATTGGCTAATGCTTCCTTAGGGAAGAGGAAGCTTATTTTTTCTTTTTTTTTTAACTGGACGAAGAGGAAGCTAGCTTTTAATTTCTATGAAAAACATTATTCAAAAAACAAGGTTATTAGTTAAAAAAAAAAAACAGTTAATGTGTGAAGGTGATTTTTACTGGCATCAAGAAGGACAACCGGAACAAAAATTTCTCAATCCATAAAAAAATTCAAAGAAACAAGTAGACAAGTCGTATGTAAGTGTGGGTGCAATTAGTGTTCGAAAATGAGGCGCAACAACCACAAATTTGGAGTGTAAAATAAATAAAAATCAGAATCATATCATAATTTTAATTTGTATTAATTTGACAAAAAATTGCTACAATCTCTATATTTATTGTAAATAAATAAATATAAATTCTCTTATTTGATCTCTAAACTTCTTGAAAAACGCCGACATGGCTTGGATCTTGATCAAATTGGCTTGATTTTATCTTTGTTTGATAATTTGGGCGGCGCAGCTTGAATCTTGATCAAGTTTGTTTGATTTGATCTCTAAAAAAGATGGCATGAATTCGATGTTTTGTTGTCCACTTCAGGAGAAACTCTTTTGATAGTGATCTCCTAGACATCATGGACATGGAGGGTGGAGTCTTATTTATAAGGAGGGTCCCCTCTTGTTTCAATAGGGTGCTCGACTTACTTGTCTTCCTATGCCGCTAATTAGGCATTCTAACTTGGGAGTCCGGGTTTTTTTTTTTTTTTTGGATAAATAGTTTGACAAAAAACCCAAGAAGTAATCATATAATCAAAATTATAATTGTACCTACTTAGAGAAAAGGACTCACAACCGATAAAACGAAAAAAAGCTGGCATGAATTCGATGTTTTGTTGTCCACTTCAAGAGAAACTCTTTTGATAGTGATCTCCTAGACATCATGGACATGGAGGGTGGAGTCTTATTTATAAGGAGGAGGTCCCCTCTCGTTTCAATAGGGTTTTCGACTTATTTGTCTTCCTATGCTGCTAATTAGGCATTCTAACTTGGGAGTCTGTTTTTTTTTTTTTGGGATAAATAGTTTGACAAAAAATCCAAGAAGTAATCACTTATAGTGATCGTCACCATACAACAACCAACATAATTAGAATGATCTTAGCCAGTACATATGTCATGTTTAAATCTAAACCATCTATTATTTTTATACTTAAATAATTAAAAGTTATTATTATTTTTAATAAAAAAATATCCATGGATATTAAGAAAATATTTTCTTTGGGTCTTGTTTGAAGTTTACGATACTATATTTCCTTTCATCCCCATTTTTAAGTTGATCTCCATTTGCAATGATTTACAGACGTAGGAGTGACAAGCGGAGCAGCATTATACATTCAGAAAGATTGGAATATCAGCGATGTCCAAATTGAGGTCCTCATGGGATCCCTCAACCTCTATTGCCTCCTCGGTACTGCCGCCGGCGGTAAAACCTCCGACTGGATCGGCCGCCGCTACACCATCGTCCTCGCCGGCGCAATCTTCTTCGCCGGTGCTCTCCTCATGGGCTTTGCCACCAATTACGCCTTCCTTATGGTCAGAAACTTCGTCGCCGGTGTCGGAGTCGGCTATGTTCTGATAATCTCCCCTGTCTACACCGCCGAGGTCTCTCCCGCCTCTTCTAGAGGCTTCATTAGCTCCTTCCCTGAGATCTTCGTTAACGTCGGCATTCCCCTCGGCTATATTTCCAATCTCGCCTTCTCCAATCTTCCTCTCCACCTCAGCTGGCGATTCATGCTCGGAATCGGCGCGATTCCGAGCGTTTTTCTCACCGTTGGAGTTCTCGCGATGCCGGAATCCCCGCGGTGGCTGGTGATGAAGGGAAGACTCGGCGATGCAAAGAAGGTGCTGAGTCGGATGGTTTAGAAATATTTTCTTAATATCCATAAATATTTTTTTATTAAAAATAATAATAACTTTTAATTATTTAAGTATAAAAATAATGGATGGTTTAGATTTAAACATGACACGTATGTACAGTTAAGATCATTCTAATTATGGTGATTGTCGTATAGCGACGATCGTTATAAGTTTTTCCTCAAAATTATAGTTGTACGTATTTGAGAAAGCAGGACTCATAGGCGATAAAACGAAATAACTTTACAAAACAAAACTAAAACTTTTTTTCATAGATTACTCAATCTATTTTTTATTTTCACTAAGAAGAGAAGAGTCGACCCTTCGGCAAAATTTATACCAAAAAATATGTGTTCCAATTTATAGAGAGATTGAATTAGGATTTCTGAAAGATTCTTGTATCTCCGCAATAGTGTTGATTTCTTCTTCTACCTCCACATTCACATCAACCAAGCCTTGGTTGATTCCCCTCCACACACCTAATCCTCTTCTCTCTTCGTGCACCTCCTCAATCTAATACCCCCACATCCAGGTTGAATCCCACTCAAAACAACTCCCCTCCTTATTGAATTAGCTCAGCCATTCACACCCTCTCTCCATCCCAAATCCAGTTCGCGGATTGCTTTTTCTTCAATAGCTTTCTCAACAACAATCATCCTTATACCAATTTCCACAAATGCTGCACCTTGGAGGATCAAGGTTAATACCTCTGAATGGGTTCGCCCTCCCCGGTTTCACACACCCAAAACTTCATCCCATTAATAGTTTCTTTCTTCTCCTAATTGACGGATCTACTGTATCTACCTTCGACCATGGAAATGCCTTCCAACTGTTCGACAAAATGCCTCCAAGAGTAGTTTTAGTATAGAAAGCCATGTTAGTTCCTTTACAATCACTAATTATCCTTTAAATTCTATGCCGTATCTTTCCTTCTCCGATTGCTCAATCCTTTCTCGTCGTTGTGGTTCAATTTTTTCGTCTTGAAGACAAGAGAACTTTGGATGGGATGGAATCGAGCATCAATACCACGCAAAGCACGCAGCGAACAGTGAAGGAGTCTATCCAGATTAACAAAATCTTAGGCCTAAAAATACTCCATCATGAACAAGCTGTTGCAAGAAGAATTACAAGAACATTAAAAAAAAAAACTTGGGAGTCTGTTTGAGTAGCCGACTTAGTAGTCCACTCCTGTAGGAGACATAGTACTCGGTTTGGGCATGACGTAGTTGTCATTTAGGCCTTAATTTGGTGAACATTTTGAGCGCAACTCACTTAAATAAATTAAATTAATTAACTCTTTTGATCAAAAATAATTAACGTCGTTCATTTTATGATGTGGCACATGGTTTAATTTTTAAGTGCCTACACTCGAGTCAAACATCAACTTGCCACAAATCAAAATAAATTTTGACCCGATATAAATCGACCCTTTAATTAAAAACATGTTTTTTAGTTCTTGAGTAAATTTAAGTTGTTTTCATCCCTGACACGAAATTGATCCATTTTCTAAATGTGTTAACCTGAACCGACTAATTTCCTAACACTAGTTATGATACTCACCTGCGAATATAATCAAGAAGCTCGTTGTATATTTTTCAAGAGTAGTTGCAAACAACTGCTCCTTCCATTTTAAAACAATTGTCACTTTAACTAACCTTTTTTGTTTCACAATATCTATCACGTTATAATTTAAATGATATATTAATGACTAACTTGCTAATTTGTCTTTATTAATTTCTTTTTTATCTTCTTGTTTTATTAAGTCTTTTTATTTTCAACGAAACTTTAGAATAACATGATCTTTTAATACAAATTTATCATAAATTTTGTATTTCTTTACTGTATAAAAATGACAATTATTTCAAAATGGAGGGAGTGCATTCATGGAAGCAATCACAAAAATATAGATGTGATTTGAAACATGCAATGTATCAGGAACAGTTGTAACTAGGTTTTTGCTCCATTTTTCTTAGCGAACAAGAGGTCATTTGTTAAGTATATAATAAATCACTAACATAAAAAAGCAAACCTGAAGATCAATAAATATGTCGCCTATGTAGTGTGGTAGGCTAAAGCTAGTATCATAACTATAGTATTTGTTAATTGAAATGATATGATTTCCTAATAATACCGGGTCGTTCTTTTTCATTTTGTTTTTGAGTATTCACTTTTCTTAAATTCATAATCCAGCATGACTAAGCATTCATGATTCACGTGAACGGTGTAATTGTCATAGAGTTGGTACAGCAAAATAATTAAATAAGACCACCCGTCACACCTCTGATTTGCCTTCGCATCCTGATCCATGCCCATAATAATTTTGAGGATGATGTGGTGTTAAGTTGGAGAGAATGAATTTATGTGACGACCTTTAACGGATGCACTTGGATCTTCGGACTCCTTCGGTAGGCTCCGATCCTACAAAAAGGCAAACCTTGGGGGTGAATCCAGGGATGTTCAAGTCGAGATCCAACATCAGATGTTAGGGTTTTCTCTCGAGGTAGGATTAGGCGTTTTCCTTTGAGCCTCGTTTCAACCGGAAATTAGCAGGATGGGCACTAGGAAATCAGCTAAAATCAGCTCAAAATTTGCCAACATTAGTCAGGTCAAAATGTTGCATTCTACAACCCCGGGTGACCAGCCTGGGTCAGCTGCAATCTGCCCGCATTGAACAGGTTACGACAACGCATATTGGCAAAAATGTGACTGGCGTGGGTCAATGTGTGGTATAGGGATTTGTGTGTAGCTTTGGCATTAGGTTTGGGTGACTGGCATGGGTAGGTTGGGCTATTTTGTGAGTTGGTTTGTGTTTTTTTGAGTGTATGGTTTTGATTTTGCGCTTGAAGAAAGGAAAGTCACACTACATTGATCCAATCTCACCTCAAATGAACATGTGATGTTATATTTCATCACCCGGCCAACAATAAAAATAAAATGACACATTAGAAAAATATCGAGACACTTTTTAGGTATTTGCAAATTTCATTGCAATATTTGGATGGTAAATGTGTTATTTCTTTCGTTGTGATTGGCAGGATGTCTCTAACCATGGCGGAGGAGTAAAGTTTGACAAGTATGAATTTATTAGTGCTTATTCTCGATACTAGTTGAGAACGTAAGAGCCATACGGTCCAAATGGCTTGTTGTTATGAAAATGCAACCACAACATCGCTACGATATACAAGTTTGAACTAGAAAGCGTCAAAGACTGTACTTCAATAAATTGAGTTATTAAGCCCCATTTTTGAAGAGACGACATTAATGATTGTTGATAATATAAAGCCTAATGGGTGATTTGGGTTCGAAAAATCACGATACAAGACAAGAAATGACGAACACGGGCAAGAGGCAACGAACAAGGATCGTGTCGGATGAAGCTAGTACAGCCAGCAAGGACCAATACTTGGATACGGGCTGGCCGTGTCCAGATGGCACGGCCCATTCCAGGCATCCGGCGCTTGGTTGCACTATTTGAAGCGTTTTTGTTCGTTTTCTTGTGTTAATGCATGTTTTAAGGCTAGTTAATGCGTGTTTATTGCTTGTAAAGGCTTGTAAATACTGTAAGGTCCTGTTATGGCTATAAAATGCATAGATATCCTCCATTGTTGTATAAGGAAGTAGTGAAGAGCAAGGTGTTAGCTAAGGTTAGCTTGAGCGAAAATTCCTCATAACTACTTGAAATCTAGTGCAATCGGTTTCAAGGTTTCTCCCGGTTTTAGGTTTTTCCACCTTAAAACTCTTGTGTCCCAATCTTTGTTATTTTCTTTTATCCAATTTTATTGTTTGTGAGCTCCAATCCTAACAATTGGTATCGAGTGAGGTGAGGTTTGAGTTCACAAAAATGGAGAGCGGTAAGGTAAAAATTGAGAGGTTCGATGGAAAGGACTTTGTGTTACGGAAAATGCAAGTCGAGGAATTGCCGTACCGGAAGGAGTTATATCAACCCCTCGGAGTGAAGCCTATGGACATGGCAGAAAATGATTGGAAGTTGCTTGATCAACAAGCTCTTGGGACGGTGAGATCGACGCTGTCGCGAACGTAGCGTTCAACGTGATGGAGCAAACAACGACAAAGGGACTGTTGGAGGCATTGTCCAACCTCTACGAGAAACCTTCGGTGATGAATAAGGTATATCTAATGTGTCGGTTGTTTGAGTTAAACATAGGGTGATAGCGAGTGTAGCGAATCATATTAATGAGTTTAATAAGATCATATCTAATCTTGCTTCGGTAAAAATAAATTTGAGGATGAGGTTAAAGCCCTTATTTTGTTGTCTTCATTGCTCGAGTCATGGGATACCATAGTGTCCGGGGTTAGTAGTGGTAGGGGTTCAAATGCACTAAAGTATGATGAGGTCCAGGATGTGATCTTAAGCGAAAGCATTCGCAAGAAAGATATTCTAGAGTCATCGAGAAGTACTTTTCATATAAGGGGTAGGGAGAAGCATGTGAAAAATAGTCGAGGAAAATCAAAGTAAGAGGTCAATCCCAAAACCCGGGAGGTCGTGTGTTGGGGCTGTGGGGATAAAGGACATTTTAAGAAAAATTGTCCTAAAAAGTTTGATGACCGGAGTTTCTTAAATTCCATGGAAGATATAGGTGATGCACTTGTGGTTAATGTGGAAAATTCTATTGAGTCTTGGGTGGTGGATTTATGGGGCATCGTTTCATTTCGGGTCTAATAGAAGTTTATTCCATAATTTTGTTGCAGGAACATTTGGGAAAGTTTTTGTGGCAAATGGGAAAATCTTGGATATTCAAAGGGGATGTGAGGATCAAAATCTCAAGTGGGGGTTTTGGAATTTGCAAGGTATTAGGTATATCTCGGGGTTGGCTAAAAATCTAATTTCGGTGAGTCGAGTTGGCTGAATCGGGATACTTCATGAAATTTGGCAATGGTGGTTGGAAGATTTTATAAGGGTCATTGGTTGTACCTAAGGGTATAAAATATGGCTTTTTATACTATACCGGGCATGGTAGTGACTTAGTTTTGAATGTCGGGGTTAACAATTCTAGTGGGAGTCTTCGGTATGAAGGACTTGGTTCGGGTTTTGTTGTAGTGGGAGTCAATGGGGATGACATGGTATTTGTTGGGTCTATAAACGGATAGCCGGGTGCTCCACAAGGTGAATTGCAAGAACCAGAGGTAATAAAGAAGGTGACGTTGTCAACGGAATGTAAAGCCCGAAGGTATAAATTTTCTCTTCATTATGTTTTAATGACTAATGCCGGTGGGCCAGTTTTACATGGTGAAAGTGTGCAAGAGGTAAATCTATCCGAGTAGGAGTTCACGTCAGGTGATGGTCATGGGCTTGATGGCTTGGATAACGGGAAGTCGGTAAAGGAGTTGGTTTAAGGTGAAGGTACCAAAATAGTGAGGTGGTGCATGGCCTCGGTGGGTCTCTCTTGATAAAGGGGCCAGGTTTCCGCGAGGTAGATGGATTCAACAAAGGAGGTGAGCCATTAGTCTCCAAGTGGGAGATTGTTGGGAATATGGAGCCTAATGGGTGATTTGCGCTCGAGAAAATTGCGTTACAGGGCAAGGAACTGCGAACACGAGCAAGAGGCAACGAGCACGGATCGTGTCGGATGAAGCCAATGTAGCCAGCAAGGACTAGCACTAGACACGGGCTGGCCGTGTCCATCGACATGGCCCGTGCCAGCAGCACGGACAGTCCATGCTAGCAGCACGGACAGCCCATGCTGTTGGGCACGTCCCATGCCAGGCGTCTAGCCATTGGCCTGCACGGTTTGAAGCGTTTTTGTCCGTTTTCTTGTGTTAGTGCATGTTTTAAGGCCGGTTAATGCGTGTTTACTGCTTTATAAAGGCTTGTAAATGCTGTAAGGTCATGTTATGGCTATAAAATGCATAGATATCCTCCATTGTTGTATAAGAAAGTAGTGAAGAGCAAGGTGTGAGCTAAGGTTAGCTTGAGTGAAAATTCCTTGTTAACTACTTGAAATTTAGTGCAATTGGTTTCGTGGTTTTTTCCCTATTTTGGGTTTTTTCACGTTAAAAATCTTGCGTCCTAATCTTTGTTATATTCTTTTGTCTAAATTTCATTATTTGTGAGCTCCAATCCTAACAACGATTTCGTTGTATCTGGAAATGATCTCAATTTACCAAGAGTGTTTGATGAGATTAACAATAATCTGAATCCAAATCTAGTCTGATAAGATTATGAGTTTGGAAACACAATCCAATCAAGCATCCGATCCGACTAATTTTTTATCTAAAAATATCAAATTTGATTTTTTAAAATTTTGAAAATACGAACCAAGTTATCTTAAATAATGGCGTTATCCCTTACCCTCGCCCCTACAGCCCCCGGTCTGTTCTCATCTTAGTCTCTCTCTTTCACACACATTCTCATCTCTCTCTCTCTCTCTTTTATTCTATTAGTTTATTAGCTTTGATGCAATCATGCAATTGTAGTAGGTGGAGTACGAGTAATTATTATACATCTTTTTGTGTGCTTTTTTAAATGTCAGATTTCGATTCCAACCAAATTTAACTAGATTTTAATGCAAAACGCACTCGGCTAAGTGTTGCATACTTGTGAACCATTTAAAAAAGTATGTTATAGGTCGATTTCCTTAAGTACTATATAGTAATATAGTAGTATGAAGCATGACTATGGTAAATAGTCTCCTAAGCTTGCTTAATAATTTAACATAGGGTATGTGAGATTAGAATATGAGCTATTTTATTCAAACAAATCTTTGATATCATATTTAATAAGCACCTCAATCAAAATCTTAAATTATTGCTGAAAATTCATAAATAATTTACATATTTTAACATATTTTAAATTCTGCCTGTGTAAGAACATATTTGGATAACCTTCATGCTTCTCACAAACCTATTAATGTTCCTTTTCAACCTTTGGGCCATTTTAAAAAAATGTATAAGTATTCTGAAGGAATAAACCATACAACTTGCAAGCACATCCCTAGCAAATGTCAACCACAGCAAAATTGCCAGTGTCGAACTTGCCAATTTTATCTGCCTAATATATCCTCCACAAATTTAATGATAAATTTCCAGTCACTCACACGATTAAATTAGAGAATCACGGGATGACGATATTCAGAGGACAGCAATAAAGGGAAAATTGTGAGAGAGATTCAGACGACAATAAACTTCTCAATTATTGATAGTATGTACGTGTAGTGTACGTAGGCATAATAGTATGTAAGTATTTTTACTACTTTAAACTTCAATATGGAGAGGATGATCACTTTAGAGAGGGGTGAATAAGGTGTTTGGAAGATTTTGTGCAATTTTAGTTCTTGTGAATTGAGCTCTTAGAATGTTAAGAAAAGTTTTTAAGTTTAGTTTGGAAAAGGGATGAGTCTAGACGGACTCGGACATAATAGACAAATTGACACAAATGGATTTTATAAGGAAACCCTCCTATAGAAATTGACACAAAAAGATTTTATAAGGAAACCCTCCTAGAGCAAAAATCCTTGGACGAGTGCTCAATCCAAGTACTTAGTCAAATCCACTAATTGAATCCACAATTAGAATGAAATTAACTACCCAAATTTGTACTCTAACAAATTTGACCCAGTAAGAATTTCCCTTATTGGACTTATTACTTCCAAGTTGAAGTTCCCTCTTCAAATTGAGACAAGCGAATTGAAATTCCTTTATCAACTCGAGACAACCGAGTTGAACTTCCTTCATCAACTCAGTCAAGATTAATAGTGTTTGAAAAATAAATAAGTGATTACAAGATTTCTTATTAAGATTACAACCGAGAAAACAAGAGTAAGAATTAGGAGTTGTATGCTTGACGTGTATATGATCCGTTCGGTTATGTCTCTCATGTGGAAATCTTGTACTAAGGCTTCCTTATATAGCCTCGCTTTGGAGAAGTAGTTGTTGAGTCTTCAACGTCTTTTAGATGGAGCTTATAAGATTGAGTAAGCTAGTTCTTGTAATGGATAGTCTGAAAGCTTAGTTCTTGGACCTTCCTAAAATAGTTGTTTGTGCCTCGATCCTAACTTTCAATTCTTTTATCAACTCTAGTAAACTAAAATTTTAGGTGTAAGAGATCGTTAGACTCATAAATAATATTTTACCTATAATAGTAACAAACATATATGTCAATAAGTTCTGAGCAATTCTAGGATTTCAAGTTTTCTTTTTAGCGAGACTTCAACGATAACAATGAAGCCTTTGTTTTTGCATTTTTTGAAATAATTGAATTTAGAAAAACCTGCAAAAATAATATAGAGAATAGTTTTGACAAGTATAAAAATACTTTGGTGCATAGTTAGATTAGGGATTAGTCCGAATAAAGCATTTAAGACTAATTATCCTTAATCTTTTAATTTAAAATTTATCAAGTCTAATATCCAATATATTCAAATTCCACATATTTCAAAACTCATATATTTATCCAATATGTTTAAGATTAATGAGCTCATCAGTAATTAAGATATTTCACAATTATGCATACTTAGGCAAATTACAACGTAATATATTATATGTAATGAATGATTGAAACATTTAGTTTCAGGTGATTTTATGATGATTGTCATAATAAAATTGATATAATAAAGATGAAAGAACTTTGGTAAACTTAATGTCGGAGTCCGGCTGAGTGGATTAGTAAGCGAGAACCGAGTGGGTCGATCGGACCGAGTTTGATGACTTAGTCAACTTCTACTTTCTGAAGTTGAACTGAATATAAGACTATGATATATTTTGTTTTATAGCATAAGTCTTTGGGTAAGTCATATAAAGTTTGATGATTGCCATAATCTATGACTTAGTTTTGTGAATTTCTTTTTAATATACATATTAATTAATCCTAATTTTGGATGAATGTCTTGAAATCAAAACATATAAAGAGGAGATGGTATACCTAAGCCTCTTATTTTTGTTTATAAAGATTAAGGTCGAGTCGGACATGAGTCTTGACTACGGTTGAAAACCGTAGTACGGACCAACATATTATTATGGTTCTCCAATTGTAGTAAAAGGCTTCGTTTGACTATGCCTTTTACTACGGTTCTCTATCATAGTAAAAGGTCCGGTTTGACCAAGCCTTTTACTATGATTCGCTTGGAAAACAATAGTAATAAGTTATTTTTTAATAAATTTTTTTATTTTTCAGCAAGCCCCTCCATATATATGCACATTTGCATCTCTTCTATAGCAATAACAAACAGAAGTCTTTACTTATGTTCTCTTTAGTAAAAAAATCAACAATGTAAAGATAATTTCTTACACCATTAGCAAACACAACCCAAAGTACCATCCAATATCATCTGCATCACTAACAATGTTATCATTTCAACAAATATAAATTTCTTCACAACAATACAACACAATCACAAAAGTACTAATCAAATGCAAAAATATACACAAGTAATGTATGTGTGTGTGTGTCTCGTTTGTCGTGCGCGCGTGCATCCGTGTGTGTTTGTGTGTAATAATTGTGAGAGAACAAAATTGCTTAAAAGTTTAAGTGTGTGTGTGTAACTAACTATGAGAGAACAAAATAGTTTAAAATTTTAAGCAATTTTGTTCGCTCACAATTGCCATAAAAAATTTTAAGCAAATTTTTCTAACCCTACCCGATTCATAAGCAAACCTAAAACTACCCGAATAGCCTATTCCGGGGTTTTCTTCACTATTCTTCCTAGCTTCTAGGACTGACAAATAAAGTGAGCTCGAGTGAGTACTCGGGGTGTTGAACTATAGAGAGTAGTGTTTCAAGTATCGAGCCTAATTCGAGAGGCTCAAGTTAGACCAATCAAATATGTGGGAAAGTTGAATAATGAAAACTAAACTAAAGAAAGTTAAAAAGGTGGCTCGATTGTGATTTCGCCAATTAACGATCTAATTAGCCAAGAAAAGGCACTAACCTACCCAACTTAAGCTAACAAATTGAGATGTTTGGTTGCATCGGAAAACCTCACCCAAACCAGCAAATCAACCACACCTTTCGGTATAAGTCAATTGCCCGAAAATATAGATGAAAGCTCTTTCAAGCATTTCATCGAACACTTGGTAGGAATGAGTGAAAATAAAATTTACAAGTATGAATTGGGTTTGGATAAGCCTAATACATGACTAATTAGCCACCAAAGGGCTAATCACAACCAAAGCCAACAAAATTAGTCAGTAAACATGAGAGAATTCCTGCTAAATTCTAAACTAACGACATAACAAATGAGCATGGAGATGAGAGAGAAAACTACTAAATTGCATGAATCAAACAAATAAACATATAAATCAATAACAAAAATCAAACATTTAAATAAAACATTTACTAAACTAATATTAATCTAACAAAATTAACAAGAACCAAGCAAGAAATAAAGAGAGAGAGAGAGAGAGAGAGAGAGAGAGAGAGAGAGAGAGAGAGAGAGAGAGAGAGAGAGAGAGAGAGAAGAAGAAGAAGAAGAAGAAGAAGAAGAAGAAGAAGAAGAAGAAGAAGAAGAGGAGTTTTAGCCATTTATGCTTTAAAGCTCCATGGCTCAAAATCTTCAACCTAAATTTACACTAATATAACCTAATTAATCTCCCTAATCTCCCTAATGGAGTTTTATTTTAGCTAACTACAAAACTAGTTTAATATCTAAACCCTAAGTAAGGGCTCTCTCCAAGAGGCCTCTCCCAAAATTCAACGGTAAATCGCTTTAAATAGCCTAAAAACAGCCAAAACCGAGACCCGGAGTCCCTATCACTTGACACGGGTCGTGACACGAGCATGACCGTGTCGGGAATGGATTAAAAAGTAGAAAAATGCACAAAACAGAGCCACCACGGCTTACCCTACGGCCATGGGCCAGACCGCCGGGCTGCCACGGATATCCCACGACCTGTGAGCCAAGTTGTGGGGCCTCCAAATAGGTTGTTCTTCCTTCGATGTTCGTTGGGCAGCATCGGAACTAGTCCAGGGTGATTTTAAAGCCTTGTGATCACTCCGAAGGGTCCTTGAGAGGTTCGTTTTTGGTCCCGGAATGCCATACATGCTTGAACCTTTAGTGCGGTGATTCCGAAACTTTACTTCAAACTTTCGAAACTCTTGTGGAAGGTTCACATGGGCTTGCGGATGTCCAACATGGCTATGAAAAGTTGAATATGGATCTTTAAAACTTGATTTGTCGAAGTTATCATCGCTTTCGCTCTATTTTCCACAAGTTGCCGTGTTTGGCTGACTTCCTACAATATTAATGAAACAAACAATTGTTAAAAGGCGTATGTTCGAGAAATAATATACCGCAAGTGCACGGTGTATTTGTAGTTAGGAACCGGCAAGTACGAGTCGTATCCATAGAGAGTTGTGTTTCAAATATCAAAGTTAACTTAAACTTTCGGTCTAGGCGAATCAACACGGATGAGATAGATATGGTGATTAAACTAACCTAGAAAGCAATAAAAATAAAATACCCGGGTTGTGATTTTACCACTTAATAAACTAATTAATCAAGTCAAGCCTAAACCTACCCAAGTTTATACAAGTATTTAGGAGTGGTCGGTTGCACCATCAAAGCCTACTCAAGCCAATTTTCGAGGGTCATGAACTAATTTAGTTATTCTAACCGCCTACTTTCGTGGGGTTAGCACTACTACAAAAACGTTATATAGCGACGAAAATTAGTGACGGAATCGCGTCCGTCACTCACTAGCGACGGAAATAGCGACTGAAACCGACAATTGTCGGATAAAATTAACTTAGCGACGAAATTAGCGACGGAATTTGTTTCCGTCGCTATTTTACTTATTAGCGACTGGACCTAACGACGGAAATGGAAAAAATAGCGACAAATTTTTGAAAATTTTTGAAAATTTTTTTATTTAGCGACAGAATAATCCTTCGCTAAATCTAATTTTTTAATTTTTTACTTAGCGACGGAATCGATCCAGTCGCTAAATCTAATTTTTAATTTTTTAATTAGCAATAGAATTATTCCGTCACTAATTCAAAATTTTAAAAATTTTAAATTTGCCGCCTATTTTAATTTGAAAAAATATAAAAATTTTCAAATTTAAATTAACGACGGAAAATTCTGTCGTTAATCGAAAATTCAAATTTAAATGTGCCGCCTATTTTCATTTTTCAAATATATAAAATTTTTCAAATTTTTGGTTAGCGACGGACCGTCGCTAACTCAAAATTTGAAAATTTTAGGTTGGCGAGCTATTAAATTTTTCTCCAATTTTGAAATTTTAAAATTTTTTATTAGCGACTGGACGGATTCCGTAGCTAATTCCGTCGCTAACTAAATTTTTAAGTAGCGGCGGACAAGTCCGTCGCTGTTTGTCCGCCGATCCGTCGTTATGTTGCAAATAAAAGCCCGACTTCAACGAGGCTCGGTAAAATCATAGGGAGAGGTAGATTGAGAATCGGAGAGAAGTGAGAGCATGAGAGAGCAAGAGGCCACCACCGCCACTGCCACCGCACCACCGCCACCGCCGCCAACTAACCACCTTTAACATCTTGTAGGTATGCTTTCTCCATCATCCCTCATTGTTGGTTGTATTTATAATTTACTTTGTTTGCTATAAAATTTCAGATTTTAGAGGATTTGATACAATTTATTTTGATAGGCATGGTTAGAATGAAAATGAGGTAGAAGGTGAAGATAATGAGAAAGAGGAAAAGGAAAAGGAAGATGAAGAACATAAATTGTGTTTGTAAATAATGTAATACTCTTATTTTTTTTTCAATTAGTTTTTATGGATGTTGGTGAATTGAAGTTGGATTATTTATGACTTTTGTGTTTGTATATGATTTTTGTGTTTGAATTGAAGTTGAATTTGAGGTTGTTATGCTGCCGGATTATTTGAATTTGTATTTCATTCAAGATTTTTGTATTAAACACTCAAAAATACAGAAAATAGTTAATTTTAAAAAAAAATTGGCGATGAATCAGCGACGGAATTCTGCGACGAGCGACGTAATCAAATTCCGTCGCTATTTCAGTCGCTAATCGGCGATGGAATCGCAGAATTCCGTCGCTAATTTTTAGCGACGCGAAAATCAGCGACGGAATTTTTCCGTCACTAATTGTGAAATTCCGTCGCTAAATTACGTGTTTCCGTCATTGTTTCCGTTGCTATATGGCGATTTTTTAGTAGTGTAGCCCAACTAAACGACAAAAATAGCAACTTCGGACGTAGTTAGAATTCAGACTATTTTCATGCCAAAATCCCAACTATTCTCTTTACCCACACTAGCAAATTGACTCCACCTTTCAATGATAGACCAACCGCCTAAAATCAAGATGAAAAGACCCTTTCGGACATCTCATCGAACCTATGTGGCGATATGAGAAACGATCCCAAAATACTAGTATAAACTAGGTAAGTAAAGACCTAAATAAAATTAATTAGCCATCAAAGAGGCTAATCACAACCAAAGTGACTCAAACTAACAACTAATTAACATGAAACAAAATTAATCTAACAACTACTAACAAAAATTGACTCGAATAACGACGTAAACTAACAAAATAAAGTTAACACATGAAATTAAACAAATATTATAACTAATACTAACATCAAAATATAATAAAAATTGAATCTTTAAACTAAATTAAATAAATTAGAAATAAAGGAGAGACAAAAGGGAAGAAGTTAACAGGAATGAATCGAATCGAAATTGAAAACTGTCAGGAACCGAACTTTCGAACTAATAATTAAAACTAAAACAAATTGAATCTCAATATTTACAAGAGGAAAATTAATTGAATAAAATTAAAATAACCTATAAAAAAAAAAAAACTAATCCTATGCCTAAAAACCAACTCCAGCTGCTGAACAAAAGCTTCCCCAAAATCCCCTCCAGCGTGCCTTTTATACCCCCAAACCTAAAAAACCTAACATGCCCTTGATTTTCCAACTCCTGTGGAAATATGATGATGACATCATGCTGATGTCATGATGATGTCATCATCAGAATCTTGTTTTCTTTTGTTTTTTTCTTTTTTTTTTTTTTTCCTTGTCATGCATACCAATGGAATATGGATTTTGGGCCTCGTATTTCCGCATTTGATCAACCTGATTTGCTCAACTTTGTCTCTTAATCTGCATTTTCGCCTTATTTCGAACTCAAATTATGGAATCCGCTCATCTCAACTTATCACCTCCAAAATCAAATAAAATAAGTAAAAATTCTAAAAATTATATTATTTTACGAGATAAAAACTAAATAAATGGGGGTATAAATGACGTAATATTTGGACCGAACAACATATAATATACGTTGTTTATGCTCCTAATAGGCATCACCTCATTTTTAGGGTTTTCTCCGCTATATAAGTCAATGTTGCTGTTATGAGTTCCACCACCTCATTTTTTCTCATTTTGTTTTCCAATTGAAAATAAGATAACGTTTTCCCGAGTAATTATATGTGTCAGTTGCGTTATTTTAGATGATTTGATATATTTATATGCTTTGATGTATTTAGATATTTTATTCACTTTGAGATGTCTATTTTAATATATGCACTTGAATTAGAAAGGAGCAAGCGCTGACAGGGAGTATTATATACACGAATTGGAGATCAACCATGAATGTTTGAAAAAGATTTTAGTTATCGAAGCTTAATCATTCTCTAAGGATCTCTTTTGAATAGATTCAAGGAGGGTTCGATAAATAAGTTCAGGTTCGTATCTCGAATCTTGCTACCGACAAGGTTATTGTTCTATGTTAAAGCTACATAGACAAAAACTTTGTCGACCGGAAGTATTTGAGAAATACAAGCCTTAATTTGTCTGTCAAACTCTCATTGAATCTCCTCAAAAGAGATCTTTAGAGACGGATTAAGATTTTGGTAACTAAAATCATTTTCAAGCATTTATGGTTGTTTTCCAATTCTTTTATGGAGTACTCCCTATTAAGGCTTTCTCCTTCATAATCAAAGTGCACTTGGCCTATGACTATGGTACTATAACTTGACCTATGACTATGGTACTATAAGGAACTGTTGCTAATAACCCAAGTCATCAAGACCTATGACAACAATTGCTATAAAGAATTGTAGTCGTAGGGTCTATGACTACGGTTCCTATAAAGAACCATAGTCATAAAGCCTATGACAACAATTCTTATAAAGAATCGTAATCGATATCCTAAGTCATCAAAATCTATGACAACGGTTCCTATAAAGAATCGTATTCATAGGCCAATAGATGAATTTTTTAACAACGATTTTTCCTAGAACCATACTTGAAAGTCACTTTCTTTTCATAGATCATTATAACCGCCTCATTTTTTACAACGGTTTTCTTTGTAACCGTTGTTAAAGGTCAGTTGTTAAAAGTCATTTTGTAGTAGAAAAAGTTCATACACGAATTGCCTTATCCCACTCTAAGCTCATCTATTGCAGCTTGTGTATAAGGGGTGACATGCTTTTTCCAGAAAAATACTTGTGATCAATGCTATAAAAGTAATTTTACATATATTTAAGTCAAGTGTAAGTACTAAAAGAAATTTCCCAATCAATTTAATTTTGTAAACAATAATGTAATTGAGGGTGGTTTTAAGTACTGTTTTTGGCTTGGATTATAGATCATGAAGGTTCAACGAGTGTCACAATTTCCTTCATATACTGTAAAACGTAGAAGCCAACACTCCGGGTTCTCTGTTTGCCTATAACACTATAAATAATCGAAATAGATTCGCAATGCATAGATTAGTAGCTATATAATAAGTAACTTTGCCGAAAAACCTAATTTAATAATAATCACGAAAACCTCACCTTAACATTATCGGTAGATGGGAGTTATGCCTTCATATGTTTCTCGGGCCTCCTTGGATACCGTAAACTCCGAGAGCAATATTTTTCAATTGATGAATAAATTGAAATGAAGATAATATATTATTAAAATGAAGATAATGTATTGTTGAAATGAAGATAATGTATTGTTGAAATGTATTATAAAGGCATACAATAATTGACAGAACACTTAACAAAAGGTTCGAAAATCATTAAGTGGACTCATGATGTGAGATCAAATTTGATTCTTTCCTTACGAATTACCAAATGATTGAGTGAGTACGCCATATTAAGCATGGAATAAACAATATAAAACATCTAGTGACGACTACACCGACACAAACAACATAGAATGTATATTAAGTAAACACAAGACAAACTCGTATTAATGAATTTTAGGTTAATTATTTAGTTCTGTACATGTATTAATGAATTCTTATGGCATGATGGTATGCCACGCGAATTTGAAACTTGTGTCACAAAATCTTATATAACACAAGTAGTAATTTGTTGTAGTGTTTGGATTCAACTTCATAGAACCGTCCGTGGTGGCTATGGTCTCATTTCTATTAGGCACCTTAACTAGAATAGGGAACATGTCTCTAATATTTCTCAACAAATTAGGTTTCCACTCATATGATATGGCACCCCGCTATCTAATAGCCAATAAATCGTATGTGACAGTTTATCATGGGTGGATTTTGGAGTCTCGATAACACTCATAATCCTTTTGTACCTATTTCTCTATGGACCTAGAAATGCCTCCATGACAACTTTCTCCTTCAAGGGCAACAACTTGCTCGGCTTGAGGTTGGATAGCATATGCTAGTTCACGTTTTTGTTGTCCTATTGTATTCTTGTGTCGATTCTTATGACTCAATGTCACTCTTTTATGGCTTTCCTGTTCCTTTATTATGGTATTTGTTTGAGATTTTGAATCATAAAACCTTGCTATGATACCATGATAAATTTGGAGAACCTAAAGAAGAACATGAGGAAGAAAATGCTCTCTCTCTCTCACATATTGCATTGATGCCTGTAGCATCCATATGTATACCAACGACACTGAAAACATAATCCTAATTTTAGGATAGGAAAGCTAAATCTAACAAAAATCATATTGGTTTTTTAGACAGTTTGTTCCTTAACACTTAATTATATGATTAAATCTCAACTTTAATTTTACAAATTTCCCATTAATTTAGAAATAATTGAAATTACATGGCGTCTTGTCCTAGCTATGATTGACCGGGGGCGCGGAGGGAGAAATAAGTAGGTGCACACAACAGTAGGAAATTTATTAATAAGATTGCATGCATGGCTAGGTAACGACCATGGTGCTGGTACATAAGTCTTACACCGAAGTAGGACATTAATTTATTCATCACACACACACATAATTTACTTAGCATAGATAGATACCATGATCTTATTATTCATCACTCGGTGCACTATTGTGCTTGTGCTTGTTCATGGCTACAAGCACACTAAAACCTTGATCAACTTGGGCATGGTCGTCATAGGTGGAATGAGCATCACCAACACTTGAATCGGAATTCGGACAAAGCGAAAGTGCAACTCAGTCCTGAACAACATGGGAAAAGTGGGCCACAAGATCCATTAGCTTCAACACAACTGTCTAATGCTGAGACCGGCGTCTTTGGTTTCATAATAATTTCTACGTTGTCTAGTGGTGAAGCATGTCGTTCTCTCAACAACTTCAGAGCTTCTTGTTCCGCAGTCACTTCCCTGATGATGATGTTTTCACTTGACATCCTTGCGAATGTTTGAGCTGTTATGAAGAAATACAGCAAACTTGTTTGTCATAAAGCAAGACTAGTGAACCAACAACAAGATAAAAATAAATAAATGAAAAAAGAAAAGTAGAAGTGGGTTAATGAACTCAGACCTGATACAGTGAGGAGAAGAACTCCAAAGAGGGCAAGCTTGAAAGAAGTTGAGCTTCTAGCCATGGAGATATTATTTGACACTCTTCGAAGGAAACTTTAGTAGTATTGTTTGGTATTCAGTGGCAAACTTGAACTTCACATGGTCCATATTTATAGTATCAATCCTACGCACCAATCTTTCAACTTTATGTTTTCTAACACTAATAAAAAAAAAAGTATGTCAATTTTATAGTTAAAAGATATGTTTTTGATATGACGTCCTACAAATTAATATGGAGATCACGATTGTAATTTCTTAAAAATTATTCTTCCTTCATCTCTTATTAATTAGTTAGCAAAATACCATTACGAATATGTTAAGTATTGGACTTAGCTAATCAACTATAGGCCTGAGGTGCTAAATAGTTTGAGTTGAATATAAATTATTGGGTCTTGAAATCTTGGGCCTCGCACATATATAAATTCCTCACTTTATCTTTTATTTAGTTGCTTTATTTACTACCGCTTTGTATTATGTTTTATTTGCCTTTTATTTCTATTTTTCACATGCTATTTGCTTGTCTTTCCTAACACGATTTAAATCGCCTTTTCAATTAGCCGACGTCGTTTTGTTATGGATCAAATAAAAAGCGTCCCTCTTTATTTCGTACATTTGCCCCCGAACATGGGATCATTGGTTTAAGACTGATGGAATCCTTTCAAAAACCTTTTTCTAATTTTGGGTTTTTTACCGAATTAATAAAGTACTTTTTATTTTTGTTAGTTTTTATTTTTAAAACTGACTGGCGACTCTTCTTTTTAATCCCTTTTTTCTCTTAAACTTACATCTCGATTTTCTTAAACAGAAACTGGTATAAAATTGAGAAGTAACTGACAGCCTAAAGCCATATGGCCAAGACTATTTCGAAAGTTCAGGCAAGGTGACCGACGCCGGACGCCACAATTGGCGGGTTGGCCCTTGCTCCTAAGTCGTTGTGTGGGCTGAGCTCTTGGACTAGTCATTTTAGCAACCTAGTCCAATAACTTTGCTAGTACAACTCTTTCATTTCTTTCCTCTCTGTTTAATAAAGTATCCCGAGACATCTAAAATTGATTTCAAAAATAAAATGATTTCTAAAATCGCATATCAAATACCTTCTTAAAAATATGTCTTTCAAAAGTTTATCGTCGCTTGGTAAGCTCACCTCGCGAAAAGTCAACATTTATGAGGAAATTCGATCTGTCTTATGGAATAGGCCGTAACTCCTACACCTATTTAATTAAATGGTAACTTATTTATCACATATCTGTGACGGTGTTACCAAAGTAAAAAAAAAAAAAAAAAAAAAGTCGTCGTACACATGTGATAAATAAGTTTCTAAATTGTTGTGGAGTAGTGAGTAACCACTTATCTTCCACATGGCGTCCCCCTATGTTCAAATTTGAGGGCACAAATTCCTCATTTTATGAGGAATTTGTGTGGTGTAGATAATATGGGCTTGACAAGTTCTTTCCCGGTCCAGTCACAACCCTTTGGACTTCTTTAGGTAAGGGGTCGAAGCGGGTGGACCAACTTATAGATAAAAAAAAGTTTCCACATTGTTGACCTGTCAATGCATCATCGTTGGCCTAGTGGTGATGTATAACGAAGGAAAAAAAAAATTAAAGATCAACCTTCTCATCAAAGATCCTCAAAAGTATTAGCCCACATATTACCTAAAATGTACACTCTGCTCCGCTTCAAGAAAGAGTCTTCGATGGTATTGGTGAACCATGCGAGCTCTTTAGATGCATGGAATAGAGAGCTCCCATGGTACCTGTACTAGTATTCAGTGGAAGGGAAGTGTGTCCACCTTGGAATACCACATGCTGTATAGTTTGAAAAAAAAAAAAAAAGAAACGAAAAGGAAAAATTGGTAACACTACACACCCAGAAATCTCGATCTCAATGGATTATGCAATTAGTGGTTTTTTTTGGCTGATCAATAATGCGGTAATTTATTGCTTAAAATCTTTTTATTAAATAATTAGAAATGACGGATACTACTGTAAATCTGTGAATTTGAGAAGCCCACGCTTCCCACGAGCTCACAGAAAGGGACTTTTAATTTAAGAAGTTGCACTAATTTTATTTAAAATTTAGATAAGCACTTATACAATCAATGAGCTTTTTAGTCATGAAAAAATTATACTTTGGTCCACTGAGTCTTTGTAAGATAATTTTTAAAATCTACCGAATTAACAATAATTTGGAGGCTGATCAATATTTGAACAAATGAATTACAGGTCCTGAAATAACTAAAATGCGAGGCACAATGCCAAATAATGTTGCCCCTAAAAGAACACAAATATATACAATTCAAATGGCACATAATCATTTTGAAGTTTAACAGCTTAACAAATGGAGTAAAAAGGTGACCTCTGCACTACTGAAAATAAATAATCTCACAGACCGGAGCATCATGAGTTATTTTCAAAATTTATTAAATTATTCTCGTTAAGTACTCCCAATGTTTAGATAGTTTGCTTTTATTGTAGTAACGAGGACGAAGAAAAAGAAACACAACCCTGTCACTATTACTATTACTATTACTATTATTATTATTATTATTATTATTATTATTATTATTATTATGAAAAAACTCTGGCACAGTCATCCTAGGAATTGTAAATGAATTTGTTCAAATGGTTTTTGACAGAAGAGAGGGGGAATATATTAGTCAATACTCAAAGTTAATCAATAGTTTTCCTAAGCCCAGTCAAAGACATAATATGGGTAATCATCCAACTAAATCCAAACAGATGGATCATAGGATTAGTGATGAGGTAAAGAATGTGCTACTTTGTTTCTCTTTCTTTTTACAAACGAAAAGACAATAGAATTGAAATTGGAGCATGGTGATAGGATATCGTCAACTACAGTAATAATCTCCAAGGATATGACACTATTTTCTTCAATTTAGAGACGAGGGCCAGAGCATTTCTTTCAACCTCAACACTCTTGAACCCCAGCTACTTTAGAACTTCCTACAATAGCAAAAGGACTGTAAGTCCCAGAAGGTCAGATAAACCCCAGAGGGGGTGGTCAAATAGGGTATTTAAAAACTTGAGTTGTCTGACTACGTTATGTTCTAGAGCGAGGTTAGATTGGAAAATAAACAAACAAGTAGAAAATTAAAGTGGACAAGACATATTGTTTGTTCACGATCTTGGCCAAGATCCAAATATTTGGTTTAGTAACAACCTAAGGTTTCCTACCTTAGGATTATCCTCTATTTCTCTTACTTGTCTGACTGTCACGAGAACGCTTCACTTAACTCTCTAACTAACCTTTCGAGTACACTTACTCTAGAGACCCTTCACTCACACTTCTCTTAAGTGCTACAACTCATAAAACAGTCTTTCCTAAGACTCTATACTACTACAACTCACAAAGTAATCTTCCCTAAGACATTGCTACAAGACAATATGACTGAAATTACAAGAGACAAAATATGATAAAATTGAGTGGCTTCACAATGTTACTCGTTAGTAGTTGTTTGTCCGACTTGGTAACTGAATCTTACTTGCTTTCAGAAAAGATTATGCTTTTCAATTTGAGTTTCTTTATGAGATTCTTGTCTTTCACTAATTCATAGCCATCCTTAACATCCTTCAATCGGTGCTGAATTGTTTTGGTTGCACCTTCTACTTCTTGCAACCTTAATTGGCGATGTTTGAGGTCATTCTTTCGAAATACAAGACACAATAAAATATGAGGAGAAAATTAGGATTTCCATGATATTATCTTGCAAAGATACAATCATAATAATTTCAGAATTTCGAGAATATAATCTCGCAAAGATATAATCATAATAAATCCATAATTTTCATAATATAATCTTGTAAAGATATGATCACAATAAATCTATAATTTTTAGAATATAATCTTTCAAAGATATGATCATAATAGATCCATAATTTCTAGAAATAATATTCACCAAAATCTTTCCTTAAAATGTGGATTATGATTGAGCCAAATAAGGAAATGAAATCTCAACATAAAATCGGATAAAATAGGTCAAGGATAATATAATTAGTAAGATTATTAGTATAATGTTCAATTACTGAACATATGCCTTGAGACCAAAATTCATTATATCAAAAGGAGTCAGATAAAATAATTAAGTACGTATGTCCGATCTGGTTAGATTTAATGTCTCACTAACAATCCGCACCTTTTTTACTTAAAGGCATAATTTCAGTAATAAATGAATAAGTAAGAAATAACTCCCCTAAACATGATACTAACTACCTCTAGACATGATACTAGCCCCCATTAAACATGAAACTAGTAAGGCATTCAATAAACAAGTTTAACCACATAGTCGAACACTATAATCAAGAGGACTCATACTTAGGGTTGTTTCGAGCAACTTGGGCAAGTCGGATGCGAATATGACTAATAGAACTCACCAAGTCGGACAAATATATCACTGAGTCGGTTTAACATTTAAGCATAGAAACAAAGTTAGATAAACATCTACACATAGAAAATTAAAGATTATAGCAAGTTAACCACAACCAAAGTACACACCAAAGTACTTCTCCCCTCGCCTTTCGACAAAAGCAGAGGCTCACAAAAATGTAGGCTAAATTGTTTCGAAAAACCAAATTGAAAAGTAAATTATTTGAGATTAGGAAGAGGGAGAGGGATTAATGGAGTCCTCTTGGGAGGGGAGGGGGAGGAAGGTTGTGTGCTGGAATCATCCTTTGTGTCCTCCTATAACAGACTCTTCAAGCTTCTCCTTGCTCTTATCTAGTTTACTTGTGGTCGAAGAATTAGAGAGAGGGGGCGGGGGGATATCAAGAGAGAGATGAAAGTGGGAGAGAGAGGAGAGGATTTTATTTTAAGATGATGGGACGCATGATAAAAGGACAGAAAGAGAAAACAAGAGATGAGATTTAAGGCGTTAGACGAGGAGAGAGAGAGAGAGAGAGCAAGGGATGAAAAGAAGGTTTTTGATTTTCAAAATTCAAAATTTAAAAAACTTCAAATCTTTTCAAATCTTTTGGAGATAATGAATCTCCATTAATTGGATATCCATTTTCCAAAATTGACCTAATTTATATTTTACCTTGATTTTATTTTTGTACCGTTGGAATATAAATTCCAGATACTTGAGTTAGACTAACTTACCCGAGGTCTATTGTTATGTCGATTTCTCTTGTTTTCTTAGAGAGGGTTAGATATTCCTTGTTTTCCGAAACACTCGGATATAATGGTTAGTACTTAGATGGGGTCTCCCCTCAATTTCTATAATCTAACATACCAAGTTCTTGTTTAATAAACAAAATTGATCTTCACTTGATGGTTTGGTAAAGATATCGGCTAATTGGTACTTGGTACGAATAAAATGAAGAAGAATGACACCTTTTTTCCACATGATACCTAATAAAATGGTGTTTGACTGCAATATATGCTTGGTCTTAGAGTGTTGTATTGGATTTTTAGTGATTCTAATGGCACTATGATTGTCACATTTGATTGGAACTTTTCTCTAACCTATGCCAAGATCTCTCATTTGTTGCATGATCCACAAAATCCGAGCATAACATGCACCAGCGGCAATATATTTTGCCTCATTCGTTGATAATGTTACTTAAGTTTGTTTCTTTGAATGCCAAGAAATCAAAGATTGTCTAAGGAATTGGCATGCACCAGAGGTGCTCTTTCTATCCACCTTGGAGTCAGCATAATTCGCGTCAATGTATCCTGTTAGATCGAAATCGACTCCTTAGGATACCGGAGTTTGAGAGTCGAGTACTTGTTAAGTATCTAAACCTTCTTTTTATATCGGTTAGATTAGAATCTTTAGAACAAGATTGAAATTTGGCGCATAAACAAACACTAAATATTTTGTCTAGCTGAGTAGTAATGAGATAGAGAAGTGAGCTGATCATACCTCTATAAATCTTCTCATTTACTTGGCTTACCTTCAGAATTTGAGTCCAATTTAGTATTGGTGGCCGTTGGAGTTGCTGCATACTTGACATGATCAAGCTTATATTTCTTAAGTAGGTCTTTGACAAACTTTTCTTGATTGACAAAAATATCATCTTTGCATTGTTTAATTTGAACTCCAAAGTAAAGGAATCAACTCACCCATCATGGTCATTTCAAACTCTTTGCTCATCAATTTTTTCCACAAATTTTTGTTAGTATCACCAAAAAAAAAAAAAATTCATCAACATATATTTGGACTATGATGAAATCCTTACCTTTGGATTTTGTGAAAAGTGTTTTGTCAATCAGTCCCCTTTTAAAATCATTTTTAGTAAAACATTAGTCTTTTATACCAAGCTCTAGGAGCTTGTTTAAGACCATTAAGTGTTTTTGAAGTTTGAACACATGATTTGAAAAATCTGAATTTTTAAAACCTGAGGGTTGTTCAATATAAACCTCTTCATTGAGATAACAATTGAGAAATGCACATTTACATCCATTTGATATAACTTCATGCCCATGTATGATGCAAAAACAAGTAATATGCGAATTGCTTATAATATGGAAACTGGTGCAAAGGTATCTTTAAAGTCAATGTCTTCCTCTTGGTTGTAAGCTTTGGCCGCTAGCCTGGCCTTATTTCTAACCATGTTCACGAACTCATCTAACTTGTTCCCAAAATCCCATTTTGTACCTATGGCGAGGATGTCTTTCGGGTCCGACGGTTAGAGTCCATACTTGGTTCCTTTGAAACTGGGCTAGTTCATCTTGCATCGCATTGCTTCAATTCGGGTCTTCTAATGCATCCTCATGATTCTTAGGTTCTATATGAGATATGAAACAAAAGAATGCACAAAAATTTCGAAGAGTCGACCGAATTTGTGTACCTGAGTTTATGTTTGACAATAAGTTATTTCTCATATGGTAAGGCTTGAATCTAGTTCCCTTCTAGTTTCTTGATGGATGTTAAGATTAGGATTCAAGTTAAAATCCTCATTAGGTGGCTCGGATACATGTTGGTCTTGAGTCGATTAGGATCCGAGTTCATTTGATTTGCCATTTCCTATGTCCGACCTTGTGTTTGACTATGTTTTGGGTAGTTATAATTTGGAATATGAGGGATCCCTTCATCTTCTTTATCCCTGCTTAGCTTCATATCACTAAATGATGAATAGCTGATCTCACCATCATTGCTCTCATCAAAAATTACACGAATACTCTCTTTAATAGTTTTAGTACGTTTGTTAAATACATCATAAGCTTTACTAACTAAAGAGTATTGAAGGAATATACCTTCATTTGATCGAGGTTCAAATTTGGTCATATTTTTCTTGCCATTGATATGCACAAATTGCATCTAAAAGTCTTGAAATATGAGATATTTGGCTTTTTACCTTTGTAAAGTTCATAAGGAGTCTTCTTCAAGAAGGGTCCGATGAGGCAATGATTTTGAACATAGTTTGCGATGTTAATGGCTTCCACCAAAAAAATAGTAGGGTAGATCATTTCTATCATCATGGTCCTTGCAATTTCCTCAAATGCTCAGTTCTTTCTTTCAACTACTCCATTTTGTTGCGGTGTCTCTGGGGCTGAAAAATTTTGGAATATCCCCAAATTGTTAGAAAGCTTACCAAATTCATCTTTAAATTCACCTCCATGGTCTCTTTTGACTCGTATAATAGGAGTGTTCTTTTCAACTTGAACGTGTCCGACCAGCTTAGCGAATTCTTTGAAAGCATCATGTTTATTTCTTAAAAAATATACCCAAGTAAATCTAGAATAGTCATCACCTATAACAAATACATGCTCACTACCTTTGATATTCTTGACTGGAATTGAACCATGAAGATCAATATATAAAAGATCAAGTAGTTTAGAGGTAGAGAGAGATTTGATGGCATTGAATAAGGCTCTAGCCTATTTATCTTTCACACAAGCATCACAAACATGGTCTTTGATATATTTCATTTTGGAAGACCTCTTACCAATTCATGTTTTGAAAATTTATCAATGATATTCATATCGATCTGGCCTAATCTTTTATGCCATATCCATGATTCAAGATATCTGAGGAGGCCTTAAGACAAGTCAAATTCCGAGGAGGAATGTTAGTTAGAGGAATAATATAAGTATTCTCAAATCTAGGTCTAGAAAGTATTACCTTGTTCGTCCGAGCATTTTTCATAATACAATTAGTGGAACTAAATAACACTTCATTACCTTTCTCACAAAGTTAGGAAATGCTTAAGAGATTTTATTTTAGTCCTTTAAGCGGATGCAACTTTTCAATAGCATTGGTCATCTTTTCCAACTTTGCCAAATCCAATAATCTAACCTTGACTATCATCACCAAAAACAACTTTATCGGAATTTTTATGATGAAATTCGAAGAGTATGGATGGATCACCGGATATATGTCTAAGCATCCACTATCAAGATACCAACAGTCATATTTTGCCTTTAAGCATACCTGCACTCAAAAAATCAAACCTTTCGACTTCCTTTGATGAAATAACTCAAATCTGACCGGTTCGAAATCATGTTTGGGGATTTTGTCCCTTTGGGCACCCAAACTTGGATTATTATGGGGCATTATGTCTCCGAGGTGGTGAAACATCAAAGTAACTCCTCCTTTTTCTAAAGTTAGAGACTTTCAGTCTTTTTAGCATCCCATTTTTCAAAGAAATTTTTATACGTGTTTTTCTAACTCTCCGAGTCAAATCCAATACCTTGCTTTTTATAAGAGATGCATTGAGATCCCAATATTATGTTGAGATTATCTTGTCCCTTGGTATCTTTAAAAGAGTCTCATGTGTTTTGTCATATTTGCTTTAAGATTCTTGTTTTTCAAATCTAAGATCATGAGAAATTAACTTTTGATTTTTGACCTTAGAACAAAGAGTTTCACATGATGTTTTCAAAGTTAGATTTTCATTTTGTAAAATTTTTAAAGATTTTTCAATGCCTTAATCTCAGCATGATAATATTCCTCAATCCTCATAAGACATTTGGCAAGATGATCTTTGAAAAAAGTAATGATAAATTATAGTACAACTTTAGTTTGTTCCTGAAGGAACCACACTCGGCAGGGCCGAGCTTCCCCACGATTGCCTTTTGGTGTAAGGGTTTTGGAAAGATAGAAAATTATTTTAGGGTTGAATCTTTTATTAAGATTTTCGAGTTTTATTGAATCGGACTAGTCAAAATTTGAATGGCGGTTTTATTAATTTTTTTATTTTGGCAATTATTTTCAAAATTCTCGTGATCTTATTTTCTAATTAAAGAATAAATAAAATTAGGGTTTCGCTCATGCCGTGGGGCTTTAGGGCCAGATTGGTGTGAAAACACCAATCTGGACCGAGCTCGCTCGCCGACCACCCGTGCAGGTGGCAACCTATACCTAGCAGTGGCGGCGTCAGCCAGAGGCAAGGGCTAATGGAATCAACCTCGACCTCTACCCCGGTAGGCAGATCCAGGACCAAACTTTATTATTCCTACAATCAAAAAATACCAGGATGCAAATTTGATAAGAATAAAGCATAAAATAAGGTAGTCGCCAGTTAGTTTTTAAGAAAGAAAAACTAACAAAAACAAAAGTTAGCTCTTTCAATCTTTGTATGGGAAAGCTAAGACTAAAAGAGGCTAAAAATAGACTCCATCGGTCTTTGAACCGAGAATCGGATTTGGGGGTGAGGGTACGAAACGTAGGAAAAATCCTTCCGTCCCGCCTGTCCGAAGACGACCATTACTAGTTCAAGTAGTGGATTACAATGATGTAAAACAAACAAGCGAGCGGCATATTACAATGATAAATAAAAGCAACCAAACATAGCAAATAAAGCAATAAAGAAAGCGGTAACGAAAGCGATAAAGAAAAGAAAAGTGAAAACTAAGGCTCTGTTTGGACCTAGGAAAGTAGGTTGGAAAGAAAATTCGAGAGGAAAAAAATGAGAAGGAAAAAAAGTTGAGAGAAACATATTTTTTTCCCTTGTTTGGATTAGAGAAAAAACACAAGGAAAAAAATTGATTTTCCAACTAACATTTTTTCCACTTGTTTGGAAGTAGGAAAATTGATTGGAAAAATAAAAAAACTAACCTATTGAGTTTCTAACTTCATTAAACTATTGTATGCAAGCTCTCATACCAATTATGTAAATTAACCATGACTAAACTAATCACTTAAAACATACAATAATCAATAAGAAATTACCATTACATTGAAAAAATCAAAAACCAAATTTGACGAGGAGCTTATAACTGTTTTTAACATTGTCACCAAAAATCAAATTTAACAAGGAGGTCACGACCGTTTTTAACATTGTCATCAAAAACCAAATGCTAAAATTGAATCCCTAACAATCCCAAAAATAGCACTATACTATCCATGATCTCTCCAAACGTTTTAAAAATCAAACACAAAATTTACAATCCATCATCGAAGTTAAGCGCTTGAGGGAGGAGCTGGAGGGCAACTTGGGGCGATTCGCTTGAGGGAGTAAAGTGTTCCTCAATGTGTTTGATGCCATTGATGATTAAACTACAAAACACATGAATATAAATTTAACGAGAAGACATAGAAGAGATTATAGCTATGGATTCATTGCAATTCGACTTCAACACAATCAAGATAGCAACATGTAACTTCGGTTTCAGTAATAAACTTGGACAAGGTGGTTTCGGAGAAGTTTATAAGGTATATTTTGTTCATCAGCACCATTCTATATATTTTCGAGTCAAAATTTTACAGGGAAGTATGCGTGCCTAGGAGTAAGATTATTGATGAACAAGAATGAGAAGAAGCTAATGCGTTTGAGTTCAATAATCGATTATTATTTTCTTATTCATCGAAACGAAGAATTAAAAGTACCATATTTCACATTTGCAGGGAAAACTAGAAAATGGACAAGAAATAGCACTGAAAAGGCTATCAAAGAACTCCGGACAAGGAACTGTTGAGTTCAAAAATGAAGTTGCTTTAGTTGCCAAACTTCAACACAAGAATTTGGTGAAACTTCTAGGATTCATTGAAGATGAAGCTAAAAAGCCAAATTTGTCCAATAAAATCAAGAAATGGCCATAACAGCTAAGTTTTGGAGTTATCCCTGTAATGGATCTCAAGGAATGCCTCCCTTAAATCCAAAAACCATCTTCCCACCATACGTCCGTTTCTTACTCTTCACATTTTAAATAGTCCTTTTGAAGCTTTAGATATCCACCAATTGGAACCTTAGATTCTCAGTACTCAAGTCTCAAAACTTGGGTGAAAAGAGAGAAAATGCCCTCCAAGAAGGCACATTGTCATACGAGTGCGGAAAGACAAACCAATTGGTGTTGGGTACACTGGCTTTTCATCCTGGTTTGTCCTCTTCACTTGTTCTGTTCTAAGACTATTGTTGGTCTACCTCAACTCCTCCAACACTAGTACTATACTTTCTCCGAGTGATTCTAGTACCCCCAATGTAATAGCAACCCAATATGCAGAAAAACCAGATGAATATGCACGGAGATACATTTATATCCAAGAGCTTCCAACTCGTTTCAACGATGATTTGCTCAAAAATTGTAGAACGTAGAATAATTCGGGTCTCTAGATATAGAAAGTGTCACATCTTTGGAATATCGAGCATTCAAACACAAACAAAACGTTCTCATTTCTCAAGGATGAAAACAATACTTTTCATCCACACAAAGTATAGCTATCTACGTAAACTGAACCAGCCCGGATGGATAAATCCACTCAATCACAAATACACAACATCAAATGCCCACAAATTCACATAATTTGTCCAAATGAACCCAAAAACACTCGAATTTAGATTGAACCCTAAAATCCTAGTTTGCGAGATATGAGAAGGGGATAGGTCACTAGAGGTAAGAGAGAGAGAGAGAGAGAGAGAGAGAGAGAGAGATTTACCAGAGGAGAGAAACCGTTGCTCGAAGGATAGAGACCGATGGCAAAGAACAACACCGGCAAAGAATAGCGTGAAGAGAGCGAGGAGAGGAGAGCCCGGTGAGAGAAGAGCCGTGGGAGGCAAGGGGCTCGGGGAGGTCCTCCTTAGCGCCGTCGAAGAAGGACGCCGGTGAAGAAAGACGCCGGTGGAGCAGGACGCGGAGAGGCCGAGCGAAGAGCGAAGGGGGGCCTTCGTGGAGGCTTGAGTTTATTTTCCAACCATTTTCCTTTGGTTTTAGTAAAGAAAAATTTTTACACTAACTTTCCTTAACCTTTTCCCATACTTTTTTTAGATTTTTTTCCATCTCTTTTTCTTTAATCCAAACAAAGGAAAAAAATCATTTTCCAAAATTTTTTTCTTTCCAAGCTATTTTCCTAGGTCCAAATAGACCCTAAAAGAATTACATCGGCCGGGGAGGAATTAAAAAGAGCGATTACATCTCTTAAACCACAATACGTAAAGCGATAAAAAGCATGAAAATAAATAAATCGTTCGAAGGCTGAATCATTGCCCTCGGGTTGTCCCACCTTGCTGAACCGCATCTCCACACTCGGATCTCTTGATGCAACGACGACAAGCAAAAGAAAAGGGGTTGTTTTTATGAATTATCTATGTTGGTAATAGGAGAGATTAGTTGAATAAGTGGCTAGAGATCATAATAACTTAATATTCTTTAGCTCTTTGCACGAATTCAACGGTGGTAAGTAGAGAGAAAATGAATGGTGAGTAATGATTTCGATAGAGTGACGTTTAGGTATGAGTGCTCGAGTTAGCTTTCCACGGCGTGATGCTAAGACAGGAAGCCACATGGGAATGAGAGACAAGGCTCTCTATTTATAGGAGAGGACCTAGGTCACTAATAACCTAGGGTTTACCTCCATTCAACCATCTAAGCGAGTTGAAAATAAACCGGGCCAAATCCTAAGAGATTAAACTGGATGAAAAGGTGATAAAATCGGATAAAACCCGGTTGGCGAGCACCGGCCCACCCGATTGGCGAGCTTGGCGTCCGGGTCCATGGGCAAGAATTGAAGCCCCCTTCACCACCGTCTAAGACTCGGACTCGAACTCCCTATCTCTCCCTCCTCCACCAGGTGGTGCATCCACCTCGAAGCACCTTTGCGGCCACTATCGCCTTTTCTACAATCTTGATAGACAAGATCTCCTCCGTGACCGAAGAATTTCGGGCCACTATCTCGCTCCTACAAAAATGTTCCCCGAGGTTTGGTCATCAACCGGAAGATGGCTCGGTCTCGGATCCGGGAGCATCGGGATCTGCTCCTCGAGAGGAAGGGACTAATCAAGGAGCAACAGGAGCAACTTCAGCTCCTCCGAGAAAGGAGATCCAAGGCCGCTCAGGACCCGAAAGCTCGAAACATATAAGGAGTCCTCGAGCCCCGCTAAGTCCCCTCCGCGGAAGCGAAAGAAAAAAAGAAGAAGTTGTGGCGAAGAAGCTCAGCCTAAGGAGAAGGAGGAAGAGAAGGAAAAGGAGAAGGAGGAAGTCGTTCAACAAGAGGGACAAGGTGCGAAGTCCCTAAATTGGAGCCGATCGGCTCCGACAGCGAGTCCGAGTGGGTCAAAAGACCCCGTGGACGTTGGTCAGTCCACAGCGGTCAAAACAGAAGAAGCACCTCCCTCCGCGGTATTCCGTAAGGATGAGCCCCTCGATGACTTAGTTCCGGGTCGATCGGTCGAACCGAGCCGCTACTCGATATCCCGGTCGCTGGTGCTGCCGCTGCCACGATCTTGAACGTCATCCCAAGCCTACCAGCGCCGGCGCACTCGCTCACTCATCCACCTCAGCACCCCGTCTTAATTTCTTTCCTTTAGTTTTATTTTTTTTTGTCCAACATCAACTTTTTTGATGTTTTCTTCCCTGTTTTTGTTTTTTTTTTTTATGAAATGTAAGGGGGATAAAAATAGAAAAATTGATGTTGTTATGTTTAGGGGGAGCTCACCCTATTTCTTGTATTTGTTTTCATCTATGTATATATGAATGAATTTTCTTTCGGAAGAATCCTTTTAGAGTTAACTCTTTCTAAGTTTGATCTCTTATTATTTATTTTCTGCTCCGATATATCTGTTCATACTTGTTGTTGTTATGCTCGATATAGCTGTTCATATTTTTTTCTTTGCTAAATGTGTTATCCGCATAAATGTTCTAAGTAGTGATAATATCCGAAATGCTTTTTCCGAGAATGAAATACTTCACGCACTATGTTCTACTAAGTGAGAATGAAAACTCATGTTTTTTACTAACAAAGTTTCTATCCGAGTGTGGAATGCCTTTCATCAAAAGGGGAGATTGAAGACTCATACTCTAAATCCAAATCATATTAACTACTACATGAAGACTCGGGTATAAATCTCATCCCTCCTAAGTTTTGATTACAAGTCATTCAGAGTGTTATAGAAACTCCTGTATAAGTTTTCATTCGTTTCGATCGACTCGGAAAACACATTTTTATATCTTCCGCATTAGTGTTTCGACTCACTCGGACAATACTCGGATCTATCGCATGCTCAAATAATCTCTCTAACACTTTTTATCTAAGTTCCGATCTGTATATTTCAACGCAGAGTGAATTATAGTGTTAATTCCTCTTTATAAGTCGGTTTGTGAAGGTTTGCTCGAGGAGAGACTAAGTCACCCTAGAGGGGGGTGAATAGGGTGGTAGAAGATTTTCTTGAAAATCAAACTCTTTTGAACAAAGTACATACGTAAGCGGATTCCGAGTCTATATTGGGGTCGAAAAGTATGAACTCGTAATTACAGTGAGGAATGAAAGAGCGGATTAAACTGAAGCTTTGAGACTGTCCGAGTCTAGAATATACTCGAAAGTGAAAACACATAAAGTACGTGGAAACCCTCCTTGGGCAGAAAACCACGGACCGTGCTAATTTAAGCACGAAGTCAAATCCACTATTTTGAGTCCACAAAATACAGTGGATCGACTAAACTCGAGTCGCTCCTTTGGACAACTCTTTACAAGTTTTTCCTAAACTCGGAAATTCCCTTATCCGATCTAGTACTTCCTAGTTGAGATAACCCTTACAGGTAGGGACAACCGAGCTGAGATAACCCTTACAGCTCGGTCAAGAGACCTTACTTAGAGAGTAAGAAATAGAGTGTTTGTAACTAAGTACAAGACCTTACAACTTAGAATATAATGAATTACAGAGTGGGAGTTGTAAGTAGAGGATTAAGAATGAATACAATGACTTTTGCTCAAGTATGTGTATTAACAATAGGTTCGGCAATCTTCAAGTCTTGAGAGTTGGCTTCTACATATAGATAATCAAGCAAGCATAGCCGTTGAGTCCATCTTCCGACCGAGAGTCCTTTGTGACCGTTGTGCGGGATTTTCCGAGTCACTCGGAAAATATCCATTGAGATTTGAACGTTGGACAACGGTTCTTGACTCCTTTGGAAGTCCCAAAACCATTGGTAGTGTCTTGAAAGATAAGATGGAAAACACCGTTTAGCTTGGTCTTGCAGATTTCCAGCTTTAGAAACAGATAGCCCCGACGCAGTCTTACGGAGCTAGGTCGAGGTGGAAAAAGCCTTGTCTCGCTGGTGATTTGACGTTTTGAAGCCGGTTACTTTTGTATTTCAAAAAGTGTAGCCTCATTTGAATAACCTACAAAAGTAAATCAAATTGGTTCTCAAAGTATAAAATACTTTGGTCCAAGATTAGACACAAATAATAATATAATTAAGATGATTAAGTGACTAATTATCCGAGTCGGAAAAGGAATGGAATTTTCCGAGTCTAATATCCATGAAACTCGAAATGCCATCCGAGTTAGTCTAAGCGAGAATCAAACTAGATAAGAATATTAGAGTGAAACAAACTCGATCTAGACTAAGCATGGTTCGGACTAGAAGCGCCGACTCTAACGAGAATAAGACCTGTAACATGAAGTCGGACTCGAGTGCGGTTATGTAAATACTAGTCATTTGAACATGCAATAATTCGAAGTGATGAGAGACTCGGAACCGAGTGAGAAAACGTGAGTGCGAAATGCTTTCGAGTCCGACGAGTCATGCATAAATACATGAAATAATTGCTATATCACTTAGAGGAAATACTATATCACTCGGAAAAGTTTCTAAGGTATAGAGAATGACTCGGAATCAAAACTCTATAAGTGAGAAGGACATATACCTGATTCCCTTGATTGTACTTAGAAATGTGCGGAGTAAAGTCCGAGTCTTCAATCTCCCCTTTTTGATGAAAGGCATTCCATACTTTGAAAGAAACTTTGTTAGTGATATAGATCTGTTTTTGTATACTTGAAGTATCGAGTATAAGGAATAATCAATGAAGTGCATTTATGTTGGTGAAGATGCTAAGCATGAGAGCATATTTGATTGAAACTCATAAATGCATTAATTCATTGAAGTTAAAGAAATATATACATATACAGAGAGAGAGAGTGAGAAACTCCCCTAAACAAGACAACAAATTTCTCTATCTATATTCTCCCCTTGACTTTCAGCAAAAACGAAAAAATGGGAAGAATACAACAAGTAGTACATATTTGATGTCCACTTTGCTCAAAAGAAAATCTGAGTTTGACTCGACTTAGTTTCTAAGTGACTTAGAAACTAGAAATAAATAATAACTATTAGCTCAGGTATCACGAAATCAACTGAACAAATGGCTATTAACGATTTAAATGCACATAACACATAGTTATGCAATGAAATTTTCACATAAGAAAGCACATAATTATGCGATGAAATTTTCACATAAGAAAGCACATAATTATGCGTATAACATTCCAAGCTCATTCCTAATAAAACGAAACCGACCTTCACTAAGAGGCTTGGTAAAGATGTCGACTAATTGAAGATTAGTAGGAATGAATTCAAGTTCGATATCACCTTTCTCGGAATGGTCTCTCAAGAAATGATACCCGACCTCAATGTGTTTTGTCTTTAAGTGCTCGAACCAGATTTTTGGTGATGTTGATTTCACTTTGATTATCACAGTTGATTGGAACTGATTTGAAAGAAAGTCCAAGATCTCTCAAGTGTTGCTTTATCCATAAAATCCGAGCACGAGCATGCTCCGGCTGCAATATACTCAGCTTCGGCGGTTGATAGAGCTACCGAGTTTTGCTTCTTTGAGTGCCAGGATATTAAGGATTGACCCGAAATTGGCACGCTCCTGAAGTGCTCTTTTTATCAACTTTGTATCCAGCGTAATCTGCATCTAAGTATCCAGGTGAGAGTCGGTTCGAGTCTATTGAGTACCATAGACCTAAGTTCCGAGTTTCGTAAGATATCCGAATATTCTCTTTATCGCAATGAGATGTGATTCTTTTGGATTAGCTTGGAATCTTGCGCATAAACATACACCGAACATTATATCCGGCCTCGTTGGAAGTAAGATATAGCAAAGATCCAATCATACCTCGATAAAGTTTCGATCTATTGCTTTACCTTTCTCGTCCGAGTCAAGTTTCATATTGCTGCTCATGGATGTAGCTGCGTGCTTTGCATCTTGGAGTTTGTATTTCTTCAGCAGCTCCTTGGTATACTTTGATTGATAGACATAGATTCCATCTTTGTCTTGTTTGATTTGTAGACCAAGGAAGAAATTGAGCTCTCCCATCATACTCATTTGAAATTCCTGTTCTCCGATTCACAAGATTTGTAGGTTAAACTGTTTGACCTTCAAAAGCTTGTTCCGAGTGATCTTCTTCATTAGCTTGTTCATTCCGAGTAGACTCTTGAGTTGTCTCATTCTGAGTCACTTCGTTACGAGTGACTTCATTCGAGCTGGCTGAGTTTGAATCTTGACTGATTCATGTTCATCACTATTATCTTTTCTGCTGAGCTTCGGATCTCGGTATGAAGACTCACTTGGTTTTTCCTGTTCAAGCTCATCAAATATAATGTGGATGCTTTCTTCCACTTTGTTAGTTCTTTTATTAAAAATGCGATAAGCTTTACTATGAGATGAATAACCCGGAAAAATACCTTCATCTCGACCAAGCATCAAACTTGGTCAGGTGATCCTTACCATTGTTATGAACAAAACATTTGCATCCAAAAGGCTTGAAATAGGAAATATTGGGTTTCTTCCCTTTGTAGAGCTCGTATGGTGTTTTCTTCAATAAGGGTCCGATGAGGCATCTGTTCAAAGTGTAGTTAGGCTGTGTTAATCGCCTCAGCCTAGAAATAGTAAGGTAGATTGTGCTCAATCATCATTGTCCTTACTATTTCTTCAAGAGTTATGTTCTTTCTCTCCACTACTCCATTTTGTTGAGGAGTTCTTGGTGCTGAGAAGTTGTGAGAAATTCCATTCTTGTCACAAAACTCGAGAATTCTAAGTAGTCGAACTCCCTTCCATGGTCGGTTCGAATTCTCCGGATCCGAGTCCGAGACTCAACTTGGATTTTTCTGCAAAGCTTGCTGAACTCTTTGAATGCTTCATTTTTGTGCTTAAGAAAACACACCCAGGTAAATCGTGAATAATCATCAATAATAACAAGTATATATGATTTACCTCCAAGGCTCTTAATAGGGATTTCTCCACATAAATCCATATGTAGCAGTTCAAGTACTTTGGATGTGGAAACTGTCTTCGAGGATTTGAATGATGATCCGACTTGTTTCCCTCTTGTGCAAGCTTCACAAACTCTGTCTTTCTTAAAAACACGGTTAGGCAAGCCTCTAACTAAACCATGAGATGCTAATTTCTCAATAGTATGCATGCTAACATGGTCTAATCTACGATGTCATGTCCATGAATCATCATGAAGGGATGCTTTTAAACAAGATAAGTTCTGACTAGGGTCGAGAGAGGAATAATGTAAGTGTTACCCGATCTCTTACCCGAGAGTTTGATCTCCTTGGTGGAGTCATCGAAATGTAACATTTGGTTTGAGTGAATCTTACCTCTTGACCTTTATCATATAATTGAGAGATGCTGAGCAGAGTTGTACTTTAATCCTTTGACAAGGTACACTGGGCTGACTAGATTGCTTCCCTTTCTAATCTTGCCTATCCCAATTATCTTGCCTTTGCTGTCATCTCCAAAAGTGACTTTTCCTCCTTTATGCTCTTCTAACTCGTAAAAGAGTCCCGAGTCTCCCGACATGTGGCGTGAGCATCCACTGTCAAGATACCAGTGTCCTTTTGATCTCTTCCGAGTGACCTGTAAAACAGAGACAATCTAAACCTTCTCACTTCCTCTAACGAACCCATTAACACTCTTTACTCGTGGTGCTTTTCTAAGGAAGAAGGTTTTTGGAACCTGATTTGAATGACTTTGGGCTTAGTCCGATTCCGAGTCTTCCGTGTAGAGAACCGAGTCCGTATCTCTTTCTTTTGAAAAACTTTTCGTTTGAAAGCTGGAGGAGATGGTTTCTTCTTATAAACTGATCCGGGCTTAGTCCTTCTTTCTTTTTATGAATGGGACCACTCTCAGCTTTTCCGAACCTTACAGTTCGGATCCTTTTTGAAAAGCTCCGAGTAGGAATTAGATTCCTCCTCTTTGTTGAAACCAAGACCTTCTTTTCTGAAAGAGACACATTGAGATCCTAAGAGCATGTCAAGGTTTTTCTGACCTTGAGTAAATTTTAAAACAAGATCGTGAGACTCAATGAGCTTTTGCTTTAGCTGCTCATTTTCTCTTCGAGTAACTCGGACTCAGTCTTATTAGATTGAGCACTAGTCTTGAGTTCTCCGAGTGTAAGTCTCAGCTTTTCCAATTCATTTTTCAAAGAAATGCTCTCGAAGAAATTGACTCAAGTTGTTCTTTAAAGTGAGAAGAATCAGAATTGGACTTTTCTTCCAAAGTGAAGATATACTTAGCCAAGTCAACTTTGGAGAATTTAAGAAAGTACTCAATTACCTTTTGAGGATTAGGTTCCTTATTGTCCGATTCGAGTCCGACTCTGTTTCAGCCTACTGAGTTAGAGATTGCCATCAAACACTTTGAGTCATTTGAGTCCTCGTCATCTTCTGATGAGTCTTCGTCACTCCATGTGGCCATCATAGCCTTTTTCTTCTTTCTGTCCCGTTTTCTCTTTGGACAGTCTTTGACTATGTGATCCTTGCTGCCACATTCAAAACATCCAGAGTTCTTAGTCAAAGATAACTTTGAAGGAGATGAGTAATTACCTTTCCTATCCTTCTTGTCTTTCTTGTAGAACTCTTCTTTTGGCTTCTTATCCCATCTTTTGTGCTTCATCATTCTCTTGAAGCCTCTCGCAATAAGTGCCATGGGATCCTCTTCCGAGTCGGAGGAACTTAGATCCGCTTCTCTAGTTTATGAGGCTTTCAGCGCTATGTTCTTTTTCGTGCTGCACTCAGCATCCTCCTCTTCCGGTGGATTTCATGAGTGAGAAGCTTCCCAATGAGCTCGTCTAGCTTTAGAAGTGATAGGTTCCGAGTCTCCTCTATGGCAGTCACCTTGGGACCCCATCTTTTCTTGGGTAGACTTCGAGTATCTTTCTGCACATTTCCTCGTGGGAAATCTTCTTACCCAGAGATTTGAGATTGTTGGTAATCTCGATAAATCGAATGAACATCTAAGTGATGTTTTCTTCGGCTCCATCTTAAATAGCTCATATTTGTGAAGATATCGGCTGATCTTCGCTTGTCCGACATGGCTTGTACCTTCATAAGTGTTGACCAGTGTGTCCCACACTTCTTTGGCTGTGTCACGAGCGGACACTCGGTTGTATTCTTCCGAGCTGATGGCGCACATAAGAATGTTCATTGCCTTGAAGTTCTTTCGAACTTCTCTGCTTCACCTGGAGTAAACTCGCTCTTTGTCTTGGGAACGAGTCTAAATTCTTCTGTCTTCATGGGAATGTAGTTTCCTTGTTTTATGATGTCCCAAACATCTTCATCATGATCCAGGAGGAAACATTCCATGAGTTTCTTCCAATGCACGAAGTTGGATCCTTTGAATTTTGGTGGTCCGTTGGAAGATCTTCCTTCATCGAACTCTCCGTTGTTCCGAGCCATTTGATCTTCGGACCTTTGGATGGTTAGATCCTTTTTGAAAGGCTAGGCTCGATACCAATTGAAGGTTTGCTCGGGGAGAGACTAAGTCACCCTAGAGGGGGTGAATAGGGTGGTAGAAGATTTTCTTGAAAATCAAACTCTTTTGAACAAAGTACGCATGAAGCGGATTTTGAGTCTATATTGGGGTCGAGAAAGTATGAACCCGAATTGCGAGTGAGGAATGAAAGAGCAGATTAAGCTGAAGCTTTGAGACTGTCCGAGTCTAGAATATACTCGAAAGTGAAAACACGTAAAGTACGTGGAAACCCTCCTTGGGCGAGAAAACCACGGACCGTGCTAATCCAAGCACGAAGTCAAATCCACTATTTTGAGTCCACAAAATACGATAGACTGATCGAACCCGAGTCGCTCCCTTAGACAACTCTTTATAAGTTTTTCCTAAACTCATAAATTCCCTTATCCGATCTAGTACTTCCTACTTGAGATAACCCTTACGAGTTAGGGACAACCGAGTTGAGATAACCCTTACGACTCGGTCAAGAGACCTTACTTGGAGAGTAAGAAATAGAGTGTTTGTAACTAAGTACAAGACGTTACAACTCGAATATAATGAATTACAGAGTGGGAGTTGTAAGTAGAAGATTGAGAATGAATACAATGACTTTTGCTCAAGTATGTGTATTAACAATAAGTTCGGCAATCTTCAAGTCTTGAGAGTTGGCTTCTATATATAGATTATCGAGCGAGCATAGCCGTTGAGTTCAATCTTCGACCGAGAGTCCTTTGTGACCGTTGTGCGGGATTTTCCGAGTCACTCGGAAAATATCCGTTGAGATTTGAACGTTGGACAACGATTCTTGACTCCTTTGGAAGTCCCAAAACCACTGGTGGTGTCTTGAAAAATAAGGTGGAAACCATCTGTTTAGCTTGGTCTTGCAGATTTCCAGCTTTGGAAATAGACGACCCTGACGCAGTCTTATGGAGCTAGGTCGAGGTGGAAAAAGCCTTGTCTGTCTGGTGATTTGACGTTTTGAAGCCGGTTACTTTTGTATTTCAAAAGTGTAGCCTCATTTGAATAACCTACAAAAGTAAATCAAATTGGTTCTCAAAGTATAAAATACTTTGGTCCAAGATTAGACACGAGATAATAATATAATTAAGATGATTAAGTGACTAATTATCCGAGTCGGAAAAGGAATGGAATTTTCCGAGTCTAATATCCATGAAAGTCGAAATTCCATCCGAGTTAGTCTAAGCGAGAATCAAACTAGATAAGAATATCGAGTGAAACAAACTCGATCTAGACTAAGCATGGTTCGGACTAGAAGCGTTGACTCTAACGAGAATAAGACCTATAACATGAAGTCGGACTGAGTGCGGTTATGTAAATACTAGTCATTTGAATATGCGATAATTCTAAGTGATGAGAGACTCGGAACCGAGTGAGAAAACGTGAGTGCGAAATGCTTTCTAAGTCGACAGAGTCATGCATAAATATATGAAATAATTGCTATATTACTTAGAGGAAATACTATATCACTCAGAAAAGGTTCTAAGGTACGAGAGAATGACTTGGAATCAAAACTCTATAAGTGAGAAGGACATATACCTGATTCCCTTGATTGTACTCGAAATATGCGGAGTAAAGTCCGAGTCTTCGGTTTGTTTGTTTGAGAGTTATTTGTCCGGATCAAGTCTTTATACTCGATGTTTTCACTCTTTTAACTTGATCTTTCTTAGGATCGACTCGATGGAATTTGAGTATACTGAATATTAGACTCGGAAAATTCTACTCTTCTAGGCCTAAGATAATTATGCACTTAATTGTCTTAATTAAATTATTATCTATGTCTAATCTTGGACCATAGTATTTTATACTTTGAGAACCAAAATGGTTTACTTTTGTAGGTTATCCAAATGAGGTTTTCTCATTTTTGAATTACAAAAGTAGTCGGTTTCAAGATGTCAATCACCAGCAGACAAGGCTTATCTACTTCTAAACAAAGCTCAAACGATATGTCAAGGTTGTCTGTTTCCAAAACTAGAAAACTTCAATGCTAAGCTCAACGGTGGTTTCCACCTTACTTTTCGAGACATCACCGGTTGACTGGAGCACCTTTAGGAGCCAAGAGCCATTGCACAACGTTCACATCCCTACGGATCTTTTACGAGCGACTCGGAAAAGCCGTTACAATGGGAGTGACTCGGAAAATCCGTTACAATGGCCGGTGAAGACTTCGTTCAGAACCAAGACACAACGGTCACTCGCTTGGTCATCTATAAATAGAATCCACTTCACAAGACTTGAAAATTGCTTGAACACATTGCTGAAACTATATCTTTTAGTACAATACTTATTCAATCTTTTTCTTACGGCTCCAAGTCCGTACTTAATACTTTTCTAAGTTGTAAAGTCTTGTAATCAGTCACATACTCTTCTTACTTTCCGAGTAAGGTCCCTTGACTGAGCTGTAAGGGTTAATTTAGCTCAATTGTCCCTAACCGTAAAAGTTACCTCGGTTAGGAAGTACTAGATCGAGATAAGGGAACTTGTGAGTCTAGAAAAACTCTTTAAAGAATTGTTTAAGGGAGCAATTCTGGTTGAGGCATTCCGTTGTATTTTGAGGATTTAAAATAGCGGATTTGACTTGGTGCTTGGATTAGCACTGTCGGTGGTTTTCTACCCCAAGAGGGTTTCCACGTATCTCCGAGTATACACTTTTCGGAGTCCAATCTAGACTCGGATTCTCTTGTTCATACTTTTTAAGCTTAAAGTTTCTAAGTTTGTTAAAATTTCCTCATCATCCTATTCACCCCTCTCTAGGGTGACTAAGACTCTCCAAGAGCAAACCTTCAATCGATCAAATGATTCCAGTTTCCAAACTAATACCCAGAATCGGAACTTGAAACCCATGTTATAACATGTAGTTTAGGACTTTTCATTAATCGTTTGTATCTACAATTTTAATATTTTTCGGAGGTTATGAATTAGATTATTACTTTCTCCATTTGAAATTACTTGCCGCTTTAAATTTATGAGGGATTAATAAGAAAACACAAAATTCATGGCAAAATTTGTACTTGAAAGACCAAGTACCCCTAAGATTTTATTAGAAACGGAAAAAATCAATGGAAAAAGGAGAGACAAAACAATTAATAAGAAAAAAATTTGGTAAAATAGTCATTAATAAAATTATAAGGTGACAAATATTGTGAAATAAAAAAATTAGTTAAAGTGACATGTATTTTTAAATGGAGTGAGTAATTGACAGATTGTGTAGTTATTTGAACTTGCAATTATAAGACAGTTAGGGGTATGCACATCATTTTATTTTTTAATAATTTTACTTATATACCTCCTTAATTGCTTTTATTTTGTAATTATAAAGCATTAGGACTACTAAGTTTCAACCTTAATGCAAAAGAATCCAATAAGATTAGTTAAAAAATTTTAAATTTAGGCGTACTAGGTACTCGTAGTTGAAACTAGAACTTAAGTTATGGTTTTGGTTCCGGTTCCCAAAATATAGGAACCCATAACCCATTTGACCGGTTTCAATGTCGATTCCTAAATTTTTAGGTAGGTATCCAAAATTATGTACCCTATGTAATTCAGATTAAACAATATTCATTATTGAATTTCGATATTCTTTGCAAGAAAATTAGCCTCATCGTTGTGATCCTAGGTTGGTCAGTTAGCTGAATTTGTTAATTTTCACGATTACAAAACCTGGTTATGATCCTGATTAAATTTCTCAACTTCAAAATGTGTCATCCATCTGATTAGTTCATGCTCCCGACGATTTGTTTTTTGTTTTTTGGGCCGGGGGGGTGGTTTATCAAGAAGGCATACATAATACATAGTTGGGAATTCATTATTGCGATGCCTTGGGAAGATGACTAACCAAGAGAATCGTGCATAATTGTTACATAAACGTAGGACATGCATTCTACGAACATAGAATTTATTTAATATAGATAGACCATGAATTTATTCATCAAATACTGTGCACCATTTTAGTTGTGCTTAGTTCATGGCTACAAACACACGACAACCTCGATCAACTCATGTTTGTTCATAGCTTGAGTGAGTCGATCTCACCATTCACCAACACTTGAATCGAAATTCAGACAGAGCGAAAGTGCAACTCAGCCCTTCACAACACGGGAAAAGTGGGCCACAAGATCCATTAGCTTCAACACAACTGTCTAATGCTGAGATCCGCGTCTTTGGTTTCATAATAATCTCTACGTTTTCTAGTGGTGAAGCATGTCTTCCACTCAATAACTTCAAAGCTTCTTGCTCTGCAATCACTTCCCTGATTATGATGTTGTCGCTTGAAGTCGTTGCAAATGTTGGAGCTGTTATAAAGAAACACATTAAAAAAGACTCAATGAAAATAAACAAACACTAATTGAAAAAACAAATAGTGGATCCCTGGGTGATATTTAGGATAAAGAAGAGGATAATACTCAAGTCTTTATGGTTCATATGAAACAAAGCAAAGAAAAAGAAAAACTGAAAAGATTAAGATAAATCAAACCTAATACAGTGAGAAGCAGAACTCCAAACAGCATAAGCTTGAAGGAAGTTGAGGTAATTAGAGCCATGGAGATATTCGATAATCTAATTTGAAGGAAACTTGAGTTCTGTTGTTTGGAAGTGATGGCTAAACTCATTCACGCTTCATATTTATAGCACCAATCCTACATACGAAGTTAGAAGTGGAATTTGTCTAAAATATTTTTACATTGCAAACTGTGGAATATGTTGATAAAACCTGTCCCATCAAAGGCAAAATAATATAAAAGTCGTGCAATATCATTGAGCTCTAGCTGAAGCGGTATGTGAGATACTTTCCAATCTTCCATCTTTGAAGGTCCTATAATCAAATATGGGATGAGGCATTTTCCTTGGAAAGGAAGGTGTCGCCACCTTCAAAACAAAAAAATAAAAGTTTTTTTTTTTTTTTTTTTGGGTGACCCTTTACTCCCTTCCCTTGAACTTATAAGCCGTATTAAGGATTTATTCGAAATGGTTATTAAAATAAATTGTTATAACTGTAATAGTTGAAATGAGTAATAATAGTTAGCTTTGATAGGTGAAATGAGCTGAAATAGGCTTAAATAAGCTGAAATGATTATTTGTTATAATAGTTGTATAATATATCAAAGATCTCGACTCGAATCCCGCCTACATCGTTGTTTCATTTATGAACGTAGTGCAAAACAAAAAGAATATATTCTACTCAATCAATCATATAATTCACGTTAGAGAGTTCGATATCTTTGTTTTTTAGAACCAATAATAAATTTCATTATTGAAAGCCATACCACATCCAAGATTAACATCACATTCAAACAAGCTTATATCTATAATAAGAAATAAAACTTTCGATTGACAACTAATTGAAACGCTTCTAAATACTTCTCCATTTTCAATTGTCGCTTCATAATATTACATTTAATGATGCAAACTACAAATCTTTTATATACTACCAAAAATCATCAAATTTTTCAGTGTAATTTTTCACTGAAAAACTATGGTGGAAAAATTTCCACTGTTTTTCCACTACTTGATTTTTTTCACTGATTTTCCACTATTATATTTACAATGAAAAATATCCCACTAAATTCCCACTGATTTTACACCACTAAGTATTTTCACTATTTTAATTTTTATTTAAGACTTATTTTCTTCTAATTTCCCACTAACATTTATTTATTTATAATTTTCCTTTTTTCCTGTTTTCCCAGTTTTCATTACCGTGCTCTTTATCCCCAAAATGTTTCACCACTAGCATTTAATTTTTTAATTCCCACCAAATTCCCCTTGAAAAAAAAAAATTCCACCAAATTAAATTTTGGCAAAGTGTATTATTGAAAAAAATCCCACCAAAATGCTTCACCACTAACACGCGTGAAACTACCCAGAACCCAAACAAAATTACTGTAAGACTCTCTCTCCTCTCAGACCTCCCTTTCTCAAATCGCATTTCCTCACCAACATGGAAAACCCTAGCTGAGCGCCGTCCTGCACTGCTCAACGGCACTGTGGTCGGTCGCCGGCCACACGGTGGGCTCTATCCGGCTCACGTTACTCTCTCTTCCTCCCTCTCTCCCTTGAAACGCCTAAATTGTAGCGGCATAAGTTCTCGTTGTTCGCCGACCTTTTCCTGCTCGCCATTCCACTGTGAATATTGAATATGATGTGTGACTCATACTTTCTGTCCCTGACCCTGTGCAAAATTGGAGTCTTCTTGGGCCATCCATTCCCTTCCCCCTTCAACTTAGCCTTGCAGTTGAGTGATGAGTTGGGTTTCTTACAGTAATAGAGCTCATGTAGTTGCTAGTCTTGAGAGAAGTTCTGGACATAGGGATATAATAGAATAGTTTCTGCATACTTCTTTGGGGCATGTTAGGTTATAGTTATATAGATCATGTCTTTTTATGGAGTATGTTAGATTGCCATAGGTCCAATCACCTTATATGACGGGGAACCCATATATGTCGGGTATTCTTTGGGGCACCTGAAGTGAAATGGGATTAGGGGGTGTGAGTAGTAGCATGCCACATGATTAAATTATGCTGAACCACTTGGAGCATGTTGCTGAAAAAGTAACCTCTTATGTTGATTATAATACATGGTCCTTGTACTGAACGGAGTACCTCTTATGTTGATCATTTGTAAGTTGTGTTTGAGGATATAGGCTCACAAGAGTTGTATCTTACTCTGGTATACTCTGATCTCTCTTATCTTGAGTATGTTGCTGTTGTTTTTTCATTGTTAATTGTTGTATGATATGGCAAGACTACAGGCCCCTTCTATATTTGATAGTATTTGTCGCCCACTGGGCTTATTTCTTAGTCCTGCTTGAGAGTAATCCCACTAAATTTAAAGCTTCCATTCAATTGGAGCTTAGTTTCTATGTTGTATTAAATGCTAACTATAGCTAGGTTTCATTGCATGATTTTATTTTATTCACACCCTTAGTCCTTTATCCCAGAAGAATGTCAGAACAATCTCTGTTTCTCGAAACTTAAAAGGAGATAACATAGGTAAAAATCATTAAAACCAAAAACAGTAACACTGGAGTCCTACTTAGGTTTGTGGGAACTCATTTAATATAATAATCATTATATTAAAGTCAAAAGTGATTATATTAAAACCAAAAACAATATTCTTCATTGGTTATATATGCACCTGTTCTTGGCAGATGCTTCTTGGGCGTGGAGTTACTCAAATTTGTTGGTGAAAGTGGTGAAGTATTTCATTTTATTTGTCATCTAAGTTTCTTATTTTTTCTCATTTTGCCAAAACTTGGTTCTTGATTTGTTATTATTATTTCTTGCATCTAAGTTCCTTATTTTTCCTGTACATTCTATGTCTTATGCAAATCATTGCAGGTAATTGATGTAAAATTATAAAGTCAGGTGATCTACTGAGACCCTCCATCCTAGTATCCCGGAACCTAAAGTGGTGCTAGAGTTATCAAATGATAGTGAAAATAGTGAAGGTGATGATTTAAATGATGATGATGTTAGTTAGGGTATCACTTCCTAACTTTTGGTTTTCTAGTATTTTATAACTTTTTGTTCCAACATTAATGATGTATGCATAGATGTATATTTTGGTAGAAGTGCTTGTGTTTAAACATCATTTGGTACCTTGAGGTTATTTTTGTGACATACGGAGATATGTATTAATATGTTGGAACAAGCGATCGACTTGTTTAATACTCTATGTAATATTTTGATGTACCCTTGGTTGTCTTAAGGGTAATATACTCTATTAAGGGTAATATACTCTATGCAATGCAGGACAATTTGCATATAGATTTTTGGTGTTACTACCAAGCAAGCATACTGTGTTTGGAATTATGAAAAATTTTCCACTATTTTAACATTGAAATTTCATCCCCTTTTAACATTGCGCTATGAGTGGGAAATTTTCCACCATCGATTTAGAGTGGGAGATTTCCCACTATAGTTAAAACAGTGGGAGATTTCCCATCGTAAGAGCAGTGGGAAATTTTCCACTTTAGCAAGAGTGGTGGGAAATTTTCCACTATATTATACTTAGTGGGAAAATTTCATGGAAAGGAATGCAGTGGGTAAACAGTGGAAAATTTTATCACTGAATATGAAAATAGTGGAAAATTGTAATTACCTCCTTATTTTTTCCCACTGTCATCCACGGTGACAAAATAGTGAGAAATTGTATTTTCTCACTGAATATATTCTTTTTCCACTAAATTTACAGTGAAAAATATGATGATTTTTGACATTATCGTAGAAGAAATTTACTTATTATAATAGTCTGAATCAGAAAAATTGATGTTCATTGTACATAATCAATTAACAATTTAATTTCACAAAATATAAAAAGTAATTAATAAAATTACTTCAATAGATAATATAAGCTATTAGAAAAGAGTATGGACAGACACTCATAACTCGAGACAACGTTCATTTGTAAAGAAGATTCACCAATGATTTTTTATTGATTTGCTACGCAATGTTATGGAGGAGGTCCATGCCTATCTTATAGGGAATCGATAATTAATCCTCAAATTCAATCCGCGTCCTCCCAATTATCTGCTTCTTAAGTGCCAACCATATCACCCTCGCATTCAATAATTAATTATCATTTTTTTACTTCAAACTTTTGGTGTTACTTTTAGCAAATAAGTCTGTGCCATGCTCTTCTGGAAATCATATCAATCTAATTAATTATCATTTTATTAATATTTAATCTTAGATTAGGTTGTGATTTCAACCCAATTACTAGTTATGTGAGAGTTAATTCTTTCTTCCTATTTTATATAATTAGATTGAGAGAATCTTTGACAGCTTTATTTATTTTTTGATTTTATGGAATATATCATTCTAAAAATCGTACTTTATATTCACTCATCATATTAGTGAATTATTTGTTATTCGCTATCTATAGTTTTTCCAATTGATTTGCCACATAAATATGTTGTCTTTTTGTTTATTAGTTTAATTATTATTGTTGTCTTTAACTTATTGATATCTCCACTTTCTATTTAAGTTGTTTCCGTTGTAAATAAGCTTGGTTTATTTCCTAAGAGAGAAAAATCTTAGCGTTGATTCTGCTTATATCAACCAATTGCGTATATGTTACTCTGTCATTCTCGATGAGTACAACCAGTTGAGCTAATTAAGGAGACTGTAATTTTTTTTAGACAACATGAGTTTTTTTTTAATAAAAAGGCAACATGCGTGACACCTAAACTGCCATTTATGTGCATATGTATGTCCTCCTTAGCAAGACTGCCCTCCCCCCAAACACCCTGCGAAGCCTAAATCTAAAAAGTTCAATTTTCTCTATCTTATTCATCTTCAACGTATAGTTGTCCTCTTCTATCGTTATGGCCAAATGGGGTTCTTTTTTATAATTGCAGGCTAGTAAAAATTTGCATTGAACTACTATACAATTTTACGTGACAAAATGATTGAAGATATAATAATAATTAGCGTGGGAAGCGTGGCCTTCTCAAAATGACAGATTCACAGTAGTACGCGACATTTAGTAGCTATTTAATTGTTAAAAAAAAAAAAAAAAGATGATAATGGCTTTCTAAGGTGGAAAAAATTTCTAGCACAAGTAGTGACAATTTTTTTTGTTTTATTGTCTTTTTGTTTTGGTTAATCTAAAGAGATTCAAAGGTTCATTGTTGCCACCGAAAACTCTCATTTTCTGAAATAGAATAGGGCAACAAGTAGCAGTGTTAATTGGACTAAATCTGGACTGGATCGAATTGAGTTAAATTTTTTGAGAGAAGATCAGACCAAATAGTTTTAGTTTCTTAAATTTATGCATTTTTAAGCATAATTTTTTAAGGGTAAATAGAGGTTATTTAATTGGACTTTTATCTCAAGAATAATTCCAATTACATTCAAAAGTTTGGGGGATAGGAATACCAAGCTCATACTTAAAGTCTAGGATAGGGATATCAAGCCCATAAGCGTCCAACCCCACAGCCCATGCCAACTTCTTTATACAACTTGTAAGAAAATTGTTTACTTTAAGGTTCGAACCACTGTAGGAGAAGATGGAAGTGCAGAGTGTTCCATTGGCCAACACTCACCATATGAATGATATATTTTTTCGTTTTTTCAATACCATCATTCACAAGCAATAAGTAAGCTATTATATAATTAAACAGACAAGTCAATATATTGTCTAGAGTTTCTATTTTAAAATAAATACTTCCCAAAGATTTGTTAGTCCCACTAGGTTTTAATTTACCTTAGAGGGGTGAATAGGGTAATGAAAATTTTGTCTTACTCTTAGATCTTCATTCAAAATTGAATTTAGATACTAAATAAAATAAGCAATGTGAAAAATAAGTTAGAGACAAAACACGTTTGATTATTCACAATTTTGACCCGGATCCAAACTTCGGGTTAGTAACCGCCTAAGGATCATTTTCTTAGTATTATCTTGTACTTCTTTTATACTCATACTGAGTTTACATCATAAGGATTCTGCACTTAATCCTCTAACTGACCACTTGAGTTCACTAACTCGTATGGTCCTTCTCACATTTCACCAAGTGTAGTACACTCAACAAAAAAATTTACATTAATATTCTTTGCTACAAGAAAGTATGAGTAAGAAATGAAAATTGCACAATTAGAAGAGGGACAGGCATCATTAATTGTGAGTGGAGAATCACCAAATAATCGGTAAAATAGAGTTATTGAAGGATAGCAAGTACCTTGAATTAGGTTTTTATAAGGTGAAAAGTTTGTGGGTCAGCTAGGGGTTGGGTAGGATGGGAAAAGGTGAGACAAGAAGGACATTTTTATAATTGAAGTTTTTATAATAATTGGGTGAAAATGTTGAGGAAGGTAAAAAGTAATGTGAAAAGTTTAGGGATACAAAAGATATTTACCGAAACCTAAGGGTAAACAAAAGTTTTTCAATTAAAAAAGTGAATGAAAGATAATTGATAAGAGATTACAATCGTGACCTCTCCGTATTGATTTTTTTAGGACATCATAACGAAAGATATAAATAGTAGTATAATTTTTAATGCCAAACAATAGGACAAGATACCAAAAAAAGTTGATAAGAACCATGTGGAGTTCAAACTTGCCGATCAATACCAAACAATATTTCTCAAGTTTTTCCGTGGAAGAGTGTCAAATATCTCCATTGTTGGAAGTTCAACTTCTTTCAAGCTTGCCTCTTTGGAGTTGTACTCCTCACTGTATTAGGACTGTCAATATCTAATCAATGGAAGTTTTAATAAAAATGAGTCTTAGCCACTCTTGCTGAGTTGATTTTTCATTTATTTATTTTTATGTTAATTTTACACATAATACATGTTTATGACAAACAAATGTGCGCTATTTCTTTATAACAGCTGAAATGTTTGCAAGGGCGTCAAGTGAAAACATCATCCTCAGGGAAGTGATTACAGAACAAGAAGCTTTGAAGTCGTTGAGAGGAGGACATACTTCACTATTAGACAACGTAGAAATTATTATGAAACCAATGACACCGATCTCGGCATTAGACAGTTGCGTTGAATCTAATGGATCTTGTGGCCCACTTTTTCCGAGTTGTTCAGGGCTGAGTTGCACTTTCGGTTCGTCTCAATTCCGATTCAAGTGCTGGTGATGCTCGTTTAAGCTATGACCATGCCAAAGTTAATCAAGGTTTTAGGGTGCCTGTAGTCATGTGTGATTAGCCGTGACAAAATTTTGTCTCATTCGATTATCCGAATTTATCCGACGCGAAAAAAAGGGATCCGGATATGACTTTTTGTCCGAATTTTATATTCGGACATAAAATTTTCATATATTTATTGTCCGAATCTGATTTTAACGCGAATTTACACTTGTCCGAATTGTTCGACCCGAAAAAATCGAGTATCGGACAAAAAATTTCGTCCGATGACCAACCCAATTTCAACCTGAACCCGAATTTTTGAGGGTTATGTGTGATGAATAATAAGATCATGATATGTATGTATGCTAAATAATTCTGTATCTGTAGCATAAATTAATGTCTTTCTTTTCTGTAAGAATTGTGTACTAGAACTAGAGACCAGGCTACCGTTAAGGGCACGAAAGGCCTTGCCCCCTCTAAACCCCCACCCCACCCCCCAAAAAAAAAAAAAAAAAAGAAAAAGGTCAAGTAAAAGGAATTCTAAATTTAGAAAAAGCTGGCTCAAATATGAAGCAAAAAACAGTTTGAAGCAAAAGGCCGACCACACCACTATTAAAATCTGAAGGCGAGCACTTGAGTTTTGCCTACGGAGTAATCCTCCATCTTCTCTCGCTGGAATTGTTTCGCCAATTGAAATTCTTTCGTCAAGCCACATTAAAATTAATAATTACTCAAATCATCTTCATCAATTTGGCAAATGTATAATTGATTTGCTCACTTTCGTTTCTTATTTTTCAATAACTAAATAGGTCACTGATATCTATTTCTTTGGAGTACTATCTAATAGTTAATTATTTGCTTTCATAGTCGATAGAGAGTATTATAAATAACTAGCCCTTCAACCCGTGTTATACACGGGGCTAATTTTAAAGTTTTTATAAAACATAATTTATAAAATATTAATCCATATTAATGGAAATAAATATTTTATCATAGAGACTTCATAAAGTATAAGGTTTTGTCTTGACACTTAACTACTTGATCCATTTAACTGGAATGGAAGTAGGCTATGGAAGTAGGCTAATAAAGACAACTAAACTCTTCTTGTTACCAAAAAAGAGAGTAAAATAAGGTTAACTAAATTTAGTATAATCAAATAGAAACAGCATGTATAAACAATCAACTAGCCACACATGAATCTACTAAGCCAAGCCACATGATATTTTAACAGTCAAAGCGACTCGCCAAAAAAATACTCACAATATATATACACAAAAGAGTAAGAAACCATCGAAAATATAGAAATAATGTAAACGACAACATCACGGGTTTTAATTAAATTAGATGCTATACGCAGACATCTATGAAATAATATTTTTGAACATGGTTATAAGATTATTAGTTGTATAATCTATAACTTATTTAAAAAAGTTTGCATAAACTAAATTAAATGGTATATGACGACTGATTTCGTTAAAAGAATTAGAAATAATCTTACTCTATTTGTTTATTTCGGTGACTCCGTATACGTACTCTTTCAACAGAAAGGATATATATATATCTTAACTAATCATTATGGGTGAAACATAAACTCAGAAAATTAACAAAAATCACATTCTTACTAATAAAAAGTGATAGAATGTAATCCCTCGAGCTTTCATTAATGATAAACTAGAATACTTATACAAAGTATAAGAGAGATCTTAGGCTAAAATCAAGGGAAGGATATTTACAATATCCTAAACCGAAGACTAAAGGATAATATAAGAATAAAATAATTGCCATAATTATATCTAATACACCCCGCGGTGGAAGCGGGAGGTTGCCGAACGCTGAGACTCGTCCCTGAAATCGATAAATAAAACACGTGGAAGGCCCTTGGTAAAAATATCTGCAATTTGATAACGAGAAGGAACATGTAGAACCCAAACCCGACCACAAGCGACTTTTTCCTGGACAAAGTGTATGTCCATTTCAATGTGTTCGGTGCGTTGATGTTGGACGGGATTCCCAGAAAGATATATGACACTAACATTGTCACAATAGACAAGAGTAGCTTTACAAATGGGACAATGAAGCTCAAAACGAAGATTGCGAAGCCGGCAGGATTCGGCAACTACATTAGCAACACCACGATATTCAGCTTCTGCGCTGGATCTAGACAAAGTAGGTTGGCACTTGGAGGACCAAGAAATGAGGTTGTCACGAAAAATACACAATAGCCGGATGTCGAACGACGAGTATCGGGACATCCACCCCAATCGAGCATCGGTGTATGAACGAAGACCCGATAAGGAGGAGCAATATAGATGAAGACCAAAAGTAAAAGTGCCCTATCGTAGTATGCATTTCGGAGAGGTCATATGAGCTTGCATGGGATTGTGCATATGAAGACAAACTTGCTGCACTATATAAGATATGTCCGACCTTGAAAATGTGAGATACAAAAGAGCACCAGCAAGACTAGCGATACGGTTTAGGATCCGAGTAGGGAGAATCTGCGGAAGTTGGGAGTTTGCCTTTGGTATCAACGAGTGTAAGAGCGAGGTTTATAGGAGGTCATACCAGCACGGTGGAGAATGTCCTCGCCATACGCTTTTGGCTCGGGAAGAGACCGAGTGGTATGTTGAGTGACAACAATGCCTAAAAAATAGCTTAACGAGACCCAAATCTTTCATGGCAAACTCGGAACTAAGAAGGGTCATGATGCTCCGATGAAGGAGGTTAGAGGACATAGTAAGAATGATGTCGTCCACATATAGAAGAATATAAGCCATGTCCGAACCTTTCTAATAGATGAAAAGAGAATAATCGGATCGACTATGGATGAAGCCAATTGTGGAGACATAATCTACAAAACGCCGATACCAGGCCTGTGGAGCTTGCTTGAGACCGTAGAAGGACTTCTTAAGTAAGCGGACATGACCGGGATAGTTGGAGTCACGAAAACCAAGCGGTTGATGCATGTAGACAGTTCACCGAGATTCCTATGTAGAAAAGCATTTTTACGTCCAAGCTGATGAATAGACTAAGATTTGAAAAGAGCAATGCTGAGAAGCTGTTCGGATGGTGGAAGGTTTTACCACTGGGCTAAAAGTCTCAATGCAATCAACGCCAATCTCCTGTGACATGCCATCACCAGCAAGACGGGGCTTTGTGCCGCTCAAAAGAACCATCGGAATTCTTTTTGTGTCTAAAAATCCACATAGACCGAATAACATTCACATTAGAAGGACAAGGTACTAGCTCCCAAGTCTTATTTTGAATAAGAACATCAAATTCACCGGTCATGACCTGTTTCCAATTCGGGTCGAGATAAGGCATCCTTTAGGTTACGGGGTAGAGGTGAAGGTGAAGTAGAGGTAAAAAGGTTAATGGGTTGTTTTGGCTTGAAAATACCGTGCATGCTCCTAGTAGTCATGGTTTTGGTGGGCTGGACGAGAATGGGAATTGGGCTGGAGAGACGGGGTGGGCTGGCTGGGCCGAGTGGCGATAGTAGGCATGTATGGAACAGGAAAGGAAGGCGAGTGGGCTGGACTGGGACAGCGACGAGACGTGGGTAAAGGAGGGAGATGAGGTGTGGTGTGGTGTTGGGGCGGACGCTGCTGAGCCCGATCTGCAACAGAGTGCGGAGAAGGCGGATTAGGCATGGGGGTTTGGGCTGGTTCGATAGGTGCATGCGGGACGGAACCGGGAACCATAGAATTGTGGAAAAAAATAGGATTAAGACCAGAATCAAGAAAATCATAAGAAGTAGGAGGAGAATGTAATTTGGAGTAAGGAAATTGAGATTCATAAAAAATAACATGACGAGAAATAAAAAATTTTTCGGAAGAAATATCCAAACACTTGTAGCCACGACGATTTTGAGGATAACCCAAGAAAATACAAGGAGTAGATCTGGGTTGTGATTTGTGAATAGAAGTAGAGGGAAATAATGGGTAGCATAAGCAACCAAAAACATGAAGGTGAGTATAGGAAGGATCACGATGGTAGAGAAGTTTAGTGGGAGAAAAGTTATTGAGGAGTTTATGGGGAAGAATATTAAGAAGGTAAGTGGCCATGTGAAGAGCATGATGCCAAAAAGAGGGAGAAAGAGAACCGTGAGCGAGAAGACTGCGAAACATATTATTAATGGTATGAATCGTCGTTCGGCTTTGCCATTTTGTTGTGAAGTATGGGGGCAAGAAAAACGGAAGGACATGCCATTAGTGCTACAAAATGATGTGAATGAGTTATTATTAAATTCACGTCCATTATCACATTAAAAACTCTTGATGTTGGCATTAAATTGAGTAGAGATAAAAGAACTGAAATTACGAAAGAGAAAGAAGACATGAGATTTGTGGCCAATAGGAAAAGTCCAAAGAAAATTTGTATAGTCATCCAATAATAGCATATAATATTTGTGACCGAGTAGAGCTTAAAATGGGAGATGTCCACAAGTCACTATGAATAATGTCAAAGGGCATTGACGTGAAATTTAAAGACGGGGAAAATGGCAACTTTATTTGTTTACCAAAAATGCACAATTGACAAATAGTGGAAGGAGAGAAATGTTTGCAATCTATAGACCTATTTTTTCGAAGGGAGTTTAGCACATGTGCTCTGGATGACCTAAACAACTATGCCGGATAGCGGGAGAAATAGCTACAAAGATGATGAATTGGAAGAAATAGTTGGAGAAGAGGGCGGAAGAGAGTATAGGTCCCCGGAGTTGTCACATCTCATAAGAAGTGTCCCTAGCAAAAGGTCCTTCACAGAGAAACCAAACGATTCAAATTTAACGGACACATTATTGTCGGTAGTAAATCGAAGGCAGCGAGTTGTAATGAGCCTTGAGTGGGCTTCATAGAGGGTAGGAAGGGGAGTAGTTTGTTGAAGAAAGGTAGCAATACTTGTCATAATTTTCATTCAATCCCGTAATAAGTTGGAGAACGAGTCATTGTTGAGAGACCGGGACATCAACATTAGATAGTTGATCTGCAATCATCTTTAACTCCTGGTAGTAGGCGGATACATTGGAAAAATTATCAAGACGAACTTGACTAAATTGGTTTTCCAAGTATAGGGCTCGGGAAGACTTGTTGTCTTGGAACATATTTGCTAAACATAATCTTAGCCATTTGCATCTTGTGTGGTAGGTGAATCCGGTACACGAGTATGGAGTTTAGTACATCTGTTGAAAACTTCTATCACTAGCGCACAAACAGCAAAGATGACATTGGGTCACCTTTTCATAATCCCCTTGTCCCTTGAAAAAAAAAACACGAGATTCTCCATTAAGAGTAATAGAAAAATATACGAGGTCGTAGGCAAATCATGATCCAATTTCTAAATTTTTGAGGGAACTTGAAGCCTTGTAATGGCTTTTCCATAAAATCATGTTGCACTGAGTCATATTCCTTTCTTAGGTCGATTTTCATATACATCTTGCTTGGACCAATCCAACTTGTATAGCCTCAAGTTATTTCCCGACATAACATAACATTTTGCACCAGTTCTCTACCAGGTATAAAGTCACATTGGTTATCTTCCACTAATCCTCCAAGCACTTCTTTCAGCCTCATGCACATGAGTATTGAGATACATTTCTATAATGTAGTACAATAGGCTATAGGCCTAAAGTCACCTAGATTGGTGTGACAAACCTGTTTCGATAACTTTCCTATTTTGAAAAAGTTCAAGACAAATTTATTTACATCATCACCAATCTCATACTAGCTATGTTTATAAAAACCACTATTGAACCCATCGGGTCCTAGGAACTTGAAATCAAGGATGTTGAACATGACATTTTTTTACTTCCTTCTTAGTGAAGAGACTGCATAGAGCAAGCTACTATTCGATAGATAGGACTGTACCTTACTGAAAAGTCTCAATAGGGATACAAGAGTGAGATGTCTCGGTTATGCCTAACATGCTTTGGAAGTATTGAACCATGTGTGCATTTACATTATCCCTACGTTCAATATTGCTACCATTCAACTACAATGAGTTGATGAAGTTTCTTTGCCTTCTTTGTTTCATGGTTGAGAAAAATAGACTTGAACATTGGCCTCCCAGTTTATCCACTTGGCTTTTCTCTGCTGCTTCATAAGAGTACATGAAGCTTCAAGTGCCTGTATATATTCATCCTTAATTGAAACCTCATTACTGTTGTAAAATAGTAATGAAAGGATCATTTTGTAATTTGGTCCGAACATCTTACGAACGAGTATAGAGTATCTCCTTATTTTGATTAATGTTATGTAAGGCCTTCCTATTGAGTTTCTTTAGAGGGCCCTTTATTGCTTTTAGTTTCTACAGAAGTCTATACATAGGGCATCCCCGTACTTCTATTTCCATAATTGTCTTATGTGTTTGTACTCCGAATGAGAAATCCACATGTTACAAAATTTGAAAGATCAAGGCACCATAGTTGTATGTTGAAATTTCACCAAAATAGGAGTATGATCGAACATCCTCTCGGGAAGGTGTTCAGCCATTGTGTCCATATGTATTAACCACTCCTAATTGATGAAGCAACGATCAATTTTGGTAAAGATTCTTCTGCTGTCTTTGGGTCTATTTGACCAAGAAAAATTAGCGCCCAAGGAAACCATTTCGGTTAATTCACAATGTTGTAAACACTTGTTTAAAGTTTGCAACCTCACCAATTTGATATGTCATTCCCCCTTAATCTGTCTTCGGGATATAAAACATTGTTCAAATCCCCAAGTATACACCATGGCTTTATCATACCATTGTTAAGTGTCAACAAATTATCCCAAAAGTGGCTTCCGTTGGTAGTCTTTATTGAAGCCGTAAACAAAAGTTATAACACGGGGCATTCCAATCTTACGATTTGTTCCACAACGAACAAGTTGGGCTGAGTTGTATACTATCCTTCCTGCATATTTTCTTAGGTTCCAAAAAATCAGTATTTTTCCACTTTGGGGTGATGCAATATCCGGAAATTTGAGGTGCTTGCTTGATAAAGAACTAAATTATTAAAAGCAAGGTTAAATATGAAATTATTGAATTAGTTGAATTATAATTTCCCAGATCAAACTGAAAACCCCAAAATTGAATCATGAGCATGAATTAATTAAGTAGGCCTCATGAAATATCTTTACGCCCAAATTATATAAAACCCAAAACAGAAAATGAACTTAAAAATAAAGAAGATATAGAAAAGGAAATAACAAAAAGAAAATACGAAAGATAAATACAGAAATTAGAATTAAAAAGAAAAAGAAAAGAAAATAGGAAGGAGGGATTAGTGGCTAGTTTGCTTGGGAAAGAAAGAAGCAAGGGGAAATAAAAAGGGTCCAATAATCATCTCCCACCAAACCCATTAGGTGGAATTAGGAAATAAAGAGAGAGAAAGTGAGTCCGGAAACATAAACGAGAAGAGGAAAACGAGAGGAAATGAGAGTATGAGGAAGTAAAGGAAACAAGAGCCCGGAACGGATGCGAGAGGAAAACAAAAGTAGAGAGAGGAACAGAGAAAACGAGAGAGGGAAATCGAAGCGGAACCGAGAAGAGAGAGTGCTCGGATTAAAATGCCACTAAATTATCTCGAAATGTCAAAAGTACCACTAATTAATTTGATAATCAACGATTGCCACTTGAACTAATTATTAAGGGTTAAAAATGCCACTAGAGCTCATTTTATCCGTTCCTACACCACTGATCTAGTGACACGTGTACAAATGAAATTTCATCGAGTGGAATTTTTACCTATAATAATTAGTTCGAGTGGCAATCGCTGGTCATCAAATTAATTAGTGGCATTTTTGACATTCCGAGATAATTTAGTGGCATTTTAATCTGAGCACTCCAAAAGAAAGGAAGCGAGAGAGGATTCATAAATAAAGAGAAACCAGAGTGAGAGATTGAGAATCGGAAACTAAGAAGAAGAAGAGTGAGGAAGAAGCAAGGTAGAAATAGAACAGAGCAAAGCAAGAGCGATAACGAGAGGGAACCGGACCTGAAGTAGAAAACTAGAGGGCAAGAGAACAAGAAGATCAAGAAAGTGAGAGAGAGATTGAATAGAGCAAGAGGAACGAGAGGGACAACGAGAGAGCGAGGCTAAATTAGAAACAACGAGAAACAAGAAAAGGAGGCCGAGGGGTACAGAACACAACGAGAGAAAGAGAGTGAGAATAGGGATGGTGAATGATTGAGGGCAAACCAGAGGCAACACGAAGGATAGGCAAACCAAGAGGAAGAAGAAAAGGAAAGGAAACCCTAATTCAAAACTCTTTAGAGTAGGACATAAATCTTCTTTCTATTCGAATGAATATGACTTGAACCAAGAATTATGATATGAAGAAATAAATGATTACGTATAATGAACAATAAAGAAAGAATAAATTATTTATATCATAATTGAATATATGAATTAGCTTAAGAAGAAGAATGAATCTTGTTTTCGATACGAAACTTATATGATGGAAGACAACCAAGATGTAATGATCGGTTGTATGTTGTATGTTGAACTCGAATTTTGACTATGTATATATGAAAGACCAATGTGTTTACTACGAGCGTGTGGCTCGTTGAGTTTGTGTTGTGGATACTCCAAGCCATACGCTCATTAAGTTTATGATTGTGTTTTATGTAGGGTTAAGGTTTTGAGCCTATGGGATTAGCCATATTATAGTCGAAATTCTGCAGAAATTTTTCGAAAAACCTTTGAAAATGTAGAAATACGCTTCCACCATGTTAAGGAGAAAAGCTAGTAAACCTGATTTGAAGTCTCGACTAGCCTTAGGGTTCCTCTCGGGGAACCCCGCCATGTAATACGCTGACTCGGGCCGGGGTGTGGTGTTACGGGTGGTGAGCATTCGTGATGTAATACTCTTGACCACTTAGAACATTCTTGCATATTGTATCCACATTAGGGCATTTAACATTAGTTTCCACTAAAGTCCCCATACCAGGTTGGACCTTATCCAAGAAGAACTCAATATCCTCTTGTTTATTAGGCTTATTAAGGCCTCTTAGATTCCAAGATAGAAAGGTCGTGGGGGGGTCATTTTCCTCCACACTAGATGGCTCCTGAAGATAATGAAAGCTATTTGATACAACTTACAAAATAATTGAGCTTCTATCCAGATTTCTAGCCACAACTTTCGTCGGTATAGGGGTGAAAACCTATGTGCTTTGATTCTCCTCAAATGTATGTATCTCTAGTGTTTGCTTTCTCCGAACTATCATTATAGTTGTAGCAGGTTCCTCTTGTGATTGCACATACACTTTTTGAATTGGTCTCCATACTTTAAGAGTCATAAGATGATTCCTCCTTTTGCATTCAGCTTCCTCATAACTAAACGTCTTGCAATGATTGCACTTCGTTGGATTCCAATAATATTCCACACATTGTGAAATTAGTTCCCCATTTTAATAGGCAAAGTAAATAGAATCAGGAAGGCAATCACCTATATTTACTTCAACAAGCAGTCTCATGTAGCTTAGCATTGCTTTCTCCCTTGTAGGCTTATCTGTCTTGATGAGTCTTCCTATCATACTTGCCTAGTTTGTTCAAGCTTGGTGGCCCCGATATTTGGCATCTAAATTTGGAAATTGAACCCATATTGGTAATTTCTCAATATCTTACGTGTTGAATTCTAAGTTTTCACTCCATGTCTTCATAAGTGCGGCTTTTTATCAAAGAAAAAAATGCCCTTCTAAAGTACTAAATCCTCGTCGAGTCATATTATGAAATCTAACTAGAAACAAGCTATCCCGTAATGCAATAGCTCTATGAACCCCGAATGATGCCATACACAATGAATAAACCTATAAAACACTTTGTAAGGAGGATTAGCCCTGCAACACATCAAACAAGGGAGAAAAACCAATATCCTATCTCCTGATTAATATCCTCCTTATCAATCACTACACACTTAGTTCCACTAAATTCTGCACAAGGGATAAATTCCATTTCCACACCTTCATTTGTATTCAGCATTGAAGCATATGTGGGTTGTGCGGGGGTAGGATTAGTTACGGGACCAAGAGCCTCCTGTATTTCTTGGACCAAATTAGATACCAATTCAACCTCATTAGTGGTTATAGGTGATTGTAACTCACCATTATTCGCCACTTGGTTGGGGTGGTGGAACTAGCGTCACCACTAAATCTAACGGGCTTTTGGGGGAGTTGATGTTACCGATGAGAACATGAGCAACCACTACCGGAGGGGCATGAGCTGGTTTGGATGAAGGTTTGGGGGCCTTTGATTGTGATTGATCGTGTTTTTTGGCCGTCCTCATTTCGCCATAGCTATCGCTGAGAGCTTCGCTCTCCAGGCTAGACTAAACACAACTTTTTAACCTGACATTAGTAAATTAGAAATTGGATAGTCTTAATTTAGTTCAAAGCATAATTTCATTAATGTAGAATTTATACTTTAGAATTTTTTAGAGTGAGCTCCGAGAAAAAACACACCTTTGGTAACATGAGTAGTTCTTTCAATCCTTCAAACCACACTTGTATCCATGTATTGGGGGTATTACAATCATCCTTACTTAATGAGCGCAATATCATCGTTGTGCCTCAAAGACCGGCTGACTTACTCATCCACTTGTCTAGGGGTCTATGCCGGCTTGTTTGTTTATGCTATTTGCAAGTACATGTAATGGTCCAGCTTGCGGTCGAAGCTTGCCTCTAATACCATTTATAATGCCCCAACTTCTTCCAAGCCATAGGCATTTACAAAGAATAACTTGAAGGATTAACTTCCATGTTGTGGCTCACAGATTGATCGAAATGCAGTGGAGTCAAGTTGTAAAAGCGAAGGCATGGGATCCAAGTTAGAGCTTAGCTTTTAGGTTTCAGTTTTAGGTTAGTTTGAGAGTAGTTTTGATTCTCCCTCTAACCTTTGATTCAAATACTTTTAAATAAATCCAAGTTCAGTTTCATTCGGTTTTCAGTTTCACTTCCGTATAACTTCTTTTTCTCTCCCTTCAGTCTCCTTAAGCTTATTAACTAGCTTACTTTCTGGTTTATTTTAGTTTACAGTTTTGATTTTTATTTTGTTTAGATTTTAATTATGGTTAAATTAGTTGTTTGATTTCATTTTGGAAGTTAATTTGTTAGTTTATGTTCTTGTTTAAGCTAATAGTTGTTGGGTTATGTATTAGCCTATACTTGTCAACTTCAATTGTGTTAATTTTAATTCGTAGCTAAATTTGGTCACTTTTGGTATTGATCTGCTTGATCATATATAGGCCTAATCATATCTAGTTTACATTTTTAATTTGGGTTTTTCTCCCATACTAACGAAGTGTTTGAAAAAGCATTTATCCATCTCTTTAGGCAGTTTGTTCATGATGAAAGCCTAATTTGCTAGCATGGGCAGAAAAAATGGGCGGAATTTTGACATGAAAACAATCTGAGTCCTTGCTAGTTCCCGGGTTGCTACTCTCATATTCTAATCGGGATTCTGAGGTTACTAGCTATAGTTCCGTCATGAACTTGCAGATTCTAATGATCAACATGATCCCCCTGTTCTGCCCTTGCCGTTTTGATGTGATGATCAAAATTCAAAAGGCTCAAACACTATGTTTCGGAATCATAGATTCTGATCGATTTCATCTGCATGTTAATAGAAGCTATTGCATGTGCTAACGATCCAAAATAATAAAAAAAGGAATATACTTGACCTTATTTCTTACACAGACACAAATTTATTCATTACTACATGGCAACTCGACCATGGGAGCAAACTCTGCATATAGCAAATAACAAGGTCCCTCTTATTTTGATGACGAGCAAATTACACAAGCTAACTTGAGGGACGTTAGGACTGATAACTCCAAGACATGCAACGCAAGGTGTACTGACCTTGCTTGCTTACCATGGAATAAATGGGGCTGGCTCGGCACACTATAGCTTTATAGTGGTGTCTGATTCCATAATAAACTTTCCACAAGAGTAAGGATCACAACACCAGTACTTGGGACCACATGGTTCACCGAGACCCACACAGCGCAAAACACCTTGAATCGAAGGTTCTTTTTCAGCAGTCGTCGCCTCCATCATGATCACATTGCCTCCCACTGGCATTCTTGCCGATGTTGGGACTGAAATAAATAAATTGAATTTCACTTACACATTTTTCTTTGTGTGTGTCTACATATATATAACTAAATAGATGGCTAAGAAGAGCATTTTCTTGTAGGATAATTACAAAGTTTATGATATCGATTTTTAAGTTTTAAAAAGTCTATAAATAATAATGTTTGTAACTTCTTTTAATAGAAATAATTAGAAATACAAATAACAAAGTTACATTCAACTGTAAGATGGGTGAAAATAAATGCAAAAAGTTAAGGTTCAGAGACATAATAATAATAATAATAATAATAATAATAATAATAATAATAATAATAATAATAATAATAATAATAATAATAATAACAACAACAATAATAATAATAATAATAATAATAATAATAATAATAATAATAATTAATATTATTATTATTATTATTATTATAATAGATGAAGATGAATTAGATGGTAGGCGAGAAATTTAAACATATTGTCCAACCTGAAACGATGAGCAGAGAGGCCTAACAGGCCAAGGCTGAAATAAGGGGGAAATTCTTGCCATGGAGAAATTTAAAGAAATTTAAACTTTAACGTGAGTAGTATTGCTTCAGTTTCGATGGCCAAATGATACAGCCACGACTACCTCTTTATAATACTGCGTCTAATGATACAGCCACGACTACCTCTTTATAATACTGCGTCTAATGATACAGCCACGACTACCTCTTTATAATACTGCGTCTAATGATACAGCCACGACTTCCTCTTTATAATACTGCATCTTCATTTTTTCCCTATGTATAATACCGCATCTTCCTTTTTTTCATTTCTTTTTGAGCATTCACTTTATGTAAATTAACAGTTCGGCATGATTCATAGGAATGGTGTTCCGACAATGTACATAGTAGGTTGCAATTGATTGGCATAATCAACAATTATAGGGGGAAAAAATTTCTTATTGGCCATCAATTCATGTATGGGAGACTAAGTTATAGGATTTATAATTTTAGATGAATATTTTTGAAATCATTCTGTTTTTTAATAATAATTTACAAGACTATGTATAACCTAAACACAGAATCTTTTGGCAAAATTGTCTCATTCTATTGATGTCCGAGGATGAACACCAACTACCCGACTACTACAACTAATAATAATAATAATAATAATAATAATAATAAGCAAATAATATCATCAATTGTTACTATTACACCACTACCCAATCAGTCATATTATGAAATCTAACTAGAATCAAGTCAACCCATAATGCAATAACTCTATGAACCCTGAATGATGCCCACACACGATGAATAAACCCAGAAAACACAGGAAGATTAGCTCCCCGCATCACGGCAAGCAAGGGAGGAAGACCAATATTCTATCTCCTCTTTAATATCCTCCTTATCAATCACCGCACACTTAATTCCATTAAATTCTACGCAAGGGAAAAATTCCAGATCCATACCTTCATCTATATTCAGCACTGATGCATATGTGGGTTGTGCAGGAATTTGGGCCGGACCAAGAGCCTCCTGTATTTCTTGGACCAAATTAGATATCAATTCGACTTCATTACTGGTTATAGGTGCTTGTCACTCACCATTGTTCACCACTTGTTGAGGCGGTGGAACTGGAGTCACCACCAAATCTGACGGGCTAGGTCTGGGGAAGCTGATGTTGCCGGAGAGATAGGAGCAGACACTGCCAGAGGGGCATGAGCTGGTTTGGGTGAGAGTATCGTTGTACTTATTGTAGTTTTTGGTTGTATGAGAGTATCGTTGTTATACTCTAATCCCCCTCTGGGTTATGGACAGTTATCAGAAGCGACTTTAAGGATTGACAACTGGCCTCACAAATTGTTAGAGTTCTTTACAACAAATTTTTGCGAGTGAGATTATAGTCAGAGTGCTCTACAACAAGCATATTTAATGGTGGAATCTTTGAGAGTGAGCTCCCAAAAAATACACCTTCGGTAACATGAGTACACTACTAGAAAAAAGTCTTCTAACGACGAATAAATTGATCGTTAAAAGTACATTTTATCGTTGTTAAAAGTGATTAACGACCAAAAAATTTTGGTCGTCGATCGTCGTTAGTGCTTCCCTCGTTAATACTTTTAACGACGACTTTAAAATTTTCGTCGTTACTTAAAATAACGATGAAACAAGATGTCGTCGTAATTAGTTGATTTAATAACGATGAACTACATATCATTAACGACAAAATTTTTCGTCGTACATTTAAAAGAACCATAAATACAAAAATTAAAATCATGATTATTAACGACCAATTTGGTTCATCGTTATTTCTTTAACGATTAGCATTTTCATTGTTATAATTTTGCTAATTATCTTTAAAATAATGTAATAAACTATTGATCACTAATATATAGTAACAACAAACTCGAATTGATATGTATTAATTTCTTTGAATACTACTGGTCTGCGAATACACAATATAAAACATAACCTAATATCAAAAGCATCCTAAAACACATAATCTAAAAAACAATCGAGGAAACTAGAAGTTCTCATAGTAATTGATATCCTAGTACAAGCAATATTAACTAAAAAACTAAAAAAAAAATGAAGTCCTCCAAATGATTCGAAGTATAAATCTTCATCAACTACTCATAAAAGGTAAGGGAAGAGTTAGAACTTGAATGAGCAGATCCACATCTCCAAACAAGTTCACATCCGCAAAAAATAGAGAATTATTAGAACTTTTACAAAATTGCAAAAGTATTCAACTTCTATCAAATTCCCACTTGTTTCAACAAATACATAGTATCATAACGAAACAAACAAGATGTCATATATTAACTCGTTTACCATTGAACATCAGCTCAGTAACAAGAATTTCATCTGCGAGTGTCTATTAATGAGGCAGCCTGTCATTTCAACAAGACCACACCATCGCATCAATATATCCAAGCTTCTTCAAAACTCGAGAACGATTTTTGAGCTCATCACAAAATTTTTGAAGCTGCACAAATTCCAGCTTGGAAACAGACTTATCCATCTCGGATCTAAAGTGTTTTAATATCATAAGCACCGCAGAAGAACAAATTGTCGACAACAAGGCCTCCGGAAACACAACTTTATAGGAGTCATGCACATTTAACACCAGAATTTTCAAATTGCTTCAATATAAGCCACAACATTACAGCTTCAAAAACTCAAAGACCTATAGACGACTCTTTAAAAAACCAGAAAACGAAAGGCACTCGTCCCCAAAAAGTTCATCAGACTCTTATAAGCTGTTTAAATATAAATCCAAGCACCACAGTTTCAAAAGCTCCAAAATCTAATAATCTATGGTAAAGATGTTCATATGTGGAAAACGAACGTAAATAATTGATCAATTTCCCCATGAGTAGGTTACTTAAGATGCATGATGATATCCACATACACGGTATGGGTGCAACACCCCCACCCCAAGAAAAAGAGGGGAGCATACTACTGATGCAAACACATGCACAAGAAGTAATGACAACTTCTCCGTGATTAGGTAGCAAATAGAATACTTCTATGTCTCCCAATCAAGAAGTGAGTAAAATAATGCTCCGGTATTTCAACTAGCTACTTTAACAAAACCAAATTATAGTATCCGAGACTCACGCATCTTTCACTTCAACTGTTGAATTTCATGGTTGACCTCCGCTTTTCTTTCGAAACATTTGACTTGATGCACATCTTGCGTCTCCAAAGTATGATGATCATAACATAAGGAGGGAAGCATGGGCTAGTCCAATGTACAAATATTTCAAACAAAAAAATCATGGGTAGCTTAATGTTTCAATGAGACGAACCTTATGCACTTGGATGGGAAAATAACTTCTCTCAAGCTCCTCAATTTGATCGTTGAGATCAACAATTTCCTTTTCTTCAATGTTCATATCCTGAACAGTGAAGACCATATGAGTAATGATATTTTCTAATAACAAAGCTGAAAAATCGTTTTCACGGTTTTCTACAATAATTATAGGAGTCCTAACTACATGGCATTTTGTGCATGATGAATTCCCGGCATATAACAATGCAGGAACCCCCTCTCTTTTCGAAATCAATGCTCCTAAAAACTGCCACCTTACCACGGTAGTGTCCGATATATCATCCCAATGTCCAAAGGCCGGATACATGTATTGAGCTGCTTAGCCAATACTAGAGGAGAAGAGCCGAGGGCCACCTTGAATGCTTCTTACGCATTAGGCCACCATTGCTCAGCGCACGAGTAGTTTATGCCAAGGCCAATACTTAGTCCTCTCAATAAGTACACGGTGTGAAGAACGAAAACAGTTCTTCGAGGAAAAGCCTAAGAGACGAAGCGGCGAGAACTTAGGAAAAATGGAGGCAAAAAGAAAGTGATTTTGATGATCGGTTCAAGTACCTTTATGGCAATTATTTTAATTGCGGCGTTGTCGGCGAAAGGTAGCAACATAGTCACTCCATCACGTATTTTTGTGTCAAACTAAGTTGATGCTAGTCTCGAGCATCTCCTTTTGTTCATTCTCACATTTACCCTATCATTGCCTTATAATCTAGGTAGGGGTTCAAAGTGCAACAAACTTCTAAAGTGATGTGGCTTAAAGAATTATGAAAAATGATCTAACGAGGTTTGAAAGAATTGAAGCGATAACTAAGCCTAAAAGACAATTAAGCCTGTGTATATTGCAGGTCTAAATGTCTCAATTTGAGCTCCATTTGCTACCTACGGTTTATTGTCGGGTGGCATTATTATTAAAAAAATTATTAAAGACAATCAAAAGCTCAGCAAAGACGGATATTCACACAAGGGTCGGACTTGACAACCTCGAAGTATGATGAAGGGTCCAACTACCCCGAGTATTAAAACATAAAAGATTGATTTTCCCTTGTCCTTTATGAGAAAGCTAGAAATCACAAATTTCGGAAGAAACATCCAAGTCATGCCAACCTAAAGCTCTTAATTGCTCTTGTAGGATCATTTTCAGCCATAGCATGCACTAGATTAGCATATCCAAGCTAGAGTTTGTCCGGCGAGGTCTTTCGATTGCCGCACTCCGAGCAAGGCAACCTAAGCAATCAGCATTAATCGAACAATGATTGTTAGTAAATGCCTAATTTATCCTACTTTGAATTGAGTTATCAATTAATTGATCCCGAAGAGGGGGCTTTATATCATCCAATGTTACTCGCAAAACTCTTAAGAAAGATTAAAACTTAAGGCGGGTTTCGGGGCATGGTCATGGCTAAATTTGACCTTATTCCCTGCTTTACATAGAATCCTCTCAACTACTTGTGTTGTGAATGCCAGACAAAGCCGACCATTTTTACAGCACCTTTCCTATTGAAAGCTACCAACACTGCAAATGAATGCACGCAACTCCGAGGGCCTAGAGGCTCCAAGCTGTGTCATATCAAATATATAATTTCAACATCCTTCAGAACCCCACCAATGATGAGATCATAAACTATAAGTCTGTCATCCAAGTCAAGTGGAGTAGTGCCTTGAAAAACTAGAGTAGTGCCTTAAAATTGGATCAAAGGGGAAAGCAAACATAGAGAAGGACCAATTTATTTATCAAAGCAAATAATTATACACAATCCAAACTTGGCATCCTGGGGCTGCCTCTTAACTAGAAACTACTTGGTTAGGTTCAATGTTCAGCCACTTGAAATAAACATGCTCAAACCCTTGTATTTCAATTAATGATCAAAGGGGAAAGATGCATAAAAATCGAGGGGAAGAATTGAATCAATTGATCAATAAACAAGCAATATGATCACTAAGACACGAATTTCTCGCAAATTAAATTGTAAAGCAAACAGAAATTGGAGAGCAAAAACAGAACCCTAAAGCTGTCATAGAGAGAGATGAACGAATTTCTCGCAAATTAAGGAAGAGAACATGCAAATTCGTGAACCCTAAAACAGAAATTGTAAAGCAAACGAATTTCTTGCAAATTCAATGCAAATTAAAGAAATTCGCGAATGAAATCACACAGTCATAGAGAGAGATGAACGAACCTAATATTTGTCCGCTTGAAAGTTGCAATGCACGAGAGATACAGGTACAATGCAACCAAAGAATACACCATTGCGATGAAGTTGAACATCGAATTTAACCTAACCCAATAGAGAATAAAAGATTCAACATAGATAACTGGAAGCCCATATCCCCTTGACGAAGTAATCGAGGAAAGAAATCGTCAATGCCTAGACAGAGAAGAAGATATTCGCCGAAATTAAAAAGGCCCAAATTATCCATGGAACAAAACCAAAACCCTTACAAGTCGTGCCCGTCCCAAATTGAAAGTCAAAAGATAATTCCTAGTGCAAGAAATTTACACATCTTCGGCCAATCAAATTGCACGAACGGATCCCCGAAATCGGGAGGAGAGAGAGCGAAAGGTGAGAGGACGAGAGCCGAGTGAGCGAAGCGAAAGGTCGCCTAAGCGAACCTCGGTCGGGAAGCTGCGCGAGAAGAAGAGGGAGAGCGACGACAACGGCGACGGGCGGGGAGAGGAGAGGAGTGAATGGCTGCGATTGAGCGAGAGCAAGAGATGATTGGGCGAGAGCGAGAGGTCGACTTAGCGAGCCTCGACTAGGCAAGCCGAAAGAGAAGAGAAGGCGATAGTGACGGAGATGGAGACCGGGACGGCGACGGCGACGGCGGCAGCGGCGGCCAAGGGAGAGGAGTGGAAAGCGAGCATGGGAGTGGGGTGGAGGAGAGACCGCGGTGAGCCCGGCCGAGAGGCGACGCGAGACGAGAGGAGGGAGGAAGGGAGTTATTCATTAGAGTTGGTGAAAAGCAAACATTAATAATTAAATTTTTGAATCTTAATAGTATTAACGACCAACATATTAAAGTAACAACGATGCACTATTTTATTCGTTGTGTAATGATAGTTATTTGATAAAATTAAACGATGAAAAATTAATTTCGTCGTTATTAGTAACTTTAACGACCAATTATATGAGTCATCGTTAAAGTTTCGTCGTTAGAAGTCTAATTTCTAGTAGTGGTAGTTCTTTCAATCCTTTAAACCATAGTTGTATCCATGTAATGGGGCGTCATAGTTGTGCCTCAAAAGACCGACCAACTTACTCATCCATTTGTCCGGCACTCCATGTCGGCTTCGTCCGCTATGCTATTTACAAGAACATCTAATGGTCCAGCTTGCGGTCAAAGGTCACCTCGATACCATCCGTAATGGCACAACTCCTTCCAAGCTGTAGGCATTTACAAAGAACAACTTGAAGGATTAACTTCCAAGTTGTGTGGCTCACATATTGATCGAAATGCGCGCGGTGGAGTCAAGCTGTAAAGCGAAGGCGTGGGAGTGAATGATCGAGTCATAGTTAGAGCTTAGCTTTTAGGTTTTAGTTTTAGGTTAGTTTGAAAGTAGTTTTGATTCTCCCTCTAACCTTCGATTCAAATACTTTTAAATAAATCCAAGTTCGGTTTCATTTAGTTTTCGGTTTCACTTCCTAATAACTTCTCTTTTTCTCTCCCTTCTCTCTTTAATCTTATTAACTTATTTACTTTCTTGTTTATTTTGGTATACAGGTTTGATTTTTATTATAAATTTATATTTTATTTTAATTATGGTTCGATTACTTGTTTGATTTCATTTTGGAAGTTAATTTGTTAGTTATGTTCTTCTTTAAGCTAATATATAATTGTTGGGTTATGTATTAGCCTAGTTGTCAACTTTAATTGTTTTAATGTTAATTCGTAGCTAAATTTGGTCACTTCTGATATTAATCAGCTTTCTTTTTGCTTGATCTTATAAAGGCCTAATCATATCTAGTTTATGCTTTTAATTTGGGGTTTTCTCCCATACCGATCAAGTGTTTAACAAATATTTGAAAAAACTTTTATCCATCTTCTTAGGCGGTTTGCTCGTGATGAAAGCCCAATTTGCTTGCATTGGTAGAAAAAAATGGGTGGAATTTTGATATGAAAATAATTTGAATTCTTGTTAGCTCCCAGATTGCTACTCTCATATTCTAATAGGGTTCCGAGGTTGCTAGCTATAGTTATGTCGTGAAGTTTGCAGATTTTGATGATCAACATGATCCCCCAGTTCTGCCCTTGCCGTTTTGATGTGATGACCAAAAGGCTCAAACACTGTATGTTTCAGAATCATATATTGTGATTGATTTCATCCGCAAGTTAATAGAAGTCATTGAATGTGCTAACAATCCAAAATAATTAAAAGGGATATGCTTGACCTTCATATTTTACACACACACACAAACACAAATTTATTCATTACTAGATGGCAACTGACCCTGGGAGCAAACTCTGCATAAAGAAAATCACAAGGTCCCTCTTATTCTGATGATGAGCAAATTAAACATACTAACTTGAGGGACACCAGGACTTTTAACTCCAAGGCATGCAACGCAAGGTGTACTAACCTTGCTTGCTCACAAGTCCACGAATAATAAATGGAGGGAATGGGGCTGGCTCGGCACACACTAGCTTTATAGTGGTGTCTGGTTCCATAATAAACTTCCCACAAGAGTAAGGTTCACAACACCAGTACAGGGGACCACATGGTTCACCGAGACCCACACAGCGCAAAACACCTTGAACCAAAGGTTCTTTTTCAGCAGTCATCGCCTCCATCATGATCACATTGCCTCCCACTGGCATTCTTGCCGATGCTGGGACTGAAATAAATAAATTGAATTTCACTTACACATTTTTCTTTGGTGTGTGGCTATATATATATATATATATATATATATATATATATATATATATATATAATTAAATAGATGACTAATAAGAGAATTTTCTTGTAAGGATAGTTACAAAGTTTGTGATATCGGTTTTTAAGTTTTAAAAAGTCTATAAATAATTACATTTATAACTTTTTTAATAGAAATAATTAGAAGTACAATATAACAAAGTTACATTATTCAACTACAAGATGGATGAAAATAAATGAGAAAAGTTAAGATAATAATAATAATAATAATAATAATAATAATAATAATAATAATAATAATAATAATAATAATAATATTGTAAAAGATGAAGATGAATTAGATGGTATGCGAGAAATCATAATAACATATTGTTTAACCTGAAATAATGAGCAGTAAGAGGCCGAACACGCCAAGGTTGAAATAAGGGGGAAATTCTTGCCATGGAGAAATTTAAAGAAAATTTAAACTTTGAGGTGAGTAGTGTTGTTTCAGTTTTGATGGCCAAATGATACAGCCAGGACTTCCTATTTATGATACTGTTCTTCCTTTTTTTTCATTTTTTTTGTGCATTCACTTTCTGTAAATTAATAATTCGGCATGATTCATGGGGACGGTGTAATTGTCACAAGGGACCCAACAATGTCCATAATAGGTTGCAATTGATTGGCGTAGTCAACAATTGTAGGGGAAAAGACACTTTCTTATTGGTCATCAATTCATGTATGGGAGAATAAGTTATAGGATTTATAATTTTTTATGAATATTTTTGAAATCATTCTGCTTTTTATATAAATAATTTCCAAGACTATTTATAACCTAAACAGAGAATCTTTTAGCAAAATTGTCTCATTATTTTGATGACCGAGGATGAAAACCAGCTAATAATAATAATAATAATAATAATAATAATAATAATAATAATAATAATAATAATAATAATAATAAGGAAATGATATCATCAACTATTACTATTATATCAGTACCCAATGAATCCAAAACCTTGATAAACTAATCAAATAATTGTTGTAAGATTTTTCATACAATCGTAATAGGTAGCGGTGGCAAAAAATCGGATCGGAAAATCAAACAATATTTAAAATTCGTATCAAATATTGTGTCCATTATTCACTTTTTTTGGAACAAAATAAACAAGTCTAAATTTAGGTTGAAATTGGAGACAATATAAATAAAAAAATTTCATGTCCAAATTTAAAATTTGGATAAAAAATTAGTGATTGTACGTGAATTTTTTTTTCAGTTGAACAAAAATTCAGGTAATTGAATAGGACGAAATTTCACTAGCTCTAGTAATAGGTTGAGATCCATTAGGCAAGCAACATCCTACCATTTGTCCCAAAAAAAAAAAAAATTGTGACTTAACAATAAGAGACTAATTTATACATTGTAAAAAATAGGCTCATAATCCTAAGAGACACACTTATTTTGGAGAAGGAGGCGCTACGATGGGGAGTTCATTTTCACAAACAATTAGCAAAAACAAGAAGGAAAAATAAAATGAGAAAAAGAATTTTTACATGTAAAATCTAAAACCAGGAAAAAAAAAACCACATATGATCCACTACATTTTTGGTAGCTTTACAAGAAGTTGTTTTCAATTGTTATACTTGCTAATACAGGTTGCTACAAAATTGCTACACCTAATAATGTAGGCCTACAAGAAATTATATATCTATAAAGCCGAGCCATAAAAAGCGAGAAACGAGATAAAATGGACGAAATTAGCACGACAGCTCAAACAGCACCCCGACATGGGCCATGTCCCGAGACACAACTAGCCCATGTCGGCGATCGTCTGGCTGGTTTTCTTTTCCTTCGGGCAAAACGGTCCATTTGCTTTACGGTCGTGCCGGTTGTTCCAACCCTCAAATCGCAACTTTCCCGAGCCCAAACACCCATTAGGCTCCTCAACCCCAATAATCTCCTACTCGGAGAATAATGACTCAACTTCCTTGCAACTATGCACCCATCTATTAGATTAACCCGGCCTCATCATCGGCAAGAGAGACCAACCAAGGCTTTGCACAACCTTAACTTCCGGCATTATCTCTTTGGGCTAACGTGTTCTCTAGAATCCCATTACCCAAAATATTCTCAAGCCCACCATCATTCAAAGCAAACTCCCACTTGTATCTCGATCAACTTCATGCATAATTCACCATGCAACACTAGCTCATTGGCATCGAGTCAACAAAACATAATGAAAAAAAGTGAATACACTTGGGCTTTGCCTTCTGTTATTGCCAACTTTCTCATCATACTCTACTAGCTAAAACCCGCGCATTGCGGTGAATTAAATTTTGAACAAAATAATGCGGTGAAATAATTTTTAAGTATTCACTATTAGAACCCAATTCCCAAAAAAGAAAATGATGCATTGAAACTATTGAATGAAAGCCCTGGTTTCAATGACCAAAATTTAATCATGTCCATGATAAAAATTAGAAAAACCACAACACCAAAAAATCATACTAAGATCCCTGCACTAATCTCTTTCTATGCCTCTTGTTTCTCTCATTTTAACACTAGTAAGATTTTCTTGAACTTGCTTCTTGTCTCATTTTAACATTATATTTAATAACCAAGTAATTGCTAATTATATATGTATAACTTTCTATAAAAAATGGAGAAAATCTCTGTTAGTATCATACTAAACAATATTGATTAATGAAATTTGAAATTAGACCTAAATAAAAAAAATTAAAATATGAATGAAACACTAAAAAACCTTCAAATTTCAAATAACAAACGAAGAATATCTATATAACCTTATTCATGTAAATAAGTTATAACAATGAATAATATATACTTTCTGCAAATCTTCCATCAACCAACCATGATAAATAGAATTGAGAACCAACTTCATTAAGGTATTCCTATGAACAATGACAACCTCATAGTCAAAAACATTAAAATGATCAAACAACATAAAAATAAAAAAATCATAAAAATAGAAAACTCAGTAAATCAACCCCGTATTCGTGAATCAAATCTAATAAAGCAATCAATATCGAAAATTCATAAATTAGCCAGTGTTTAATGTGGGGTAGAGCAACTTTTTGCCACTCAATAATTCCACTGCTAATGTTTTGGATTCTTTTGCCATTGCCTTAATCCCTAATAAGCCGAATAACTTTGAACTGTGAAGAAATATGGGTGGACCTAGTAAAATATGAAAAATCATGTGTAGACAAAATATGGGTCAGGAAGTCAATTTTCATGAGAGAATAAATAAGTTTGCAATCAATCTAACCAATTATTTTAGAAAAATAGAAAAAGGAAGAATACTAATGCAATTGTGCAAAGCTCCATAATCCTTCAATGGTCTGTTCAATTAGTAATCCAAAAGTTATTCTCATCAAACAATCTCCATGCTTCCCTCCATTTCCATGGCCGCTGCTCTTCTTCACCATCACCATCACCATCATCCCTGCAAATATCCAGAAGTTCCTCCAACTCTTAGAGAGAGAAAATCAAAGGAGCCGGGATGAGAGCTTTGCCTTCGCCGGAAGCAAGACTCACTTTGGAGGGGAGGCTTCAGCTTGGGTGTAGATTTGGGATTGTCTCGCACTCGGCCTTGCCCTAAGCAAAGGCTTCTCTATTCGCCCCTTAACCGTAAACCCCCTTCCTCTTTCTCATATGCCTGCTTCAATTTCTGCACTTTTCTCTCTCCATCTCTTCCGGGTTTTTAATATTGTTTGAATGGCAGCATCATAGCCTAGAGAAAGAAGCCCCTTAGTGACAATCTTCCTCAATCCTTTAGTGACAATCTTCGTGTGTCCTCTAACATATTTTTCTCACTTATGCTCCCACACCCCATCAAACTCGTAAAAATCAATTCCCCACTAATTTTCAGCAATTAATCAATTCCCCCTCCGGATAAGTTAAATTCAAAGAATTAATTGGATGATCAATTGATTGCTCCTAATTTTCAAGATAATTAATATGCTGACCTTGAGGAAATTGCAAACGCCGGCGTCGGACTTGTCGTTGCCGATGCCATTGAAGTAGTTACACCAATTCCTGTCAATCGCCGGTGGTTTCTTTTCATTGCTCTCCTCGATGAAATTATGGGCCATCTTAGCAAGGCGAGACCAAACTCGGCTTGAAGAGATCGGCTGGAGTAAGGCTCCTCCTCGGTAACGGAGATCTCGAAGAGCCACTTCAGCCGAGACTTCACCACCGTGTTGCTTAGGGAGCCGAAAAGATAGGGACTGAAGATTTCGAGGGGTTGAGTGAAGGGTCGTAGAAGAGTGAGGGGTGGAGAGAGAGAGAGAGAAAGTTGATGGGGGGTATAAAGGAGCCAAAAGAGATGGAACCCCAGGCGAGAGAACATGAGACGTCATTGAGATATTAAAGGAAATTGCTTGAGAGAACCAGGCGAGTTACACGTAGAGCAAATTCATGGCGGTTACTATGTGTGAGAGAATGGAGAGGGAGAGAGACGGTCAAGAGGACAGAGAGACAGGAGAGGTTACTCAAAAAATTTAACAGCTTGAGATTAATTAGAGAATTTGATCAATGGCTTCAAATTAGTTTAATCCCTACAATTAAGGGGAAGAGAGTAAACCCAACTCTCCTTTTATATATTAATAGATTCTTGCAACTCATCTCGTGGAGTAACCGGTGACCCATTTGCATAACCAACAAATTTCCCATTACCCTTATCGACTCCCACTTCCTCTTTAACAGCGAAGCCTTGTCTATGAACACCGTCATCAAATACAACACCAAACCTATCACACCATAAACTCCTACTAGAACAATTAACCCCAACATTTGCAACTATTTATGCACCTTACAATAGAGTACAATGAGCTAGACTTCACACCCTTAGGTACAGCGATGCTCCTTTCACAATTTTCTAAACCCCATCCAGTAAACTCGGTTAGGTAACCCTGTCATTCAATTGACTCACAAAAATTATATTTTTCGCCAAGCTCGGGAACATAACACCGTGCAAATTTCAAAACCCTCCACTAGAGGTTTTAGTTCTCACATCCCTTCTTCTAGTAACTCCAAACTTTTACCATTAGCAAGATATACCTTGCCAAAAATTCTACCAATAAAGTTGTGAAACAAGTTTCTACTAAAAAGGAATAAAATGATACACCCAAATCAACAATCCACAACTCAATAGGACTTTCAACACTCAAAACAAGAGCATGACCTACTAACATAATTCGTGCAATCTTGGTCATACTTTCTTTCAGGACAAATTTTCTTAAAGTGTTCCCTATCACCACAACCCCAACATACAACCTCCCTAAGGTTTTGGGACCTACCCCTTTCTTCGGACTTTTGATTGACCTATAAAGTTATTTTGATTCTCATGTTTCCTCCTTCCTCTAATATTCAACGCACTCCTTGATGACTACCCAAAATCTTTTTTGTTGATACTTTCACTTAAGATTACATCACGAATTTCATCATACTTAAATGCATTAGATCCTTGTTGAGTCCAAAATTATGATATTTTTAATACTTTTTTACATTTTATTTTTTTGTAATAACCATTAAATTAGGCTTTTTTAATTTAATTTTTTTAAATTTATAAAGGTATGGATAGATTCGAGAAATAGTAAGAAGAGATGAAAAACTGAAGACTTGGATCGCCCATTTGCAGATTAGCCCAAACTGAGCCCAAATCGCATTTAGTCCATATTTGGGGCATGCCTGCCTCACGTGCTCAACCCCCTTACTTGAACTCTTTTGCTTCCCCTCTCCTTCAGTCCTCCTTTCCCCCGAGACCCAGCCCATTCCCCAGCCTCTTCTCCCCCTCTCGTTCTTCCTCTTCGGCAGCTTTAAACCAAAACCCTAGCCCTCTCTCTCTCCTCTTCGGCCAGAAAGCGAGCCCCATCTTCCTCTCCCTTTCCACGAAGAAACCCAATCCCACTCCATCCTCTCTCTCCCTCTCTACTCGACATCCAATTCAGAAACCCTCACCTACTCAAACTTTCCCTCTCCTCTCCTCTTCGGGTTGTCCAGACGCCCCAAACCAAAGCCCCTCTTTCACAAGTCTCAAATTCGTGCTGCCTCACCTTCACACCGAAACCCACGAAGCTTCTTCACCCCATAATATCTCTTCTTATTCCTTCACAAACCCGAATCCTTGACATCTCAAACTCTATCCACAACCGAGATTCTCGGGTTGGTTTTATCCACAACCGGGTACGAGCACAAGGAAGGGGAGGAGACCAAAGAGTTTAAAAGCGAAGGAGCAGAGCACGGTGAAGGGACGAACGACGAGCAAGGCACAGGCCAAAAGCTCCAAGTTCAACGCTTAGTTTTTAGTTTTTTCCTCTTCCTAAAATTTAGTCTTTAGTCTTAATTTTTTCAGTTCTTAAATTTTAGTTAGGTTTAAATTTTCAGTTTTAGATTTTAGAGTAGTTGAATTTCTCTTGAAGGTTGAATTCGAATTGTTGAGTTGATGTTGGTATTGAATTGTTACGAACTTGCTGAAGATTATTCGGTTCAAATCTGAGTATTCGAATCAATTTGTTCACAGTTCGAGTTTGTTGGAATATTTTCTTAACTTTTGCAATTTCAATTCTGTTAGTTCGATTTTTGTTACATATAATTGCATCCCCATTGATACTATGTTGGTGTTGAATTGTTGATATTCATAGTTTTAGATTTTTTGTTGGTATTCAGTTCTGAATAATTCTCCATTGATATATTTGAGTTGATAATTTAGGCTCTTGTCGCTTATTCTCATGTTAATTTAGTTTAGTTTCACGTTTTAAGTTTCTGAATCGTTTCACAATCTGATTTCCACTTGTTTCCATACCTTTGGTTCGACAAACAACCCGGACTCCCTAAAATCACTTCAACAATCCTCCAAGCATAAACTATAGTGTCCCACGACTTCGGCAAAGAAGACAACAAAATTAAAGTCTTAACTTAATCATCAAAATTGATTTTCACTAAATAACACATTAAATATACCTTATTCATCGCGGGAGGCTTCTCATACATATTTGATAAAGTTTCAAGCAGCCCATTCGTCGTCTTCTTGATGATCCATAGCGTTGAAGGCGACGTTTCTATCCAATGTCAATCTCACCATTCCCAATGCTTGCCGATCAAGGATATCCCAGTCTTTTTCTCCATGGTTGCTGGTTTTTCTGCCAAAGGTAGATATAAATCTTTTGAAATAGTAGATCTTCTATCTGCATCTTCCAATATGCGAAATCCTTACCATCGAACCGATTGATCTTCACCTTCCCTTATTCAATTGTTTGACGTGAACTCTTTAACCAAACTCTCCTGCTTTGATAATTATTGTTAGGATAGGAAGTTCACTCTCACAAACAATTAACAAAACAAGAAATAAAATGAGGCACAAGAATTTTTACATGGAAAAACTCCAAGTCGGGAAAAAATCACGAATGATTCACTAGACTTTTCATAGCTATACAAGAAGTTGTTTGCACTCGCTATACTTGCTAATAAAAGCTACTATAAGTGGCTACACCTAGCAGTGGAGGCATACAAGGAATTACATACCACAAAACCAAGCCATGAAAGCAAGAAACAGATGAATGCACGAAATTAGCACGGAAGCTCAAATGGCACCCCTGGCATGGGTTGTGCCAGCTGCTGGCTGGTTGGTCTTTGTTTCCTTTGGGCAACACAGTTCGTTCCTTTTTGCTATCCGAGAGTTTGACCTGTTCCATGCCTTGAACCACAATTTTTCTGAACCCAAACACCCATTACGCTCCACAACCTCATTAGGAGGAAGTAGTTTGTTAGAATTATTGCTCCTATGCTAGACAAATAAAGTTTTGGAAAACCAATATGAAGAAGAAGAAAGGAGAAGTAAAAGGTCAATCCATCTCAATCTTGTGTTACAAGTTCAAGTTAAAAGTTTAATTAAAGGTTCCTAAACTATGTTCCAAGTTTGTTCAAGCCGTGATAGCAATAAAACAGCAACAAGAAGCATGAAATAGGATCCTACCGGACCTCAAGTCCTTGCGTAAGTATGAAATCAAGGATCCTTCCGGGCTCACAACAAAACTCTGTGGATTATGCTGAATCTCGAGTCTTACCAGATCCATAAACCAAAGGAACCTAATGGATTTATGGTTATGCCAAACCCATATTGATTAATGGACCCTACTAAACCATGAGGATAATGGATTCTGCCAGATCACAGGTCCTATTGGACGTGTAAAACAAAGACTAAGATTCGCAAGGGTGCGTAAGTTTTTGATTTGTGAGGATCACAGGTATGCCAGATCACAGGTATGCTTTGGATTCATGACGACTCTCACAAGAAATTGAGTTTTAAGGGGAAACACAACTTGAGGAGTATTTTTGCACGTTTGTGTTTCTATTGAGTATTAAGGAGTGAGGCATATTAATATTTACTTGTTACATTGCATGTTTTTACATAAGAGTGGAAATTAGTACCCTTAGATGGGTAACTATCCTTATCCACCCAAATTGGGCGGGTAATAACAACTAATAATAAGTAACCGGTAGAGGATGGGTAGATACCCATATCTATAGTGGGTATTCAATGGATACACGGGTATTCACATATTCATAAATTATAATTAAAAAGATAAAAACATCCTTGTAAATTAAATACATTTACAAAAATCTTACAATTAGACACTCATACGCTACCAATTTTTATGTAAGTTATTAATATCCTTTCTCATCTTTTCTCTCTCCTCTCTTAACCTAATATAATACCATGAATTTTTTGATTTTCTAATAATAAGTGTTTTTATTTATTTATTTTTTGTCTCCTCATAAGACTTCTTCTTCACCTTTTTTTTATTTTTTTTGTTGAGTGTTTTTTTATTTTAAGTTTTTTTGGGTGCCTGCAATTGGTTTATACTTTTTAATATACCTTTCAAATAAAATAAAAAAATAATATAATTTAAAATTTTATAAACTTAATTTTTTAATGTAGCCAAAGCACATCGATATATGATATTTTCTATAAGCTAGAGGCGTTAGAGTCAAAAAATAATTTTTTAGTGCTTATATTTTTTATTAAAGAAGTAATAGTCATTATATATCTTTTTGATAGGTTAATTTTATTTTCATACATACATATAATTTACGAGGTTTCGAATCTTAATTTGCTTTGTCTCGTAACTAGACCTGGCAAAACCGATCCGACCTGAAAACCCGACCCGAATCCGCCCGAAAATTTTGGATTTTGGACACAATTTTCTCGACCCGAACCCGAAAAACCCGCAAATTAGCGGGTCAAACCCGACTCGAACCCGTTTGACCCGTTGGATCAAGGCAATAAAAACAACCATTTTAGCTTTGTGGCTTGTTGATTGAATGTTTCATGCACGTTATATGATTTTTTCTTTCAATTTATCACTCTTTCAATAATGGTTATTTATCATATCAGATTATTTAGAAAGACGTTACATATTTATTGCAATCATTTACATACGAAGACTCGATGCTATTTCATTTCTCAACCTCTTCATCATAAACAAAAGCCATTATATACAAAAATTATACATAATTAATTTTAATTAAAACATATATTGATTCAAATGATGTGATATATTAAAATACTACAAGTGTACAAGTTATACTTGTTGTATTTTTGGTGAACTCAATATACCTAGTCACATCTAAATAATATACTTTTATTTTTGTAGAAATAATATTAGTATAATGATGTAAAATTTTGATGTTATAATTAAAAATAATAATTTTAGTTTATTGTAAATCTCTAATTCTTATTTATTTTAAACTTGTTTTACCTGTGCTTGAACCGAACTAAAACAAATTCAAATTTTTGCTAGTGAATAAAATGGATCGGTTAAGCCTACCCAAGTCAAAACTTTCTCGATGTGTTTTAAAATGCATTAAATATGCATATAAACCTCCTTAGTATAATATAAACGGTGAAATAAATATTGTAACCTTAAACTAATCATTACATAACAAGTTATTATTATTCAACTCATTATTTACCCAATCTTTCATTGGTCTTATTTAAACACGTCAAGCTGACCAACCCGCTCTCGCTCAATGGGACCTTACACAAATATCATAATGAAATTTTTGAATATTTTTGAATATTTTTTTAGAAAATACAAATACTATACTTTTTCATAGAATTATTGGCAATTTTAAGCAAAAATTATACTTAATTTTTATAATTAAAAAAGAAAAATAATTGATAAAAAAGGCGGTCTTAACCCGTTGGATCGACCCGAAACCCGTATAACCCGATATACGACCACTCGTATTTTACCCGAACCCGAATAAACCCGATCCGTATTTAACCCGCCCGTCCGAATTGACGAGGTCTATCTCGCAACATTGTATGATTTTCTTGGAATAGTGATCGATTTCACTTTGTCTACTTTTCATTGTTAAAATATTATTTTATTTTATTTTTATTTTTATCCATAAAATTTTATTTAGTTATTAAGATTAATTAAGATAATGAATATAATAGGCCTTGATTTTAAATTTTCATTGAATATTATATTGTACTGCTTTCATAATATATCTAAATAAAAAAATATATAATTATTTTTCCTAAAATTTGTTTATTAACATTCTACATTTATTTTCTATTTTTAGAGGATTAACCCATAGATTAATGTTGAATTTTGTACAAGATTTTGGATTCAAGCCTTCAATCTCAATTCAAACATAAGTTTTCTCTTTCTCTTTTCCTCTTTACTTCAAGTTTATTATTTTATTGTTCAGTTTAAAGCTTTAATTCTTATTAATTTAGATTTTAATTAAAATTAGAGTGATTGCTTGTTTTGATGTTTGAGTTTAATTATCTAGTTTATGTTATTGTTCAAGTCGGTTTGTGCTAGTTTGTTCTTGAATGTAGTTTTTATATTTATTTCATGCTTTTATGTTAATTACTTGTTAAAGTTGGATACTTTGATTGTAATTAGCCTCTCTAATGGCTAATTAATCTCGTTTAAGCTTTAACCCACCTAGTTTATACTTGTTATTTGGGATTGCTTCCCATGCCCACCACGTGTTCGATGAAATGCGTGATAGAGATTTTCATCTTGAGTTTTGGGTGATTGGTCTACTACTCAAAGGTGGAACCAATTTGCTAGCGTGGGTATAGAAAATAGTCAAGATTTCGACATGAAAGTAGCCCGAATCCTAGCTACGACCTTAGGTTGCTATTCTTGTAGTCTAATTGGGCTAACACCACGAAAGTACCGAAACAAATTGCCATATTGTTCGTGTGTTTGTTGTCATCTATTAGTCATCTAATTCATTTCTATCAGCATATATTATTCCTTTTACTACTAATATTTGCCTGTTCATACCAAAACAAATTTCCATATTGTTCGGAGAGTTATACGAGCGAGGTTAAATTGTTTAATTCTTGGAGGGGATTGATTCTAAATAACGAGTATAATCTTAAAACTTTGATGATATATTTTGAGTGATTTTTCATTTATTTTTTAGATTATTTGTTTATTTTTAGAAATTTAGAATGATAATATGCATTGGGCTCTAATGATTTTTATGTGTTGGGCTCTAATAAACTTGATGCATCACGAAATAATTTTTCTTATGAGAGGATAAGATGTAAAAAAGGTTGTTAAAGGTGAAACCATTCAATAAGATCAAGCAATTAAGGAAAAGGAACTCATAGTACAACATCACTCCATACCTAACCCGAGTCCAAATAACTAAAAATAATCTATCTTATCTAGAATAACCGTTACAAGCAGTCATTGGATAAGTACAATTAGTTCTAATTAATAATAAATTTATTCAACAAAACAGAAACTTCCATGAAGGAGAACATTGACGTTGCCCAGCAATCCAAATAACACAAAACCGTGCACTGGAACACGAACCAACCGAGTTTGTTACTGCGCACAAATCCTGGCGCACAAAAGGATGAAAGGGGACTGTGTTAGCAACAGCCTGGCCGTGTTACTTGTCCTTGCCTCTGCGGGTGTAGCTTGTGTTTCTAGGCTGAAGAATAAATCACCCTATGCTTCACATGGGCCCGCGTGACACATCATTGTCTTCGTGAATCAAAAGCCTCGTGAACTTTTGATTACTTGGCCCCACCAAGTAGCTCTTTATTTCATAAGCAATGGAACAAATGCATCATATCTTAATCAATGGTTAGAGAACTCTAAGGTTGCATCTAGGAATCGAACGAAATACCTCACTTAGGAACAACACTAATAAATTATCAAGTACTTTTGTCTCCTTTTCTATCATTAAAACAGGTAAAGTTTGTGATAAAACCGGCATACCAACTAGCCAAGAAGGCTAGGAGGAGAACTCTCCTGTAAGGTTGTATCTATCCATCTCCTTTGACCCAAAAAAAAAAAAAAAAAAAAAAGGAGCAAATGCAAATAGAGCAGTGGGAAATCCGCCAGACTCTATGTGACTTAAAGATAGAGAAGCGAAACCTCATATCCTTTCTCATTCGGCATTGAAGCTTTTCAATGCACCCATGACAAAAGAAAATCTTCTTTGTGTACCGCGAAGAGCCTATACCTCGAAAATGACAAGGAATGGAGAAGCGTGATACAAATATTATATCAAATGTATAAACACCATACCAGTATTAATCATGTGCGATTGGACATTAAGCGATTTAATCTACCTTAGACACTTTGATCTTGAAAGCTTTAGTACTCCTTACACTTGGTATATGATATTATCCATTAGATAGTGTTGTGAAATGGTGTGATGACTATGCCGGTTGGAAAATTTGGTTAGCGTGGAGGATGGGGAGAGGGGTCGGTGGCTGATGATTGTTACACTAGAGAAAAACTACACGTTGGCTAAACATAGTACATAATGAAGGTACATTCTTGATAAAGAGAGTGTACTAAGACACCATGGATGCCAAGTAATCTCATATTTTGTTTTTCTTTTCATTTTGATTTTTAAGGTAGATGAAGAAAATACTATAACATCCAATTTTATTTTTTTGAAGGTTAGGAGCGTGTATTTCAAATTTCAATCAAAACGTTAGAAGTTCCATCTGGGCATCCTGTGGATTTACAATATCATGATAGATATTCACACCTCTCATCCTATTTTTAATTTTTCTCCCACATTCAATGTTTAAGCTCAAGGCATCTCTGCTAGTGGCCGCAAATACTCTTCTGTGTCTTTCCTGCCAGCAATAACAAATGATCACAGTGGCAGCCATGTACAACAAGTTTTTGTTCTGTTTGGTGCAACTATGCTGCAGAACTGATTCTATCAAGTTTTCCCAATGATTTAGGTAGCTTGGCTATTTAGTATTTGCTGCAAGGTTTGTATGTAAACCATAGTTGTATACTCACACTCAAAAACAAATGATTGTGGGATTCCTTCTCCTTCAAGCATACACAATTTGGTTCATAATGCACTCCAATTTTCAGCAATATGTCTTTTGTGGGTAATCTTTTGCGGATTGCTAGCCAAGTTATAAAAGCACATCTGGGGGATCCTATATTTGTGCCATGTTCTGGTATACCACTTAACTGTGCTCCTTTTGGCCCTTAGCCAATCATACCCTGCCTCGGTTTTATAAAGTCCATTTGTAGAGTGCTGCCATTTCCCTAAAGTTTGGTCAAAACCTTCCTTCATAGTGGCTCTCACTTTGAGTATTTTCCTCCAATACCAGCTGTCTTTAGCTGAATGTGTGCAGCTCCATATGTCCCCGGTCTCGATGTAATAGTGGTGGATCTATTTAATCCAAAGGCTGTCAGATTTTTATCTGATATGCCATATGTGTTTGGCTACCAGGGACACATTCTGCTGCCTACATTGCTTTATTGCCATCACTCCCTCCTTTTTTGGTAGGCAAAGTGTATCCCAACTGATGAATGTCATTTTCTATGTGTGTTCCTCTCCCTATAAAAATTGCTCGCACATTTTCTCCACTTTGGTGATCACATGTAGCTGATACGATGAAAGTTTGGATCTAATATGTATTCATGCTCATTAATACCGTGTTGATTAACTGTATTTTCCTTGCATAAGAGAGTTTTGGTTGGTCAGGCTCTAATTCTTCTTGTAATTATGTCTAGAAGTATTTGGCAGTCCATCTTTCTCATGTTCTGTGGCTTAATCTAAACTCCCAGGTATTTAAAAGGCAGTGAGGCCTTTCTAAAACTAGTGATATGCTGAAGCCTATGCTCCATTACAGGGTTAGTAACAACATAAACAATCTGTGAGTTGTCTAGATTTGCTTCCAATCCAGAGCAAGAAGAGAAGTGGTTGAATGCACACATGTTGCATTGAAGATTGAATGGCTCAGCCTTACAAAATATAAGCAAATCATCAGCAAAACTTAGCATGCACAATTTCATTTGTTTGCAGCTAGGGTAATACCTAAATCCTTGTTGATTGGCAACAATTTTGAGAACTCTATGCAGATACTCTATAGCTAGAACAAAAAATAGAGGGGACATAGGACCCCCTACTTCAGCCCTCTTTTGCTTTGGAAATATCCATAGCTTGGACCATTTATTTTCACTGAAAAGCTTGTCCTGGATATGCATGTCATAATACATTTAATAAGGTATGCAGGGAAGTCATACCTATTCAGCAAATCTATAATGAATCCCCAGCTCAATATATCATATGCCTTCTTCAAGTCTACTCTCATAATGCATCTGGGAGATACTTTTTTCCTATTGTAAAGTTCAACTAGATCCTCAAATATCATAATGTTATGCAAAATTGATCTGCCAGATATAGACGCTCCCTAGGATTGATCCACCAAATATGATATCATAGGCTTGATCCTTTCATAAATTAATTTAGTAATGCACTTGTAAAATGTGTTACAATATGCAATTGGCCTAAGATCAGTGGGTTGAGTTGGATTTGATACCTTAGGAATTGTAGCTAGGGTTGTTGCATCCATTTGCTTGGGCAATTTTCCACTATCAAAGAAGCTTCTAATAGCCCTGCAGTCATCTAGTCTAGTACCGTTCCATATGGCTTTGAAGAAGTACCTTCCATATAAATCAGGCCTAGGGTTCTTCTCATTACCAATACTAAACATTGCAGCCTTAATCTCTTCATCTGTGAATGGTGTCATGGTATCTCTTTGGTGATTGTTCATAATAGTCCCCTGCAAAACTACCTCATAGGAGCATTTGTCTCTTTGACATTCATGGTCCGGGAAGGTAGCAAAGTGGGAAGAGACTATCTCCCTTACTTCATTTGGTTCTAGTCTCATGGCACCTTGTGAGTCTTCAATTTTCCAGATAAATTATAGTTTTTGTGAGCTAAAGTAGCATAAAAATATGCTATGTTTTAGTCTCCCTTTTTCAGTCATGTTTCTTTGCTCTTTTGACATGGAAATTCCCTTTCAGCCTTAGCTATTGATTTGTGTGCATCCATAGCTTCCTTTTCCTTCTCGTATAGCCCCACATCTCTCTGGTTGTTGTGAATAGCTTGCTGTGCTTGATGTAAGCTGTAAAGAGCTGGTGCTGCCCTTACCTGCACCTCACTAAATTTGCTTTTGTTTAGCAATTTTAGTGGCTTTTTGAGGTTTTTCATTTTATTACCAATTGATACATTGATGTGCTTGCACATTTTCGACCCATACATCTTGCACTATCAAAGAGAAGTTCTTGCACTGGACCCAAATATTATAAAACTTGAAGTTGTGTGCTGCTCTTGGTATGTTTACTTTCAAATGTACCAGTAGGGGAGTGTGATAAGATATGTCTTCTAGTAGCACCAAATACTCTATTGCAAGGAATTGCAAAATCCCTTCCCCATTGATAAGCACTCTGTCTAGCCTGGAGAAAACCCTGGTCTGTCCTTGCTTGTTTCTCCATGTGAACTTAGGGCCAATATATTTTATTTCCTACAAGAAACATTCTTCAAAACATTCAGCAAATTCCTCCGATTCCCCAGGTAGAATGGTATCCTCTCCCACTCTCTCCTCAATACTGAGTAGACTATTAAAATCCCCACCTACAATCTATGTTGTGATACTAATTTGAACTAAATTAATAAACTACATGAATGAATTATTTACATATATATATATATATATATATATATATATATATATATATATATATATATATATATATATATATATATATATATATATATATATATATAAAATGATAATTGTTAGTAATATATGTGTAAAAATGAACATGCATGGAGCAGTAAAAATAAATAAGAAAATTCAAATTATAAAATGAATTCAAATAGTAAATATGTTAAATCTCGTATTTGCCACTTTTATGTCGACATATCACCGAATTTCATAATAATTTCGAGGATGTATATTTGGTTTTGGGTTAGTTTTTAATTTCTTGTTAATCATCACCTAAACTCATAAAACGCTTAATTACAAGTATTTGAGAATAAATGAGGGAGATTTGAGGTGAATTTGATGAAAGGAGGGTTCGAGCCTAAACAAAAGCAAGGAAAATAGCTAAAACTCACCAGGTTCGCCCAGGCACTTGTGTAAAGGTGCACAACCTTGTAGAGCTTCACACAAAGAGCAGAAAGCAAGGAAAGACGACATGGTCACCGGTGCAGAGGTGCACGACCGTGTGAGAAGTTACAACAAAGTTGATGTCGTGTCAACCGTGCAGAACCTACACAGTCGTGCATAAGTGCTCAACTGTGCGAAAATTGCAACCATAAAAGCTGCACGGCTACTCCTGCGTACCTACGGGCCTTGTGATGTCTAATTTTGTGACTTATTAATTGCTTTCGAGATTTAGTTTTCGGAAGACTTTTCTATTATAACTTTTTAAGGTTTTATTAGAACTTTTATTAGAGTAGTCCTCAAGCGTTGAAGACAGTTATCGTGATTGCAAGATTATTTCTAATTTAAACATCAAATTTCCATTCAATAAATTATAATTATCTCTTTTTGCTTTTTCTTTGTAATTTCTCAATTTCTCTCATGTCTATTTTCATTGAAGTTTGGGAGTTGCTTAATATAATATTTAAAGGCTAAATCCCTAACTTAGCTTGGCATTAATCCTTATTATGTCTGATAATCATGTATTAAATAGGGAAATTGACCTTAGGGTGTTGGGTTAATTTCCCTTGGACCAAAAAAGTGTCACTGACACTTAAGGGTTAATTTGAGAAATGCATATGCCACACGTGAAGGACTTAGGAAGACAAAATTACCATTATGTCCTTACTTATATAAGGGCTTTGCAATTCAATTGAGAGAGAGAGAGAGAGAGAGAGAGAGAGAGAGAGGTGTTGAAGGTGAAGAGGACGAGAACAAATGAAGAAGAAGAAGTACGTGGTGACGGTTGAGAAAGGGCACGAGGATGAGGAAGAAGAACAAGTAGAAGAAGAAATGACAACGAGCATCGTTTGACATAGAGCGACGAATTTGTGTTGAATTCGGTAAGTGTAGAAATTATTGATTCGGTTTTAGTTTGTTTTTGAGGTTTGGTTATGTAATGTTTTTGGGAATAGATCGAAGTTCGTTGAAATTAGATATAATTTCATCCGGATGTGGGTTGTTTTTATGGTGGAAGAATTTGTTTTGTAAAGTGTTTGGGTTATTTGAGGTTTCTAGTTTGTTTGGAAATGGCTGAATTTGGTTTGAATTGAACAATATTTTTTTCACTACTATAGATATGACTTTTTACTACGGTTGATTTAGGACGGTTAAAATGACAAACTGTCTTGAAAAATGGACTCGATAGTATTTTTGTAAATAAACTGTGTTTTATTACATCTATGACTACTTGTTCTTTCATTGAACTGTCGTCATAGGTTAAAATGTCCACTTTTTAACTACGGTTCAGTGAAAGAATCATAGTAATATGCATTATCTATTATTACGGTTCTCTTCTTGAACCGTAGTTAAAAGTGTAGATTTGTTTTCGTAAAACCCTAAATATGGCCCTTTCCTCTTCTCTCTCTCTCCTCCTTTTCTTTGAACCGCTCAACCATCCTCTCCGTCTCTTTGCTTTCCCACTAAACTCGGCCCCCTCTCTCTCTCTCTTTCTTCCTCCACTGCCGACGTCAATTGCAAGGAAGGCTCTCTCTCTCTCTCTTCCTTCGGCGCCGACATCAATTGCAAGGCGGGCTTTCTCTCTCTCTTCCTCCAGCGCCGGCGTCAATTGCAACGAAGGCTCTCTCTCTCTCTCTCTTCCTCTAGTGCCGGCGTCAATGGCAACCAAGGCGTTGTTAGCGTTAATGGCTGGCTCATCCCGATCATCAAGAGCGCGCTAATTCTCCTCTACTCCTCCTTCCTCTATTTATTCCTCCTCTTATGTGCTTGCTCCCGCTCCGAATCGCCGTCCGTGCCCAAGCTCCGCCATCACCGCTGTTGGTGGGAGGAGTAGCAGGAAACTATTTTTAGATCCGACGTGTTCGTCGGAGGATGGGTTCGAACCATACGAATGCGGAACAATGTCATTTTTATTGAGGTCAGATTTTTCATTATTTCTAGTTTTTATTGAGGTTGGGTACTAATGGGCACTCGGGAATTCATTGTTGAAAGTTTGAATTGAATTTTGAGAGATAAATGATGGATATTGCCTCTCGAATATGCAATGTGTGGTGAACTCGGATGTTGAAGGTTATGATCTGTTGAATTTGTGTCTTTGTAATTATCTCGTTGAATTCGTTTGCTCGTCTGTGAAATTTGGACACATGCATCCCCCTACAATAACTTTATCTCGTACTCAAATTCGCGTCCTTGTGCTCGGTTTTAGATATGTTGTATTCAAATTCGTTTGCCTCCTATGATTAGTTTTAGATCCGAATGTGCTCGGCTTTAGATCCCTTTATTTTTTAGATATGAATGTGCTCGGTTTTAGATCTCAAGGTTTCAGATCTCAATATGCTCTTTTTTTTGTTAATAATTGTACCTATAACTACGGTTTTGGAGAAGAACCACAGCTTATAGGTCCAAAACCATAGTTATAGTTATACCTATAACTACGATTACGGAGAAGAACCGTAGTTATAGGTTGTCTTTCACTACGGTTTTGAACCGTAGTTAAAAGGTGCTACATACAATGACTGCCACATACACAACACCAGGTTAACCGTAGTTAAGGTCGAATTTAACCGTAGTTAAAAGAGGTTTGTGCAGTAGTGTTTATTATTTGGTTTCGTTTAATTACGTTGGTTCTGAATTTGTGGCGTACAATTTGATGGGAGATGAGTTGTGGGGCAAATTGTGGTACATTACTATTTATGTTATCCTTCATAATGGTCGTCGATATTCCGAGATGTGTTTGAGGGGAATATGGTATTACCCGAAATTAAGTGTTTGATCCGCATTGAAGAATATTTTCATAATAACCCCGCTCTTTGGAGACATCTCTTTTGCTCAACTTGTTTCATGATATTGCTTTTGAATATTTTTCTCTTGCCTTAATCCTCTCTCAACTTATGCAGGGATAATTCTATTTAGCTATATAAACGTTCTATTTCTAGGATGATGTGATGGTCCCTTGATTATTTTTTAGGTTTGATGTTGTCTTAGTATCTTCGGAGGTCGATTTGAAAAACTAAATGCAAGGATATTCAAGGCTACATTAGGTACTCTATTCTAGCTTTATTATTCAGGCATATATGATAAGTAGATTATTGTTCCTCATCATAATAAACAGGCTGCATTAGGTACTCTATTCTAGCTCCATTATTTTTTAGGTTTGGTGCCTTGTAATAAAATTAATTTTTCTTTAAAATAAACAAATGAATAATAATTCCTCATCATTTTACAAATACTAAAAATGAGTACCAAAACCCTTATTGGTGTGCAAGTCATAAGTGATCGGAGCAGGCTGCGACTACGATTGAGAGAGATGTGCAACATGTCAAATTTTCACTGCAAATATGGAATAACAAGTAATTTACATACGTTGTAGGCGGATACGAACCATGAGTGTACAAAGTCTAAAATATATGTTCATCTCTTGTAATTCTTGGATATTTGATGAAAAATTTGGGAATTTTAGTATAGACGTATATTTTTTAGAATAATATTTCAAATATGCAAAAGATATGGAATATATAGCTTTAAAATTCAGTCATTAAAACTTGAAAATGCTTTGTATTTTCACACCAGATTATGTATATACTTTTTGGTGCAAAACATGCCATCAAAATTTTGAGTAAGTAAACCATCCATGAGCTTTGGTATTGTCCCTCCCTTTGGGTTAAGATGAGTTAAGGTATTGTTAAGCATGTTAACGACGGAAGAGAATACGACCATATTTTGTTTTTTACCATCACAACAATTTGAGCAGCATGGTTGCCATATTTTGATGATAATGACGTCAAATGTTTGTGTGACAAGATCCTCCTTAGCCTCCTCAATGTGAAAATCGCTCACTTCCCTTAACAAGGATGACAATAAATTTGGGAGCTCATTGTATTACGTTAATATTTGTCATTATTCTGGTTGTGATTGTAAATATTTAAAATTGATTGTGATTGTAAATATTCATCTCATCCCAATATATGGGAGCGTTGTAATTGTCACGTGCGTATTGAGCACATTTGTATTGTATTGGTACTAATCATATACATCTTAACCATGCCATTATTTTGGAGTTTCCATCTCGGGATGTACACACGACCATCCCGGATATAGACCACATTTTTGGTACGTACATGAAAGGAGAAGTTATTGGCGTTGTCATTGTTAGTTGACACGATTTACTTATAACTATTTTTTAATATTTACGTTTTAACACACCATACAATTGATTGATAACTGAAAATATTATGCACTTATGATAAGAACAATACTTATATTATGTAAGATGAGAACACTACACAATATTATGTCCAAATTGTACCCATATTAAGAGGAATTAATGTCACCACTATTAGGGAACATATGTACAAAATGAAATACCTTCTCGCACCAATTAATACAAAACCAAAGTGAGTTATGTTCTACCACATATTAGCTGAACCTTGTACAAAAGGTGATTGCTTACTACTAGGAGCTGTGCAAAAAATCGAAACAGACAAAACCGAACAATGAACCGGCCAAACCGAACCATTTATCTCGTTAACCGAACCGATTTAACTAAATCGATGAACCAACACCATATTCGGTTCGGTTCCGGTTTGGGATTTTGAAACCGGTGGTTCACCGGAACTGAATCGATAATATTTTTAAAAAAAATTAAAATTATTATAAAATAATTTACTTTTAAAAAAAATCAAGATTTTATATGTTAGTGCGTGGGACTGCCATGCCACAAACAACCGTTGCTTGCTTTTTTTTTTTTTTTTTCTTCGTAGCAGCGAGCATCTAGTTCTACTAGTTCTACTTTGGCCTAATTCAAGAATTTTTTTTGTTCTCGCTTGGGTCCAATTATTTGCTTTTTGTATGGTCTTCTTGCATGGAAGGGAATATCATTAGTTGGGCCACCATCAGTGTCTGGGGCCCAATACTACAGTGTGTGTGGCTGCCGCTAGGCTCAATAAAATTCTCGGAATCACGTCGTAAATTTTTTCATTGCTAGTTCCGAGTTAACCGATGAACCGAACCGAATTATTCGGTTAACCGACAACCGGTTTATCCGGTTACGGTTCAGTTTATATTTTCACGAACCGTTACATCCAATTAACTCGGTTAAAAAAACCAAACCGAATTGTGAACACCCCTACTTACTACATATTCGGGTAATTGAGGCATACCCCAACTTGGGAGAGGCACATAAATGATGAGCAACTCGTAAGGTAGACTATGTCGATTACTATACATAAGCAAAATTTGGACATCAATAGTGCAACAACCTCCAAACAATGGGCATAACACGAACAAAAGATGCTAACTCCATCTTCTAAGTATCCACCTATTGACACATATCCAAGTAATTCCTTGGTCGTGTGAAGCGTTCCAACGGCAATTTAAATTCCATCTAAAATCATAATAAAAATAGTAGTTAAATCCACTACCTATAACCTCAAATATAAACTACTAACATAAAAACGATAACAATAACACCATTATAGTTATGCATACAAATTATAACAAAAAAAAAATTTTTTTAACCAAACCTAAAAAAGAATAATCAACCAAGGTAATAACACCCACTACAACAGGTAATAACTATCCGAGGATATCAGCAACAATGCTTTAGTATAATCGAATAACAAAACATAACCAAACTTATGTCTATGTACAATGCAAAACATGTTACTCAATTACATGCATTCTTTAATGCAAATCAAACACTGAATTTTAGGTAATAACATATTCCCCTCATATACATCCTGAGATATCAACAACCATTATGAGGGATAACCTAAATAGTAATGCACCACCATTTGTCCCACAACTCACTTCTCACCAAATTGTATGCTACAAATTCAGAAAAGACATAATTGAATGAAACCAAAGAACAAAAAGAGATAGTTCAATTCAAACCAAATTGCAGCCATTTCCAAACAAATTATAAACCCCAAACAACCCAAACCCTTTAGTAAACAAACCCTTCCACGCAAAAACAACCCTTCACAAAACAAAACAAAAAAACATGTTTTAACCAAACCTAAAAAAGCGAGAACCAACCAAGGTAACAACACCCACTACTACAGGTAATAACCATCCCAGGATATCAACAACAATGCTTTAGGACAACCGAATAACAAAACATAATGAAACTTATGTCCATGTATAATGCAAAACATGTGACTCAACTACATGCATTCTTTAATGCAAATCAAACACTAAATTTCAAGTAATAGGATATTCCCCTCATACACATCCTGTGATATCAACAACCATTACGAGGGATAGCCTAAATAGTAATGCGCCACCTTTTTCCCCACAACTCACCTCCCACCAAATTTTATGCCACAAATTTAGAACATAGAAAACTAAATGAAACCAAACAAAAAAATATCATTCAATTCAAACCAAATTCCAGCCATTTCCAAACAAATTATAAACCCCAAAACAACCTAAACCCTTCCACCGCAAAAACAACCCATATTTGGACGAAAGTACATCCAATTTCAACGAACTTCAACTTATTCTCAAAACATTATACAACCAAACCTCAAAAACAAACTAAAACTGAATCAATAATTTCTACACTTAACGAATTCAACACAAATTCATTGCTCTATGTCCGGTTCGGTTTTGATTTAGGTCAACTTTGATTCGGGTCAACTTTGGGTTGATCTCATTCGGGTTTGGTTTGGTTTCGGTTTGGGTCTACTTCGGTTCGGTTCAACTTCGAGTCAATCTCATTCGGGTTGAGTTCGAGTTCGGTTCGGGTTAATTTCGATTTGGGTCAACTTTGGGTGAAATTATTCGAGTCGGTTTCGGTTCGGGTTGGGTCAATGTCGGTTCCGGTAGGTTTCAAGTATGGTTTCGGGTTAACTTTTGATCAAGTAGAAATGGGTCTTGTCACTTTTGGACCAGGTTTATATTCGGTCGTGTTGTGTCAAATTTTTTACAAAATCTTTTTGAGTTGAAGAAAAACCAAATTTTAAAAAGTTAATTTATTATCGGTATTAGTTTTTCTGGTTCGGGTTGTAATTGGGTCACTTTTCGGGTCAAAATCGATTCAAAATTGTACCCACCAAAAAAATTGTACCACTATAAGTACAAAAGTCCATCACCAAAAAAATGTGGGTTGGGTCAAATTTGGATTCGGGTCGGTTCGGTCCGGGTCACTTTTATTCGGGTTAAATCGGTTTGGGTCTAATTCGATTCGGGTTATTTTGGGTTCCGGTTGTAATAGGGTCAATTATGTTTCGAGTCGGTTCGGTTTCGGTTCGAGTCATTTCGTTTGGGTTTGAATCGGGTTAATTAGATTTCGAGTCGGTTCGGTTTAGGTCGGTTCATTTCGGTTTTCGAGTCAAAATCGGTTCAAATGTTTCGGATGTCGGTTCGGTTTGGGTTTCGGGTTGTTTGGGTTGACCCATTCGGTTCCGTCGGTTTTTCTAGGTCTATCTCGCTGTCTGCTACTTGTTCTTCTTCCTCGTCCTTATGCCTTTGTTTGACCTTCACTACATAGTTCTTCTTCTTCCTCCGTCCTTGTCCTCTTCACCTTCAGCACCTCTCTTTCCTTCTTTCTGTCTCTGTCTCTGTTTTGCTCTATCTCTCCCCTCCTTAATTGAATTGCAAAGCCCTCATATGAATAAGGGCATAATGTTCATTTTTCTTCCCAAGTCCTTCACATGCATGGCATTTGTATTGCTCAAATTAACACTTAAGTTTCCTTGGCACTTCTTGGTCCAAGGAAAATTAACCTGATACCCCAAGGTTAATTTCCCAACGAAATATCCCACTAAGTTGCTCTATGCTTGTTCATTTAGAACTCGCTCCCTTTACCACCTATTCGATGAAAGCCTTGAAAGAGAAATCATCAATCTTATGGGTTTCGTGGACATTGAAAGATGAAATCTTGACCTTGACTAATGTTATGAACGACTAAGTCTTTGATATAAAAATAATTAAGGTTATAAATTGGGGATTTTGAGACATGATTAGTCTTTGACCTTCGAAAGTAGGTGGAGATAAGCTTAATTGATGTTTTACCCTTCTAAATTGCAAGCATAAATAAGTCTTGTGCGAGAATTTGATTACGACTCAAACATGATAGTGTGATTAATCACAATGTAAGCCTTTTTATTATTCGAATTGTCATATCATAATTTTAGTATATGTTTAGTTCAATCTAGAAAACAATCCCCATCGAATTGAGTTTGCCTAGATTAAGTTTGTCGATGGATTTTTGTACTTGAAAGCGAGTTCCTCAAGGACATGACTTATCTCTTCGTTCGCTCGCTATAGCTACGCTGTGTACTTGCGATGTTTTCTCAATAAGTTTTCTGGCGCCCTTGTCGGGGAATTACATTTTTTGAGTATAAACTTCACTTTAAGGCTGGGGACTAGGTTTCTTGTTTTTCGTCTAAAGCATTTGTTACTTGATTTACTCGATTGTACTTGTTTACGCTTGATATACTCAACGAGACAAAGAGATTGTCCTGTTCGACCACGAAATTGAAGAAACATCAAGAGCAATCAGCAAAGTTGCGAGAAGGTGGAAGACAAATGAAAGGATAGTGGAAGAAGAACCACAACCGAGGTCACTAGGGGACTATGACAACCCTAAACCCTAAACAACCTAATACTAGAACTCAACGAGTCACAAACGGAGTATCAAAAATTAACTAAATGGCTGCACGCCGAAGTCCAACTAAAATGCATTTAAAATAATAATAATTTACTCAACAAATACTAATAAAAATCTAACGAAATCACATTTTTCTAACACACACACGATTATTATTATAGTTGATTTTTCTTTGTCCTTTCATTAGTGAGGTTCAAACTGCTTTAGGGATAAACTTTGAGTGAGATATTTTAAATATTTTTTGAGGAGTTGAGTGTTGTGATGAGGTTAGAGAGGTCATAGGGAGTGAATATGGAGACATAGGCAGTATAAGATGGTAGCAGAAGTGTAGACACCTAAAAATGTTATCCTGATCTCTTTCATTTATTTTGTTGGTCCGGTGATGAAATTCCAATCTCGTTTGTGAACTCGGATCGTGATCGTAGTCCGATCCTGTGACGGAAGCCGGGTAAACCACAAAAGCCCATTAGCACCACAAAAATTAGCCTTTTTGTTTGCGCCGACCCACAAACCCATTTTCTTTTGGTCGAACCAAGCCCGATTCGGGCTCCTAACTAGGAAACCTAAACCCACACCAAAAATAAAATCATGCCAGAAATATAAACCCGCCAAAAATTTAGGTTGGTCAAGACGGTTTGAGAAAGTTTGTGCAGCAACGCAAGACAGAGACAGAGTAAAGGTTTGAGCATCCGGGCGGCCGGATTGATGCGAGTGGGGCGCCTTGTTCTTCACACTAATAAGCATTTCTAGTGCCTTTTATCCTTCACATGAGTGGCAACCTCGTGGCCTTCCTAGTCCGTAATGACGTGCTTGTGAGTTCACATCCCCTCCCTTTTTGTTTTGTTGTATACCGGTTTCATTTGAGGCAATTTGATATGGCAATGATTGTTGAGCATTATACTTTAACTTGGGAGTAGTTTGTTGATTGAATGGATAAAATGAGACAGTTTAGTTGCATATAGTTACACATAGTTACATTGCATGTTTGCATTCATGTAGTTGCATTAGTTTTCATTTTCTTTGATTTTTTTCTTGCAAGGATATAGGATTAGGCATGAGCATATAGGTTAGGTTTATGCATTGCGTATAATGTTTTTTCTATAATTTAATCACAAAAAGAAACATGAGGCAATAAGCATCCGTAAGAATTTAAGGTAAACACATTCCACCCTTCCTTTCTGGTTTGTGAGTTTTTTAAAATTAGTTTCCATTGCTTTAAGAAAAAGGAGAAAATTTAAAAATTTAAAAAACAGTTTCCAAAAACCCCTCCTATGATGATGATGTAAAGTTTGATAGTTGACTAATGGGCATGATTGTGCATAATGAGCTTGCCATTCTTGGTGAAACCGCTTGTGGAAATAAGCTTGTGAATAGATTTGATTGTGATGTTTTGTATTGCATTTCGATTGCCTTTGAGAGTTCATTGCATGATTTGCTTAACTTGAGCAAGTGGTCATCTTTTCGAGCTAGCTATTTGACTGTGGTAGATAAATCTGTGAGACTTTAAGCCTTAAAGACTAATTCATTAATTTTATGAAGGTTTGCTCTTGGAGAGAATTAGTCACCCTAGAGGGGGTGAATAGGGTGATGAGGAAATTTGAACAATAAATGAAAGATTAAAGTTTGAAACAAACTTTGATGCTTTGTATGAGTCGAGATTGGACTTAGAAAAGTATGAACTCGGAATTACTCGGAAACCCTTCTTGGGCGGAAAACCACGGCCGGTGCTAACCCAAGCACCAAGTCAAATCCACTATTTTGAATCCACAAAATACGGTAGATAGACTCAACCAGAATTGCTCCCTTAGACAATTCCTTATGAAGACTCGGACTTTACTCCACATCTTTCCGAGTTCTATCGAAGGAATCAGGTATAAGGCTTTCTCACGAATAGAGTTTTGATTCCAAGTCATTCTTTGTTCCTTAGAAACTTTTCTGAGTGATATAGTACTTTCTCTAAGTGATATAGCATTTATTTCACGTATTCTTGATTGTCTCTGTGAGACTCGGAAAGCATATCTATATTTACTATTGTACACTCGGTTCCGAGTTTATCATCACTTAGAATTATCGCATGTTCAAATGACTAGTATTCGCATAACCGCACTCAGTGTCGACTTCATATTACAAGTCTTATTTTGTTATAGTCGGTGCTTCTAGTCCGAACCGTGCTTAGTCTAGATCAAGTTTGTTTCACTCGATATTCGTTGTGTAACTTGATTCTCACTTAGACTAAATCAAATAGAATTATGAGTTTCATGGATATTAGACTCGGAAAAATCCATTCCTTTTCGACTCGGATATTTAGTCACTTAATTATATTAATTATGATATTATCTCGTGTCTAATCATGGACCAAAGTATTTTATACTTTGAGAACCAATTTGATTTGCTTTTGTAGGTTATTCAAACGAGGATACACTTTTTGAATTACAAAAGTAACCGGCTTCAAAACGTCAAATCACCAGCGAGACATGGCTTTTCCCATTCTCCGACGTAGCCCCGGAAGACCGTGTCGGGGCTGTCTGTTTCCAAATCTGGAAAAGCTGGAATGCCAAGCTTAACGGTGGTTTCCACCTTATCTTTCAAGACACCGCCAGTTGTTTTGAGACTTCCAAAGGAGTTAAGAACCGTTGCCCAACGTTCATATCTCAACGGATACTTTTGAGTGACTCGAAAGTCCTTAACAACGGTCACAAAGAACTTTCAGTCGGAAGATGGACTCAACGGCTATGCTGCTTGGTCATCTATAAAAGGAAGCCAACTCATAAGACTTGAAGATAGCCGAACCTATTGTTAATACACGTACTTGAGCAAAGTCATTGTATTCATTCTCAATCTTCTACTTACAACTCCTACTCTGTAATTCATTATATTCGAGTTGTAAGGTCTTGTACTTAGTTACAAACACTCTCTTCTTACTTTCTAAGTAAGGTCCCTTGACTCGAGCTGTAAGGGTTAACTCAGCTCGGTTGCCCCTAGCTGTAAGGGTGATCTCAGCTAGGAAGTACTAGATTAGATAAGGGAATTTATGAGTTTAGGAAAACGTGTAAAGAGTTGTCTAAAGGAGCAACTTGGGTTCGGTCAGTCTACGGTATTTTGTGGACTCAAAATAGTGGATTTGACTTCGTGCTTGGATTAGCACGGTCCGTGGTTTTCTGCCCCAGGAGGGTTTCCACGTAATTTCGTGTATTTACTTTCGAGTTCATTCTAGACTCGGACTGTCTTATCACTTTAGTTCTATCCGAATCTACATTCCGAGTTCTTACTTTTCCGACCCTATTATAGACTCATAATCTACTTCATGCGGTCTTTGATCAAAAGAGTTTGATTTTTCGGAAAAATCTTCCATCACCCTGTTCACCCCCTCTAGGGTGACTTTGTCTCCCCCGAGCAAACCTTCACCTTACACAGTTTTCCTAGACTTAGAAGTTCCCTTATCCGATCAAATACTTCCTAACCGAGATAACCTTTACGAGTTAGGGACAACTAAGCTGAGTTAACCCTTACAGCTCATTCAAGGGACCTTACTCGGAAAGTAAGAGGGAGAATTTGTAATCGATTACAAGACCTTACAACTCGGAAAGATGTTAAGTACGGACTTGGAGTTGGAAGTGGAAGATTGAGTATGAATACAAAGACTTTTTCTTAAGTATGTGTATTGACAATGATTCCAAGCAATCTTCAAGTCTTGCGAGTTGGCTTCTATTTATGACTAAGCGGATTAGTCGTTGTCACTATTTTCCGATTAGAGGTCCTCGGAGACCGTTGTAACGGTTCTTCCGAGTGGCTCGGAAAAGATCCGTTGGGATGTGAACGTTGTGCAACGACTCTTGACTCCTTAGGATATCCCAATCCACTGGTGGTGTCTAAAAAGTATGGTGGAAACCACCGTTGAGCTTAGCGTTGAAGATTTCCAGCTTTGGAAACAGACAAGCTCGACACGATTGTCCGGGCCTTGATCGAAGTAGAAAAAGCCTTGTCCGATGGTGATTTGACATCTTGAAGTCGGTTACTTTTGTAATTCAAAAGTAAGATAACCTCGTTTAGATAACCTACAAAAGTAAACCAATTTTGGTTCTCAAAGTATAAAATACTTTGGTCCAAGATTAGACACAGATAATAATTTAATTAAGATAATTAAGTGAATAATTATCTCGAGTCTCGGAAGAATGGAATTTTCCGAGTCTAATATTCATTATACTCAAATTCCATTTGAGTCGGTTTGGAGAAAGATCAAGTTGGACAGAGAATATCGAGTAAGAATACTTGATCTAGACAAATATAGTTCAAACAAAACAAGCTGACTTAGAGAGTTGAATTAACACCGTAATTCACTTGAACTTGGAATATGAAGTCGGACTTGAGTTTAAACATGTTAGAGCAAATGTTAGAACATGCGATAGGTTTGAGTGTTGTCCGAGTGACTTAGAATTGTAAGTGTGAAATGATGAGCAAGAGTATGCTTTACGTGTCAGTCGAATCAAATGAAAACACAAATAGTTTTTGTACCACTCGAGAGAAGGTTCTCTAACACTCGTAAAAGTTTCTATAGCACTTAGAATGACTTGTAATCAAAACTTACAAGAGATGAAGTTTGTACCTGATTCCTTGATAGTACTCGGAATGTTATACATGCAAAGTCGGAGTCTTTAGTCTCCCCTTTTTGATGAAAGGCATTCCATACTTAGATAGAAACTTTGTTAGTGTTATAGACCTGAGTTTTCATTCTTTCTCAAAGAATATGTCGAGTGTAGAGATAGAATCGTATAAAGTAGCTAAAATTATTCAAACTTAGATTTTATCGGAGCAATTAAACTTAGATTGCATCGAGCTAAAAACTAAAATATCGCATAGAAATAAAGTGAATCGAGCTTAGAGTATTGCTTATATCGAGCCAAAAAATAACCGAGTTGATAGATCGGAGCAAGAAAAAATAATGTGTAATTGAGTTGATAGATTAGGGCAAGATGAACTCGGAAATCAAAAAAAAAAAATGAAACTCGGAAAACAATTACTCTAAGAGATAAATAAGCACGAAATAGAAACTTCATTAATATTCGCATAGAAAGACTATAAACACATAAGGGTGAGAAAAAGCTTCCCCTAAATAACACAACAAATTTTTCTAACTATTCTCCCCCTTGCCTTTCAACAGAAAACTCAAAAAGAGGAAGAATGTATCAAGAAGATACAATTTGTTTGTCCGGACAAAAAAATAAAACAGAAAAACAAGATTTAGGATGGTGGAGAGGGAGCAGATCTGAGTCAAGGTGGATGAACGAGCAGTGCGCCTTCGGTGGTAGAACGGGATGATGTTGAAGATCGAGGCGGGGCAGCACGGGCATCTCCGGGATGGGCTCGGCTCCGAGTGGCTGACCCGGAACCAGGCCGTTCGGAGGTTCATCCTCTTAGAACATGACCGAGGGTGGTGCTTGCTCAGGCCGGATCGGCGCCGACCGACCTTTGTCGGTAGGGTCTTCGACTCACTCAAACTACTGTCTCGAGCCGATCGGTTCCGGTTAGAGGGCTGGAGCACCTTGTCCCTCTACGCTTCCGCTCTTTCTTCTTCCTTCTCTTCTTCTTCCTTCTCCCCTTCTCCCTTCTCCTCGAGGGAGCTGCCTCAACCACAGCTCTCCTCTTCTTTTCTTCGTCCTCCTTAGAGGGGATTTGGCCAGGCTCGAGGACTCCTCGGATGTGTCCGAGTCAACTGGGTCCTGAGCAGCCTTTGAGCGCCTTTCTTGGAGGAGCTCAATCATCTCCTTTGCTCCTTGAAGAGTGCCTTCATCTTAAGAAGCACATCTTGTTGCTCTCCGATTTGGGATCGAGCAGTCTTTTGGTTGATGGTCATTGATCGAAGAACAGCTTTTGAATGACCGGAGGGTGTCCTTAAATTCAGTGGACACAAAGTAGATCTTATCCATTATTGCGGTGGACAAGGTAGAAGAAATGACATAGAAAGCACCTGAGGTGGAGGCATCACCAGGTGGAGGAGGTAGAGAGAGAGAGGAGTTTATGTCCGAGTCCGAGGCGGAGAAGGTGGCCTCGGCTTCGAGCTATGGACCCGATCACCTGGTTGGTTCTCCCGGTATCCATACCGAAGAAGTTCTTTTCGCCAACCACTATGGCAGCCTCGAAACCGCATTAGGATCCGAGGGAGGGGAACTTTGAATTGCTTGAAAATGAAAGTGAGAAGAGCCCCAAAAGGAAGAGGGGTGGATTTCTTAGTCCGAGCCGGCACAGCGGCCATCCGCTCGATTATGGCTAGAAAGAGGTCTACTTCGTAGCCCTCAAGAATGTCAAAGAGAGCTTTAAGATTCTTAGAGTTAGGGTTCTCTTTGCTCGAATGCTGAGAGAAGAAGGTTCTCATCGGCAGGAAACACGAAGTCGGGCTTCGACTTCATCCGAGTTAGTGAGAAATTTTTGCGTGACTCGGGGATTTCTTTTGCGTACTTCTCAAAGAATTTATCAGCAAGCTCGTTGAAAGGAATAGGGTTCCTGTTGAGGAAAAGAGAAGAGACTTTGAAAAGGCGGTGGAGGAGAGACACATTGACACGAACAATGATGTCTTGAACTCCGGAGGTGAGGATACCTTCGAGCTAGAAAGGTTCGAATAGAACTCGAAACGAGTTCTAGGTAGATGAACTCGCTGAAACAAAGATAATTATAAACCCCTGTGGTTTTGATATTGTTCAACCACGAAAACTTGGTGGTTGGAAAGAATTTGTCATCCAACGTTAGGTGTTGAGTGACAATGATTTTAGAGGGGTTGGAAGGACCCTCTTGGCTTTTTGTGCGAGGTTTCTTGGTTGCGGAACCAAGAAAGTCTACGTGGGAACCTCTTTTCGGCATGTTTGAATGTGAAAAGAGAGAAGATGAACTTTGAGAAAGAAAGAGATAGCTCGAAGAGAGAGAGAGAGTGAGTGAGTAGAAAAAGTAGAGAGTAGAAAGAAAAGAAAAGAGTAGAGAGAGAGCTGGGAGCAATCGGTGCTTACTTGAGATTTCTTTCACTTAGCTTGAGAAAGATGATTCGTTCTTTAAAAACAGTGAACTTGCTCAAGATGTAGTAAGCGAGAGAGAGAGTATGTAGAGAGTAAAGTAGCGAAATAAAGGAAAAGGGATGCTATTTATAGAGAGAATTTTCCTTCGGTATTCGTTCCGACCCAACTCTCTAATGGTCGCCTCGGATCGGTGTGATTGTTCCGCTCTCCAACGGTTAGAATTTCAGTGTTTGTCCGCTAACGGCTAGTTCTCCGATCGATACACGCGAGAGAGAGAGAGAGAGAGAGAGAGAGAGAGAGAGAGAGAGAGAGAAAGAGAGATTTTGAAAGAAATTTCGAAACTCTCCACCGATCTAAAGATGATTTCGAAGTTTGATGTCCATTTTTCTCAAAATTGAGTCCGACTCAAGTGGAGTTTCGAGTGACTCGAAACTGCAAGCAAGTGATAACTTATAGCTCGAGTATCACTAGGTTAACTCGAACTAATTGTAATTAAGGCACGTAAAAGAGATATTTAACACATAATCATGTAAAGTAATTTCACTTAGAAAGACACATAATCATTAGGGGTGAGCGGGACCGGTACTCGGTCATTTTGGCCAGACTGGTTAGAATCGGGTCCAGATTTTTAGACCCGGTCCCGGTCCCGAGTTATGACCGGGTCCAAAATTTGGACCCAGCTCTCGGACCCGGTTGGAACCGGTCCGGGACCGGCATCCGGTTGCCCTCATTTTTTTTGTTTTTTTTTTTTTTAGTTTTTCAAATATCATTTTTGTTTTTATAATTTTTATATATTTTTTGGTAAAGTTTTAGCCAATAATTATCCTATATTTTAACTATTTCCTTTGCTTTAGAACCCTGTAATTATAACTAATAATCCAACATTAACAATAAAAATCCACATGCAAAACAAATAACAAATTACAAGTTTAAATCTTAAAACATCATGGAAAAAAACATAAAAAGAGTCTCAAATAATCCAACATCAACAACGAAAAGAGAGAATCTCGATCCACAACTTGGTGCCCGACTTGGTGCCCAATAGAAAAAGAGCCTCTACTCAACTCTAGATTCTGTCAAAGTAAAACAAAAAAATAAGAAAGAATGTTTGAGTAAAAATAGAAACTAACCGAAATGAGAGAAATATAATATGATTATGATGATACCTTACCTAAGCAAAGGAAAATGGATTATTAGAGGAAGGCTTCATCAATCGCTCATAATGTTATCAATTTCAGTGATATCTACATCGCCCAAATCTCAACATCAAATAAAAAGATAAGGTTAGAAAGCATGATTTAACATATTATTATAAATATCAAAATCAGAATACATATAGTAACATATGTTATATAATTACTCGCTTCATATTTCTCCACATCATCCATAAGTTGTTCAACATCAATGCAAACTTAGGATGCCCTCAACCAATCTTGAGCACAAATCAAAGTCTCCACAGTTGTGGGACCCAAACTACTACGAAACTGATTGAGCACCCGGCCGGATGTACTAAATGCGGACTCACTTGACACAATAGAAACAGGCACAGCCTAGAATATCCCTAACCATCACAGCTAGCACCTTATAAGTGTTGGCATGTTTCTTCCACCACTTTAAGATATCAAAAGTGCCATCTACCTTTTCTTGAGGGGCATCTAAATACATGTCCAACTCAGTTCTTTCAACTACCTCAACATCATCTTCCCCACCATCGTTCCATTGAGAATACAACTCCTTAAAAGTATCATTGTTCAAAGACATTTTTGAATGATCAATATGAATAGGGGAAGGAGAACCATCAACATCATCATTTTCAATATTCATTGAAGAAGAATACAAAACATACAAGCTTTTAAGCACATTATGCAAACGATCATACACCTTATCCGCTTTTCCAAAGTCATTAGGAAAACTTTTCCTAAAAGAGAACCTAACAAACTTCAATTTGTAGCGGGGATCAAACACAACAACAATTAAGACCATAAAATTAGTCTTTGCCCAATCTCCATAATAATCATCAAATTTCTTACGCATTGCCAAGGCCATCTCACGAAGATTAGGGCAAGAGTCCTTCTCCCATTCTAACAAATTAGTAAGTATGTCCAACAAGTCATGAAAATGCAAATTTGCAGTAACATACAAAGTACCGGACATCCTCTTAGTAGCTTCATAAAATTGTTGCAAAAACTTTGCCAAAACTCGAGCATTCTCCCAATCCTTTTTCGTAGGAACATTTTCACCAAGTTCATTCTCATAGTTGGAATCATCATTTTTAAACCTTTCAAAAGCCTTTTCAAATTTCAAAGCCATGCTCAACATAAGGAAAGTAGAGTTCCACCTTGTGCACACATCCAAACACAAAGACCCTTGACAAGGGACTTTCACAACTTTAGCACAAGAATTAAACAATGCAGATCTCCCTGGTGAGCTCCTTATGTATCTAATTGCAGTTCGAATGTTATGAATGGAACCCTTGACCCTTGCCAAACCATCCCTCACAACCAAATTTAAGACATGAGCTGTACATCTCATATGAAAAAAATCACCATTTAAAACAAGTTTCTCACCAAGATTATCCTTCAAATAACCAACTCGCCACATTATTGGAACTAGCATTATCAACAGTCAAACAAGAAAGTTTGTCTTCAATACCCCGATCAATAACACAACTCTCTACAACCTTTCCAATCTCTTTGCCTTTATGACTATCCATCAATTTAAAACTTAAAATCCTCTTGTGTAAATTCCACTCATCATCTATAAAATGTGCAGTCAAGCAAAGATAATTCAAGTTTTGGATTGAAGTCCAACAATCAATTGTGAGGGCGATTCTGGATCTCAAACCTCCTAAAATACTTTTCAAGGCATCTCTCTCACAAATATAAAGCTTTTTACAATCTCTAGCAACGGTGAAGCGAGATGGAACATTGTTTGCAAATTGTGGGACAGCAACACTAATAAACAACCTAAAGCCTTCACGTTCAACCGATGCAAAAGACATTTCATCAATAATAACCATTTTTGCAACAGCAAGTCTAGTAGCCTCTAGGTCAAATGTCCAATTTGAGAGAGTTAACACTCTCGGTTTGTGGATCTCTACTTAAAGAAAGCGTTTTTGCTTTTATCCACATTGAAAGGATACTTAGGACATGATTGTAAATGTTTTCTTAGAGTAGAGGTCCCATTATTAGGGTTGGCAGATAATACCTTGCCACAATACTTGCATTTAGCTTTCTCGATCTTCTTGGTTATTGGACTAATTATGTCTTCAAAATGATCCCAATATGGGGACATCCTCTTGCCACCAACTTTCACACCCCGTTTCTTAAATTTGACTGTACCGAAGTTGCATCACTTTGGTCCGCCAAATTGATATGTTCTTCGGTGTTGTCCATTTTGACATTCTGCCATTAATTCATCAAACATTAATAATAGTGAATTATTCAAACAATATTTGAAATTATAAAACATGTACATCATAAAATGGTAAGATGGTTCCAATTTCACCAAGTAAAATCAGGTGGGAAATACCTAGCCTAAATGCTCTTTGATGACTATAACTCCGACCATTCCATATTTGTTTTAATTCATCCTATTCATGCTTGGTTTTAGGCCTTTTAATTTCATCAAATTTCACACATCACACAATGGTATACATAGAAGATAAAAATTCGTATATATTTTTGAATTGTTTAGCCTCTTGACTCATGCAATGAATAGATAAACAAATCTAACATTTCGTACATAGAACTTAGAAGATTTTCATTTTATCAAGTTTTCGTATACTCAAACTCAATGTCAATGAATACATTAAAAAATCTAAAATCAACAAAAACTAAATACCCACAGCTAGATGTAAGCCATATATACACTCACCATGGTGGAGATGCTTGCAGAAGTATAAGGGAAGAAACGACCACCAACAAGAACAAGCTGGGGGGCACGGGCTACCTACAATCGCACGAAAAATTGAGCAAAACATTGAACTTGTTTGTTTTTTTAACATATAAAATCAACAAAAACTAAATACTCACAGCTTGGGTGCCCGAAAAATAGCCGGAGGAAAAGAGCGAGGGCAGGGCAAGAAGCGCCGACGAGCAGTGAGATAGCAGCGCAAGTGAGTGAGTGAGAGAGCGAGAGCAGCCGCAATAAGCGAGTGAGTGAGAGAGAGCAGCACGTCGGCGACGGCGAAATGCTGGGGCAAACGCCGGCGACAGCGAGAGATCAAAGAAGAGAGAGAGAGAGGGCGCGACGGCGGTACACGGGAGAGAAGGGAGTGAGAGCAACAAGCGGATCGGGCACGCAGACACGGGAAAACTGAAGCAAAAGTGTGGGTGACTAAGCAATTAGGGTTTGATTTTCATTAATTTTTTTAATAAAGCCGAGTAACCGAGTCCGGGTCTAAGATTTTACTACCTGGTCCCGGAACCGGTACTCGAATTTTTGGTCACCCCTAATAATCATGCATTAATCATGCCAAGCTCATTCCTAGTAAAGCAAAACCGATCCTCACTAAGTGGCTTAGTAAAGATATCAACTAATTGGAGTTTGGTAGGAATGAGTTCAAGTTCAATATCACCCTTCTCGAGTGGTCTCTTAGAAAATGATACCCGACCTCAATATGCTTTGTCTTTAAGTGCTAAACTGGATTCTTAGTGATGCTGATTGCACTTTGATTATAACACTTGATTGGAATTGATTTGAATTAAAGTCCAAGATCTCTCAAGTGTTACTTGATCCATAAAATCGACCACGACATGCTCCTATTGTGATGTACTCAGCTTCAGCAGTTGATAGAGCTATTGAGTTCTGCTTCTTTAAGTGCCAAGATATAAGTGATTGACCCAGAAATTGGCAGGCTCCTGAGGTGCTCTTTCTATCAACTTGGTATCCAAGCATAGTCAGCATGTGAGTATCTAGTGAGAGTCGGTTCCGAGTCTCTTGAGTACCATAGACCTAGATTCCGAGTCCCCGCAAGATATCCGAAAATTCTCTTCACCGCAGTGAGATGTGATTCTTTTAGATTAGCTTGAAATCTTGCACACATACATACGCTAAACATTATGTCCGGCCCACTGGAAGTAAGATATAGCAGAGATCGAATCATACCTCAATAGAGTTTCGATCTACTACTTTACCTTTTTCGCCCGAGTCCAGTTTTATGCTATCGCTCATTAGTGTAGCTGCATGTTTTGCATCTTGAAGTTTGTACTTCTTCAACAGCTCCTTGGTATACTTTGATTGATGGACATAGATGTCATCTTTGCCTTACTTGATTTGTAGACCAAGGAAGAAATTGAGTTCTCCCATCATGCTCATTCGGAATTCTGTCTCATTAACTCGGAAAAATCTCGATAGAGACTTTCATTAGTAGCTCCAAATATCATATCATCAACATAGATCCGAGCAATAAGAAAGTATGTCCCCTTGGTTTTTATAAAAAGAGTCTTATCAATCTGACCTCTTCTAAAATCATTTTCAACCAAGAAATTGCTCAGTCTTTCATGCCAGGCTATGGGAGCTTGTTTAAGACCATAAAGAGCTTTTTGCAACTTGAAAACATGATTTGAAAATTCTAAGTTTTCAAATCCAGGGGTTGCTCAACATAAACTTCCTCTTTAATGAAACCATTAAGGAAAGCACATTTAACATCCATTTAATACAATTTAATATTCATGCTTGATGCAAATGTCAATAAGATTTTAATAGCTTCAATTCTAGCAACAGGTGTAAAGGTTTCCCCACAATCGGTTCCTTCATCTTGATTGTATCCTTGAGCCACAAGTCTAGCCTTATTTCGACTACCAACCCACCTTTATCCAGTTTGTTCTTGAAAACCCATTTGGTTCCTATGACTGGGTGGTCGAAGGTCATGTGGTCAAAGTCCAAACTTGGTTTCTTTCCAATTGATTAAGTTTCTCTTGCATGGCCTCTACCCATTCAGGTTTATTTAGGGCCTCTAGTGCATTTCGGGTTTAGTTAATGATATGAATGCAGTGAATGCACATAGATTTTGTAGAGAGGAACGAGTTCTTATCCCACTTGTTTATATTAGACAAGATGTTTTCGAGAAGCATATTTGAATGCTCTACCTATTCTCTAGTTCACCAGATTCGTAGGTTGAATTGGTTGATCTTTAGAAGTCCTGTTCGAGTGAGCTTGCTCATCTAATTTGCCTTCAACATTCCGAGTTGGCTCTTGAGTCGTTTCATTCCGAGTCGATTGTTCCGAGTTACCACATTCCGAGTGACCTTTCCTTGACTCTTTCGAGCTCATCTTCACTATGATCATCATCTAGGTTGAGCTTTAGATATGAGAATGTTGACTCACTTGGCTTTCCCTGTTCAAACTCATCAAAAACAACGTGGATGCTTTCTTCCACTTTGTTAGTTCTTTTATTGAAAATGCGATATGCTTTACTATGAGATGAATAACCAAGAAAAATACCTTCATCCGACCGAGCGTCAAACTTGGTCAGGTGATCCTTACAATTGTTATGAATATAACACTTACATCCAAAGGGTTTGAAGTACGAAATGTTGGGTTTTTTCCCTTTGTAGAGTTCATATGGAGTTTTCTTCAAGATGGGTCTTATAAGGCATTCATTTAGTGTGTAGTTTGCTATGTTGATCTGCCTCGGCCTAGAAATAGTAAGGTAGATCATGTTCAATCATCATTGTCCTTCCTATTTCTTCAAGAGTTTGGTTGTTTCTCTTCATTACTCCATTTTGTTGAGGAGTTGGTGCTTGAGAAGTTGTGGGAGATATCATTCTTATCACAAAACTCTGCAAATTACGAGTAATCGAACTCCCTTCCATGGTCGGTTCGAATTCTTTTGTTCTAAGTCGGAGACTCAACTTGAATTTTCTTGCAGAGCTTGATGACCTCTTTGAATGCCTCATTTTTGTACTTAAGAAAACAAACCCGGGTAAATCGTGAGTAGTCATCAACAATCACAAGCAAAAATGATTTACCTTCGAGACTCTTAACAGGGATTTCACCACATAAATCCATATGCAACATTTCAAGCACTTTGGATGTGGAAATAGTTTTGAGAGATTTGAAAGATGATCTGACTTATTTACCTTTTGTGCATGCTTCACAAATTTTATCTTTCTTAAATGCACAGTTAGGCAATCCTCCGACTAAACCATGAGATGCAAGCTTCTTAATGGTGTGCATGCTAACATGACCTAGTCTACGATGCCATGTCCAAGAATCATCATGAAGAGATGCTTTTAAACAAGATAAGTTCGACTCGGGTCGAGAGAGGAATAGTGTAGGTATTACCTGATCTCTTACCCGAGAGCTAAGTCCCCTTGGTAGTTTCATCGAAATATAGTAGTTGGTCCGAGTGAATCTTACCTCCTGACCTTTATCACACAATTGAGAGATGCTAAGTAGATTGTACTTCAATCCCTTGACAAGGTAGACTGGGTCGACTAGATTGTCTCATTTTCTAATCTTGCCTATCCCAATTATCTTGCCTTTGCTATCGTCTCCAAATGTGACTTTGCCTCCCTTGTATTCTTCTAACTCGAAAAGAGTCTTGAATCTCTTGACCTTTGGCGTGAGCATCCACTCGTCCAGTACCAATACCCTTTTATTCTTTTTTGAGCTACCTGCAAGTTAGAAACAAACAAACCTTTCTCCACTTGTGGTCCATTTCTGAGGAAGAAGACTCTTGGGAACCCAGATTTGAATAACTTTGGATTTGGTCTAATTCCGAGTCTTCCTGTTAGAGAACTGAGTCCGTGTCTCTTTCTTTTGTAAATCTTTTCTTTTATAAACTAGTGGAGAAAGTTTTCTCCTGTAGGCTGAGTCCGGTCTCAGTCCTCTTTTCATTCTTATGAATAGGACCATGCTCAGCCTTCCTAAACTTCACGGTTCTAGAATCATTTTTGAAAAGGTCCGAGTAGGAATTAGATTTCTCCTCCTCATTAAAACCAAGTCCTTCTTTTATGAAGGAGACACATTGAGACCCTAAGAGCATGTCAAGGTTTTTCTAACCTTGAGTAAACTTCAAAACAAGTTCTTAAGACTCTTTGAGCTTTTACTTCGGATGCTCATTTTCTTTTCGAGTGACTCGGACTCGGTCTCATTAGATTGAGCTCTAGTCTTGAGTTCTCTTAGAGTAAGTCTCGGTTTTTCTAATTTATTTTTCAAAGAAATGCTCTCGAAGTGATAGACTCAAGTTGTTCTTTAAACCGAGAAGAATCGAATTGGATTTCTCTTTTAAGTATAAATATATTTAGCTAAATCAACTTTGGAAAACTTGAGGAAATATTCAATTACCTCTTGAGGATTCGTTTTCCCATTGTCCGAGTGATCGGAATGTGACTCGGATTCGGCTTTTGAGTCCGATAGTGCCATCGGACACGTTGAGTCGTCCGAGTCTTCATCTTCTTCACTCCATGTGGCCATCGTAGCCTTCATCTTCTTTCTGTCCCTTTTTCTTCTTGGACAGTCTTTAACTATATGATCCTTGCTGCCACATTCAAAACAGACCGAGTTCTTAGTTAAAGATAATTTTGAAGGGAAAGAGTGTTTACCTTTTCTATCTTTCTTGTCTTTCTTGTAGACCTCTTTTCTTGGCCGTTTATCCCATCTCTTGTGCTTCATCATTCTTTTGAAGCCTCTAGAGATAAGTGCCATGGGATCTTCTTCGAGTCCGACAAACTCGGATTTTCTTCTCTACTTTCACGAGGCCTTCGAGCGCAATATTCTTTTTGGTGCCGACCTCGGTGTCCTCCTCTTCCGAGATGGATCTTATGGGTGAGTAGCTTCCCAATGAGTTCGATGGCTTTAGTAGAGAAAGGTTCTGAGCTTCCTCGATGGCTATCACCTTAGGACCCCATCTTTTCTTGGGCGAGCTTCTTAGTATTTTTCTCGCACATTTCCTCATGAGAAATCTTTCGACCCGAGAGATTTGAGATTGTTAGTAATCTCGGTGAAGCGGATGAACATCCGAGTGATGTTTTCTTCTAGCTCCATCTTGAACAACTCATATTTGTGAAGATATTGGCTTATCTTCACTTGTCCGACTTGGCTTGTGCCTTCATATGTGTTGACAAGTGTGTCCCACACTTCTTTTGTTGTGTCACAAGTTGACACTCGGTTGCATTCCTCTAAGCCGATGGTGCACATTAGAATGTTCATCACCTTGAAGTTCTTTCCGAACTTTTACGCCTCTTCGGTGGTGTACTCGAGCTTTGCTTTAGGCACGAGTCTTGTTTCTTCCATCCTCATTGGAATGTAGTTACCTTCTCGTATGATGTTCTATACATCTTCATCGTGATCTAGTAGAAAGTATTCCACGAGCTTCTTCCAGTGTAAGAAATTTGATCCTTTAAACTTTGGCGGTCTGCTTGGAAGATCTTCCTTTATCGAACTCTCCATTGTTCCGAGCCATTTGATCTTTAGACCTTTGGATGGTTAGATCCTTTCCGAAAGGCTAGGCTCGATACCAATTGAAGGTTTGCTCTTGGAGAGAATTACTCACCCTAGAGGGGGTGAATAGGGTGATGAGGAAATTTGAATAATAAATGGAAGATTAAAGTTTGAAACTAACTTTGATGCTATCCGAGTCTAGATTGGACTCACAAAAATATGAACTCGAATTACGTGGAAACCCTCCTTGGGCAGAAAACCACGGCCATTACTAACCCAAGCACCAAGTCAAATCCACTATTTTGAATCCACAAAATACAGTGAGACGGACTCAACCATAATTGCTTCCTTAGATAATTCCTTACACGGTTTTCCTAGACTCGAAGTTCCCTTATCCGATCTAGTACTTCCTAACTGAGGTAACCTTTACAGCTAAGGACAAGCGAGCTGAGTTAACCCTTACAACTCAGTCAAGGGACCTTACTCGGAATGTAAGAGGGAGAATTTATAAGCGATTACAAGACCTTACAACTCGGAAAGATGTTAAGTACGGACTTGGAGTTGTAAGTGGAAGATTGAGTATGAATACAAAGACTTTTTCTTAAGTATGTGTATTGACAATGATTCCAGCAATCTTCAAGTCTTGAGAGTTGGCTTCTATTTATGACGAAGCGATTAGCCGTTGTCACTATCTTCGATTAGAGGTCCTCGAAGACCGTTGTAACGGTTCTTCGAGTGGCTCGAAAAGATCCGTTGGGATGTGAACGTTTTGCAACGGCTGTTGACTCCTTAGGATGTCCCAATCCACTGGTGGTGTCCGAAAAGTATGGTGGAAACCACCGTTGAGCTTAGTGTTGAAGATTTCCAGTTTTGGAAATAGACAACCCTTACACGATGTCCGGGCCTTGATCGAAGTAGAAAAAGCCTTGTCTGCTAGTGATTTGACATCTTGAAATTGGTTACTTTTGTAATTCAAAAGTAAGATAACCTCGTTTAGATAACCTACAAAAGTAAACCAATTTTGGTTCTCAAAGTATAAAATAGTTTGGTCCAAGATTAGACACGAGATAATAATTTAATTAAGATAATTAAGTGAATAATTATCCGAGTCCTGGAAAAATGGAATTTTACGAGTCTAATATTCATTATACTCAAATTCCATCCGAGTCGATCTTGAGAAAGATCAAATTAGACGAGAGAATATCGAGTAAGAATACTTGATCTAGACAAATATAGTTCAAACAAAACACGACGACTTAGAGAGTTGAATTAACGCCGTAATTCACTTGAACTTGGAATATGAAGTCGGACCTGAGTTTAAACATGTTAGAGCGAATGTTAGAACATGTGATAGGTCTGAGTGTTGTCCGAGTGACTCAGAATTATAAGTGTGAATTGATGAGCAAGAGTATGCTTTACGAGCCAGTCAGAATCAAATGAAAACATATGCAATAGTTATTGTAACACTCGGAGAAGGTTCTATAACACTCGAAAAGTTTCTATAGCACTTAGAATGACTTGTAATCAAAACTTACAAGAGATGAAGTTTGTACCTGATTCCTTGATAGTACTCGGAATGTTATACATGCAAAGTCCGAGTCTTCATTTTAGTCTCCTTAGTCATTTCATGTGTGACTTTCTTTAATATATATCTGTAGAACTTGTTCTATTTCTCTTCAAGACCACTCTTGGCATGTGCAATATGTAATATAATAGACGAATTCATTTGTTTTCAAGCCACATGAGCCAAAAAGCTACCCTATTCATTTTTGCCTTTTTGCTACTAAAGGTTTGCTCCTGGAGAGTCTAAATCACCCTAGAGGGGGTGAATAGGGTGATAAAGAAATTTGAACTAACTTAGAAACTTTTTGTTGAAAAAGATAAACAGTTGAGTTTGAGTCTAGATTGGACTCGGAAAAGTAAACACTCGTAAATACGTAGAAACCTTCCTAGGGCAGAAAACTACGGAAAGTGCTAATCCAAGCACCAAGTCAAATCCACTATTTTGAATCCTCAAAATACAACAGATCGACTCTACCAGAATTGCTCCCTTAGACAATTCCTCACAATGATTAATGGGTCTTTTCATGGCCAAATCATGATAAATTGTGAAAACTTATTTATAAATGCAATGAATTGAAAGCACCAACTATTAATCTGTAAAACTTTTACTTTTAGTATAAATGTAAAGGCAATAAGATACCTTAGCGTGCCGAACACCTCAATTGCTGATTGTTTCGCAACACAATTTCAATTCGCTTCTGTTTCCCAAACGCATCTACTTTTGTAGATCACTAGTCTTTTAACAATATTTATATGCATTTACGATCACCAATCTTTTACTTTTCGCGTACCTATCCATATTATCTCCTTTTGATCTAGATACACGCACATTTCCTAGAAATAAGCTATTGATGATATAGTTTGAATTTGTATATAACCATTGATGAGTTTAATTCTCCAACCTTGTAATAAAACTCAAGTTTGATCTTTTGCTTCTATCACCTCTAGTCCGTGCTTAATGCAGAGCTAACCTTAATTGTACCACTCGTTTCATCTAGTATGTCCAGATGTCCTCTTATCTCGTAAACCAAATATACTTCCTACTTAAGGTGTCGGTTTGGTTTCCCAATGTTCTAAAAATTTTTGGCGAGTTTCGTTTGAAACATGGCCTAACCATTAGGGTAAAAATCTTAAAAACCTACATAAAATCCACAATAAAACTCAATGAGCCACACGCTCGTAGTACATAACTCAACGGTCACACGCCGGAGTATATTTACAACTACAAAAACCAAGTTTTAAACCAAGTATATAAACCAAGTAACAATCTCGTCAATATTCTCATTTTCTTGTACTCATGAAGTTTTTAATTCTTGATCAAGACAAGAACCTTTATACATATATATTTATAGCTAAGGCTTCGGTTAAGCAATTTAATCATAAAAATCTCGATTATTGGGAGATGGCTCCGTACGATTAATTCCTTTATGAGTACTACCAATAATCGGTTAATGATTTAGTGTGTCATACACAAAATGGTGAAACTCATTAATATTTTAACATGTTAACATCTAAATATTTTGAAAAGTACAAATAGTAATGTACCTGAGGTAGTTGTTCGTTTTCCTTTAAATATCGTTTTCGTTATTTTCTTCGAACATGTCGTTCCCATCGATGTTATGTTTTTAGGAAGAAATTTGATTTATGCATTAATAAACTTAATAGCTACTCTCTATTTGTGATAAACTTTTCACATTTGGCTTCCGCTAATTCCTCACTTATTACTCAAATTCATTTGAATTTCTAACTTCCTTTAATTCTGTAAATTTCTTTTCCCCTCCTCCTACTCAATTCAACATTCTCATTTTTTTTCAAGTCAAGTCTCACTCTAAGTAATTTTTCGAATTCTCGCAAAGGTCATTACACATTGAACTATTCTTGTCTTTTCACCACCATATTACTTATTATCACCAAATTACTAACTCCACCAAGGTTTCTATTAATTTCAATAAAGTTCCCAAGTATAACCGAATTTCATTTTTTAATCAAGCTTAACATAACCCAATTACCACTTAATTCACGTACATGAATATACCTCCATACTCCCTCAAATTTCCATATATTAAATTGACTTACTCTTACTTAGCTAAACCAAAATTCAATTACATTAATTTGCTCAAGTTTACACATACACCAACAACTCAATCTTCCATCAATCTCCAATTTCATATCCTTGAAAGCAACTCACATTAATATATACATGCTCATACTTCAATCATACTCAATATATTTCTTCCAATTCTTCCACAACCAAGCAATTCATTCATATTCATAGGGGAGTTAAACAAACACATTCACAATTATAAATAAACCCAAATCAATTTTCAATTCCATATCCACACATATCACACCCTAAATCCAATTTCATTTTCTCCCAAGATTCTTTCGATTTCACCACCACCAAGTTACAACTCACATTAACTTGTCTAATTCTTCAATTACAACATAAATTCGTAATAGAAATTTGCTTCGAAATGGAGAATTAGAGATATACCTCAAAAGTGGTCAAAAGTGGAATTGGGTAATAGTGGCTCGTTGGTGGAGGTGTGGCGAATCAGAGCAGTGGCACGATACGTTGGTCGGCGGCGTCAGGTGGCGGTGGCCAAGGGACAGCGGCGATGAGCCGGTCCGAGTGGCAACAACAACAGCAAGGGCGGAACCGCCGCGCTGGCGCAAGACAGGGGAAGAGGTAAAGAAAAATCGGTAGAGGGGGCAGCAAGGGTGGCAGCCGGAGCGCGTCGGCGGCAGCCTCATCGGCGGCAATAGAGGCCGGCGATGGGGGCAGGAGGAGAGAGAGAACTTGGTGGCGGGAGCAAAGTGGTGGTGGAGGCACCGGCGGCCGGCTGGGTGGTGGCGGTAGGTCGGCGGTGGCGTAGTGCCGGGGAAAAGGTGAGGGAGGAGAGGTGAGAGAGAGGTTGAGGATGAATGTATTACCCGCTTTTCAAAACAAACCCCCTTCCACTCGATATCCCGATCCTTCTAGCAATTCCTTTCCTTTTTTTTTTTTTTTGTCTTGTTAATTCCTAATGTCCGGTTATCTTTTTACTAATAATTTTACCACATGCTTAAAATTTTAACCACACATTTGGCCCATTTTTATCGGTTTATATATATTTTCTTAACTTTTTTTTCTCATTTGCTTATTATTTAATTATATAAACCGTGTTCGAGACACAATTTTGCATTATTCAAGTGTATATACATTTCTTCGCACAAATGTAAATCTTTACAAATTACTTATTATTATTTACAATTATTAAATTTGTTCACATCTTTTATTTTGATTTCGTATTGTGCGTGATTCACTGCTCTTAAACAATATTAAGACGATAAAATGCAAATTTAAAATAATTTAATTACAATTAAGTTTTGGGGTGTTACAAACTCAAAAACTCTCGACGAGAGAATTTCATTAGTGGCTTCAAAATAATATCATCAACATAAATCTGAGCAATAAGGAAATATCTCCATTTGGTTTTTATGAAAAGATTTTTGTCAATCTGACCTCTTTTGAAGTCATTCCCAACCAAGAAACTGCTCGATCTTTCATACCAAGCCCCGGGAGCTTGTTTAAGACCATATAAAGCCTTTTGTAATTTGAAAACATGATTTGGAAATTCTGAGTTTTCAAATCCAGGGGTTGCTCAACATAGACTTCCTCTTGAATGAAACCATTTAGAAAAACACATTTAACATCTATTTGATACAACTTAATATTCATGCTGGATGCAAATGCTAATAAAATTCTAATTGCTTCGATTCTAGCAACTCGGTGCAAAGGTTTCCCCACAATTAATCCCTTCTTCTTGATTGTAACCTTGAGCCACAAGTCTAGCCTTATTTCGACTACCAACCCATCCTTATCCAGTTTGTTTTTGAAAACCCAATTGGTTCCTATAACTGGGTGGTCGGAAGGTCATTTGGTCAAAGTCCGGACTTTGTTTCTTTCAGATTGATTAAGCTCTTCTTGCATGGCCTCTACCCATTCAAGTTCATTTAGGGCCTCTAGTGTATTTCTAGGTTCCGTTAATGATATGAATGCAGTGAATGCACATAGATTTTGCAAAGAAGAATGAGTTCTTACCCCACTATTGATGTTAGATAGAATGTTCTCGAGTGGGTGGCTCGAAGCATATTTGAATGCTCTTCCTGTTCTCTAACTCACCAAGCTCGTTGGTTGAACCGACTGATCTTCGATGAGTCCGAGCTTGCTTGAGATTGTTCATTTTCTTGTCCTTTAGCGTTCCGAGTTGTCTCTTGATATGGTTCGATCCGAGTTACGATGTTCCGAGCTGCCTCATTCCGAGTTGCTTTCTTCGCCTCTTTCGAGCTCGGCTTTAGTAAGATCATCTTCTTCTCGACCGAGTTTCAGATCCGAGAAGGTTGACTCACTTGTTTTTCCCTTATCAATCTCATCAAACACAACGTGGATACTTTCTTCCACTTTGTTAGTTCTTTTGTTAAAGACACGATACGCTTTACTCGTGAGATGAGTAACCCAGAAAGATACCTTCATCTAACCGAGCATCAAACTTGGTTAGGTGGTCCTTACCGTTATTGTGAACAAAACACTTACATCCAAAGGGTCCGAAATATGAGATGTTGGACTTCTTTCCCTTGTCAAGCTCGTAGGGAATTTTCTTTAAGATGGGTCCGATAAGGCATCCGTCCGAGTGTGTAGTTTGCTTGTGTTGATCGCCTCAGCCCGTAAATAGTAAGGTAGATCATTTTCAATCATCATCGTCCTTCTTATTTCTTCAAGAGTCTGGTTCTTTCTCTCCACTACTCTATTCCGTTAAGGAGTTCTGGGTGCTGAGAAGTTGTGAGAGATACCGTTCTTGTCACGGAACTCTGCAAATTCGAGTAGTTGAACTCCCTTCCATGGTCGGTTCGAATTCTTCTAATCCGAGTCCGAGACTCCACTTGAATTTTCCTGCGTAACTTGCTGAACTCTTTGAAACCTTCATTTCTGTTCTTGAGAAAACAAACCTAAGTAAATCGTGAATAATCATCACCAATCTCAAGAATATTTTTCAAATTGCAATTGATCTAGTGCCACAACAAACATGTAAGTGCAGTAAAGATATTGTTTTTCGTACAAGAATTCTCGGACGGCATGGGTTGGAGCTTATTAATCTAATGGAATGAACTTACGATAGAAATAGCCTTGTTTATTTTTTTTTTTATCAAACAAAAGAGGATACTAGCCAAATTTGCTCAAGAAGGAAAAAACAAGCTGGAGTAGGGATTTGAAAAATTGGATGTCAATTGTGATGTCATTACACTTAGAGAAAGTTAATATCTCAAGGGTTGATTGCGAGTTAATACTTCTCTATAAATGGAAGAAAATGATCAAAATATAACTCTCTTATAATAAGTAGATACAAATTAAAATGTCAATCAAATTACTAGAAGAAAGATATTTTAGTCATTTCTCCCTATTAGTTAACCTTTAAATTTTCAAAGATATTGAATCTTAATTTTCAAAAATTATGGTCCCAAATATTATTACACTAATTTTTCTTGCAATATTTAAGAGAAATTTAAGAAATGTGTTTACTTGAACCATATCAATTGCTCAAAACAGTATAATTGATCATTCCTATAATATTGATTACCCTAAAGTTCCAAATGATTATTCTCTATTATGATATTAGCATATTTGATAGATTTATTAACTCTAGTTTACAAGTCTTATCAACTTTTTCTTTTCTTTTTCTTTTTCTTTTAGTCTGTGAACTTTGTGTTGTAAGTACTGCTAAGTATCGGTGCTATGAAATAATTCTAACAGACAAATTCCCAGCATTTGCTGAAAAGAATTTTTAAGGAAAATTGACATCATTTTAGAAATCGAACGAGCAAGTGAGATTGTTATTTTCGAACGAACCAAGTAGTACAAGTCCAGCGCTACTACATCTCACAATTGAAGATTCCCTTCTCTATCGTAGGGATATTAGATTCACAAAATTTAGAGGCAACTCACCACGGGAATTATAAACAGAGAAAAACTAATAAATCACTCACCCGACAGGACCACCGAGTCAAACGGAAAAGTCCAATGCTGGCTTTAGGCGCCGGTTACCATAGCTGAAACCTTCAAGTTTGAGTGAAAACCGCCGCCGCCTGGGAAGGATAGAAACAATACTTGATTATATTCGATTGATTGACCCATTTCGAATGGAATCGTAGAAGTTAAGAACAGAAAGAAGAAGTAGAAGTTGAGAAGCACTACGAAGTTAAGAACGAAGCGTAAGTAGAGGCACTATGAAGTTAAGAATAGAAAGAAGAAATCATCAAATATATTTCCATCAAATAGAGGGCCTATCACCAGCTGATACAATAATGCTCCATAATTTACATCAAATAGAGGGCCTATCACCAGCCTGAAAAGTCAGATTATCATGTGTAATCACGAAAGTTTACATAATTCCACAATTTACGGACTTGGAAAAAATCATGTGCCTACCTTCACATCATCTTTTCGGTTCTATATCGGCCAAGCCTTGAGGAGTCAAATATTATACACAATCCAAACTTAGGATCCTGGGCTGCCTCTTAACCAGAAACTATCTGGTTAGGTTCAATGTTCAGCCACTTGAAATGAACATTGCTCCAACCCTTGTATTTCAATTAATGATCAAAGGTGAAAGTTGCATAAAAATATGAGGGGAATAATTGAATCAATTGATCAATAAACAAGAAATATGATCACTAAGACACGAATTTCTAGCAAATTAAATCATAAAGCAAACAAAAATTGGAGAGCAAAAACAAAACCCTAAAACCGTCATAGAGAGAGATGAACGAATTTCTCGCAAATTAAGGAAGAAAACATGCCTATATCAATTGATACTCTTCAATGCAAATTAAAGAAATTCGTGAATGAAATTACACAGTCATAGAGACAGATGAACGAACCTGATATGTGTCCGATGAAAGTTGCAATGCCTAAGAGTCGAGTGAGCGAGACTACGAGTGAGCAAGAGAGCGAAAGGTGAGAGGACGAGAGCCGAGTGAGCGAGAGCGAGAGGTCGCCTGAGCGAAGAAGAGGGAGACGGCGACGGCAACGGCAACGGCAACGACGACGGTTAGGGAGAGAAGTGAATGACCGACGATTGAGAGAGAACGAGAGACCGGGCAAGAGCGAGAGGTCGACCGAGCGAGCCTATGATCGGGCGACCGAAAGAGAAGAGGAAGCGACATTGATGGAGACGGAGACCGAGATGGCGACGGTCGGGGAGAGGAGTGGAAAACCGAGCGCGGGAGTGGAGGTGAAGGAGAGATCGGTGAGAGCCCGACTAAGAAGCGAGACGAGAGGAGGGAGGAAGGGAGTTAAGGTTTCATTAGAGTTGGTGAAAATCTAGAGAGCCGGAGGCTCGGAGCCACCTAAATTTACCCTTAATAATTTTACCTTAGGAGGAAAATTTTAATTTAATTTTTCTTCCTAGATTTACCTTTAAAAAGAAAACATTAATAATTAAATTTTTTAGTCTTAATAGTATTAACGACCAACATATTAAAGTAATAACGACGCATTGTTTTATTTGTTGTGTAATGATAGTTATTTGATAAAATTAAACGATGAAAAATTAATTCATTATTAGTAACTTTTAACAACCAACTATATGAGTCGTCGTTAAAGTGGCGTCGTTCGAAGTCTAATTTCTACTAGTGTTTATTAGATGCTTTTGAATTGAGCTATGTTTATGATTCCCATGCCAATAGTGTTTGTTAAAAAAAATGAAAAACAAGAGAAAAATCAAAAATATAAAAAAAAGTTGAAGAGGGAAAAAGTGACGAAATAAGTGATTGGCATGAGAAAAGTTCAAAAACTTTCACGCTATTTAGTCATGTTTGGGAAGTGTTTTTGGTCCTTAGTTATTAGGCCTTGGCTATTTAGTTCCATATTTTCGAAATTGATTCGCCTTTCTAACCATGAACCTTAACCCCGTTATGACCCTTAAAAGGTTTTTTAATTGCATTTGCATTTTGTCTACATAGTGGCAAAGAATTATGAGTATGACCAAGCTTATGGTAGGGTGCACCGTTTGAAAGAGTTTTAAGTGAAGCATTATATATTAAACATATGACTGAGTGATCCACATTCCCTAAGGTGAGGTTCTACCACTCAGGCTAGTTTACCATTTATTTGAGGAAATCATAAATGTTAATATAATTCAACATAAGGACAGTCGCACATTGTTACCAAACATCGTAGTCATTGAATTTTTCAAGTGAGTTTTCATGAAAGTACTAAACTTTGAATGAGTTGTGTATGCGTGCGGTTATTTCTCATTGAATGAATTATATTAATGCATCCCCTGAGGAGGGTGAATATGAAGCTTAACCTCGAGTTCATTAATTGATAGTTTTGCTTAGGGACAAGCAAGAGTTAAGCATGGGGAGTTGTCCAACCTCGTATTTGCCACTTTTTACACCGATGTCACCCAATTCCGTAATAATTTCAATGATGTATGTTTGGTTTTTGGGTTAGTTTTTGCTCTATTCTTCTTAATCATCACCTAAACTCGCAAAATTCTTAATTACATGTATTTGAGTATAAATAAGGTAGATTTGAGGTGAATTTGATGAAAGACGATGATGAGGAGTGTTCGAGCCAAAAAGGAAGCAAGAAAAATGGCTAAAAATCTCACCAGGTCAAGTTCTATAGGCACCTGTGCAAAGGTGCAGAGCCGTGCAAAGCTTCCAACAATGATTAGAAATCCAAAAACGTCTCATGGTCACCGGTGCGGAGGTGCACGATCCTGTGAAAAGCTTCAACAAAATTGATGGTGTGTATCGTGAACCATGCAGAATTTGCACAGTCGTGCCGAAGTGCTCAAAAGAGGTAGAAACTCTAGGCATGTCACACGATTTCTCGTGCAAAAATTGCAGCCAGAAAGTTGCACGGCTACCCGTGCCCACGCGATGTCCGATTTTGCGACTTATTAATTGCTTTCCAGTTTTTTTTCGGGACACTTTGTCTATTCTATATTTTTCTAGGGTTTTATTAGAACTTTTATTAGAGCACTCCTCAAACTTTGAAGACAATTATTGTGATTGGAAAGATTATTTCGAATTTAAACATTCAGATTTCCATTCGGTAAATCATAGTTCTCTCTTTATGCTTATTCTTTGTAGTTTCTCAATTCTCTCATGTCTGTTTTCATTGAAGTTTACAAGTTTCTTAATATGATGTTTAGAGGTGAAATTCTCAAATTTGGTTAGTATTAATGCCTATTATGTCTTGATAATCATGAATTAAATATCCAATTGAGCTGTGCTATATACTAGGGTTATACCCCTTGCTATGCAAGGACATTAATTAATTTTATTTTTATAATTTTATTACATTTAATTGAATTTATAACAACAAAAACTAATAACAAGTTAAAAGAACATAAGTGGATATATTTTTCTTTAAATAGTTAATATAAAAATATTTATTTTAATTTTTATAAGTTATTTTGATAACTTATTGTTTTTATTTATATATTTAGCTCATTATTTATTTTTTCTCTCTTTTTGCTACTTTAAACTTAAAATCTCAAGTTCTTTTGCAAAAAATGTTCATAAGATGAAAATATTTTATCTATATTCACAATAATACACAATATTACACAAAATTAAAATAAATTAATTTTAGATATATACACATCCAACATAATAAACATATGATATGTAATTTTACAAAAAAGATAATCAATCTTTAACTTAATTATATACCTAAACCATCTAAACATTCTAAAAGTTGAGTAAAATTAATGTATGTTTGATATGTAGGATGCTTATACGGCATTGCAATAACTATCTTATATTATTATTACAATACTACATAAGCATCCTACATGTCAAGCATATATTGATTCTACCCAACTTTTAATATTTATTTAGAATTCGCTTAGTTCACCGCCTATTCGATGAAAGTCTCGTAAGAGAAACCATACAATTCTTATTCGGGTTTTGTTAGCATTAAAAGATGGAGTCTTAACCTAGAGTGGCGTTGTGAATGATTAAGACTTAGATACAAAGAAAATTAAGATTTTAAATTAGGGATTTCAAGATGCATATTCTGTAATTTTGGTAGTTGAAAGCAAGCTCCTCGATGATACGACTTGTACTCCTCAGTTGCTAACCATAGTTACGTCCTGCGCTTGTGGTATTTTTTCAACAATAAAACACTATTATCAATAAGTGCTTAAAAATTATAGACATTAGGATGTTTTTCAACCTTGCATCACAAAGGAAATATACCACGAGACAGTTTTATTTCAAAATTTTGCAACATTAAAAAGGCTACTTTAATTCATTGCCGCTTGACTCGAGTGCAAAGATTTGGATCAAAATTAAGAATCATAGCGACGTGATGTACACCTTAATCCAATCTAATTGAAACCTATAGGTGCAACGGATAGTATCTCATGCAACATGTGAAGAGACTTGAATTATTTTTATTTCTACCTGTAATCATTTGGGAGCGGGCACTTCTGCGAATACTACGTGTTTGGGACGTGTACCACTAAACCTTTCAGCCTTTGCTGAGATAGGAGGGATGTTTTGCAGGTGTATCACGTTCACACTCTAAAAGGAAATATGAGATTGCTATATACTACTGTAAAAACTAGGGGAGCCACCTATATATATTTATTTCTCCAAAAGGCAAAAGACAAAAACTGTGCGCTCATTGAATTTATAAGTGAGCAATAAAAAACCTATGGCTACTCCTCCTTTCCCAGCTTCCCAACAATCGCTGCCCTCCATAACCGACGGTGACAACCGTGACGCCATTGACTCCTACGAGACATCTGAAGGACGTTATCAAGAGAGGATCTCCGCCTTACCCAAGGTGGAGAGCTGGTTCGATGTCGATCTCCGCTTGTATGAAGGATGGTATTGCCCATCCTTCAGTCTACCAGGATTGATGTGCATGCAAGAGCACTTCAAGGCCCGATCCTCCGATGTTGTTGTTGCAAGCTTTCCAAAAACAGGTATAATAAAATGTTATAAAGGAATAGTATGACGTATTATGCGATAGTCATGTTATAAAACATATGATTTTATACAATTACAAGTTGAAACTATAAATACTCCTTGCTATGGTTATTTTTATGTATGGTGTTGTTTAATATGTCAATATAATTTGGCACACTTTGTTTTTAGAGCGTCAAACCATAAAAATAGAGTAATTATGATGTACCTGAAATCTTATGTTTATAATATGACATATATAGTTCTTAGAGCGTTAAACCATAAAACTGGAGTAATGATGATATACCTGAAATTTTATGTACATGATACCACATCAAGGTTAAAAGTAGTGTGATATTTTTAAAAAACTTTTTAGATGTGATTGGACCCAAAAAAATATATGATAACAGCGCATCACAATTAATTGTGGATAATAATTTCACCATATATGCTCCGCATACCTATCTAGCCATCTAATACCCAGAACGTACTGAGACATATTTTATGATGGATATAGTTATAGTGGTTGTTGTTATAAAACAATCATCATAACTACAGAAATTTAAACCGTACTCGAGGTAAATATAGATCTAATGGTTTATTTATTTTTAAAAAAATTAAAATTATATTTTGTATTCAAAAATATATTTATAAATATAGAAAAGAATAAGTACTAAGGCTTTGTTTGATTACTCTAAGGCCTGTTCGGCAAAATGAACTGTTTGAGTAGCGGATAGTCTGTTTGTGTAATCGATAGTCTGTTTAAGTAGCTGATAGCTGTTAGATTTTAACTGTTAGCGGATAGTTGTTCAATTGAGCGGTTGAATAAATGTGTTCGGTAAATTTAGCGGTTGAGTTAGCTGATTATTGTAAATTGACGTAAAAGGATATAAATAATTTGTCAAATATAAATGAATGAAGGGTTTTTTGTCAAAAAATATGAAACGCTACTTTCAAATGTGAAAAGCTAATATTCTTAGCTTTTCGAAACACGACTTGAAACGCTAAAAGCTACTGCAAACGCTAGTTAAAACACTACCTTACCGAACGCTAATATTTGGTTGATTAGTGTTTTGACTTGGTCAAAACGCTAAAAGTTACTTCAAACGCTGTTGCTCGAACAGGGCCTAATTCTTTCATTTACACAAAACTGAACCTTCCCTCAATCGGGCCCTCCTTCTGTCTTTCCCACTTCCCTCTGGAACTCCCTACCCTCAATCGGCCCTCCATAGATTCTGGCATATCTCCATGTTTTCCAATGACAAATTCTTAAAACTTAAACAATTCAAAAAAATCTAAACCTTAGAAGTCACAAGGAGTCGTCCACCTACGGCCTACTCAAGATAGTCATGACCATTGTCGGCCCTACGCTTGAGGAGAGACAGAGGAGATGGTTGTCGCTTCAAAGGGGGATTCACCATCGAGGTTGTCGTTAGCAATTGAAGAGAGACAAAGAAGGGGTTAGAAAGAGACAAAAGAGGTTGTATGGCGAGCATAAGAGAAAGAGAGTAAGACAGCCAGATGATACACCAGAGATGGAGGTTTAGACGCTGGTTTCAATTGCGGGAGAGTGATCGGAAAAGTTGAAGTTATGGCCGGCTATAATGGAGATACTGAGTGACTAAATAGTGCTTTGGAACGGGGGTAGGGATTGATCTTTGCCTTTTTCCAATTTAATTTTAGTCGTTTATTAGGTGAGGATTTGGAGAGCACCAAGGTGCTAAACACATTCCAAATCAACCTTTTTAAAAAATTTTATAAACAATTGTTTAATTTTGAAGTTTATTTTTTAACTCAATTGAAGGACAAAAACATTTAACGGTTGTAATTGAGTCAACACACATGTAGTGTAGAGATATGCCTATTTTATAGTGATTGTCATAGTTATCTTACAGCGACAATCGTTATAACTTTTACCCTTATAATTGAATGATAAGTCAAATGGTTTTATAAAGATTGATGACGTACATGATTAGGAAATTATATTGTAATATTCAATACATTTTGCTAGAACTTATATGTGATATGTCTAAGCCGACTGTTTAAGTCTCATCATAATTCAGGGACTACTTGGCTCAAGGCCTTGATTTTTGCTGTCGCAAATCGGACCTGCTATAAGAAGGAAGACAATCCTTTACTCACCAATGTGTCTCATGATTTGGTTCAATCCCTAGAGATTCGCTTATATCTTCATGGAAAACCATCCCCCTTCTTGATGATATTCGATCAACACGCCTCCTTCACACTCATGCCCTTTACCTCTCTCTGCCAAAGGCCATGATCAATTCAAGTTGCAAATTTGTCTACATTGCCCGAGACCCTAAAGACGTGCTTGTCTCCTTTTGGCATTTCTCCTCAAAAACAATCTCTCGTTGGTCTCCTGAGAACAAGAACGCTGCTAGCATGACACTTGATGATGCTTGTGACTTGTTCTGTAAGGGGGTTTGCCCATATGGCCCGTACTGGGATCATATCTTGAGCTATTGGAAAGCAAGCATTGAGCAGCCTCACAGGTTTTTATTTTTGAAGTACGAGAACATAGCGAGAGAGCCTCAATTCTGCACAAAGAAACTTGCCGAGTTCTTGGGTAGACCTTTCTCCTTAGAAGAGGAAAAAGAAGGAGAAATACAACATATTGTGGACTTATGCAGCTTCAATTCTTTGAGGAATATAAAGGCCAACAAAACGGGGAGCACTCCAATTAATATCTCCTACGACTCATTCTACCGAAAGGGTGAGGTCGGAGACTGGAAGAATCACTTAACCCCCTCTATGGCAGAACGAATAGATGAAATCACCAGGGAAAAGTTTCATGCATATGGCTTGGCTCTGTAGTTAAAATGCTCAAGACACATTCATTACTTTTGCATCCAGTGTGGCGGGAAAATGTCAAATCATCTTAAAAAATTTATCACTTGTTATTCATACAATGAATGGATATTATATATGGTAGTATGAAAATTTAATAAAATTTTTTTGTTAACATCGTAATTAGTGTAACCTCTAGATCACATGTTTATCTATAAACAACATTGTTGCGTGTATAACATGAGTTCAGACTAGTTAGTCTATACTACATCAGTAATATTTTCAACTTTGTCAAATGGTAGACTGAAAGTAAATTTAGAAATTTTGTGCAATGTGTGCCGTTGATAAAAATAATAGGTTTCATCTACACCATTGATTAAAACAAAAAAAAATTACAATTTATCCAAAGGGAAAAAACCACATCTCCCTTTATCAACGAAAGACTTTATAATTTATCAAAAGGGGAAAAAATCACATTTTCTTTTATCAATGGACTCTATCAGATAATTTATCTCTATCTCTATCTCTCTCTCCCTCCAAATCCTTACATAAATATTACGTACTATAATTGTGTGGAAAATTGAGTCGATGATTTGCAAACAATACAAAAAGTTAAAAAATTTGATTGAAACCATGAGGTTCCAAAGTTTCAATTTTCATGCTTTTGATTTTCACTTTTTCTCAATATGTTCTCGAAAATATCTTCCATATTTTCTTTTATACTTTATATTCAATGTTTTTTTTTTGGTGTAATCTATTGATTCAATTAAATACAAAAGGTATTATTACTGCCATTAAATTGGTTTATTCTCTACATTTGTTGGTCCATTAAATTTTATTTTTCTTATCATTAAACATGAGATTTTTTTTATCAAGTAAATATGAGTTAATTTAACTACAATAATAAGTTGTATAAAAAAATTACAATAATAACCTATTTCATGTCCTAATAAAGAACTATTGTACGTCAAACAATTAAAAGTTTACATAACTTACTATATGACAACAATTTATACTATATAATAATTTTTCAAAATTGTCAATCCCAGCCACGGGAGTGAATTCATGACGTTCAATTAGCTAATATCGTTGATAATTAATCTCTGTGAAATCTTGATCGTTGATTCGACGTATTAGAAACGATATAATTTTTCCAAAAAAAAAAAAAAAAGCAAATTGCCCCCTCCTCACCAGACTACCTTCCCACCATCTTAAGTCATTTAACATTTTACCTCATATCCCATTGTCTCTCTCTCCTCCACAAGATATGAAGATGCATATGTATTGCGATCGGAGCTCACTCAAACAATAAATAAGGAACAAAAAAATAGACAAAAGTAGACACAAAATTTTTAACGTGGAAAAACCCGAACAGCGAAAAAAACCATGAACCGATGCACTAAAAACCTGAGTAGTTTTACAAGGATTACACTCAAGCTTTTACCTAACTTACACCTTTCTTTTACTACTCTATATCAACAATGGAGGCCAAGTACTCAGTTATATAACCATCACTGAGCCTTTAAAAGCATTAACACTAAAGAAAAAACACATAACGGACGAAAAACCGAGCAACCTAGCCAAAATGCACCTAGTATGGTTCTATCCGTGCCTTCTCTATGCCCCTTTCCTGTGTTTTGCTTCACACTGAGTCGTGATCTGTGCCACTATGTCATGACCGTGCCACCTTGTATCTTGTGATTCTCAAGCCCAAACAACCTATTAGGCTCCATAATCCCACAAATCTCCCACTTAGAAACTAATGCCTCACCTCCTAGTTGCACCTATATAATTCACCGAAACCCGACCGCTTCATTAAAAGAGACCAACCAAGGCCTTGGATCACCTCACCGTTTCAGCGCCATTACCTTGGACTAGCTCCTTTTCTAGATTCCCGCTATCCAAACCATCAAGCCCATCTTCATCATCACCCAACGTGAACTCCTACTCGGATTGATCGATCTCTTGCATACTTTCACCGTGCAAAATTGGCTCACTAGTGTTAGCAATGAAACATGATGAAGAAAGAGCTTATACCTCTGGGCTTTACCTTCCATTGACAACGCCGCCTTCTTCATTAATCCCCGGTTCTTTCACTTTACCTTGCAGAGCACCCGATGACCCGTTTTGTAGACCCAACAAACACACCGTCATCTTCATCAACTCCAACTATCAGTAGAACCCCTTTCAAGTATTTCACCTCGAAGACTCCCATTGGAACCATTAACCCCGACATTCATAACTAAGTCACTACAACTCCCGGTAGAGCATAAAGAGCCATATTTTATACCCATAATGTAACACCCCACCTGTCGGCGTATTACATGCCAGGTTCCTCGAATGAAACCCTTAAGGCTACTTAGGATTTCAAATCAGGTTTGCTAGCTTTTCTCTTAAAATGACGGAAGTGTGTTTCTATATTTCCAAAGGTTTTTCGAAAAAATTCGACAGAGTTCCTTCTGAAATGTAGCTAATCCCATAGGCTCAAAGTCTTAACTCTACACAAGACACGAGTCATAAACTCAACGAGCCACACGTTCGAAATATTCATAACAACAACCTCAACGAGCCACAAGCTCGGAGTATCAACATTGGTGTAAGGCCCTCAATCTCCATTACTTAATAATCCTTAATTAGAGGGCATTACGTAATGTCGCAGCGGAAGATAACGATTGAAGGCGTTACTACCACCCTAAAGATAAGACAAGGCTAAATAAGTAAAATAAAATAAAATACAATTTGCATATCCAACTGTTACATTTTAATTTGGTCTTGATAAGGGTAAATGCTTACAACCCAAGTAGTTAAACCATACTTCGTATTTAAAATGTCCAAAATATAATTAAGTGGCTTAGTGGCATATATTTTTTTATACAAATTCACATATTTACCTATTTCACATGATAATAAGCAACATGTAATGAATCCCAAGGTCATACCCAAGCCGATTGAGGGTAAAATTACTGTGAGCGTCTAGACACCATCGAAATTAAGATTACGACATGTCCAACTATGTTTTTCCTACGTCGAACTTAGTAGGCAATGGAGTGTTCACCGATGCTTTCCCTAAAAACAAAAATAGTAAAATATTTCGAAGAATAAGTCGAAACTCAGTAGGAACATTCATGCATAGTCAAATTGCTTTGAAAACATTTTAATTGAGCCCGCACATTTCAATCCATTTTAGTTCAAAATGAGAGGGGATAGAATATGAGTCAAACTTGCTTGCCGGTTATTATCCGGAAGTGGAACCCTTTATATAATTGATGCAATCTGAGTAAATTGAAGGGCGTCAGCCTTGATACTTGATACTTGATAATTGATAACCGATCGGGGACCAGTTTATTAGGTGACAAAACTTAATTTGCAAATGATTCATTATTAGTTATATATATACAAGAAATTGAGATTTGCTGAAACATGTGAATTTTCGAAAGGTACAGGCAATGAACGTACCTCATTTTAAATGTTTCGTTCCCTATATGAAATATTAATTTAGCAGCTCGTCGACGACAAGAGTGGCCTCGCTGCTTGTTCAAATAGGTCTTTATTATTAATAACATTTAAATTAAGTTTTATTGCCATATTATCGATAATTAAATTCGCATACATGCTTATAACTTGCTTCATAAAAATTGGTTAAGCTAGTTTCATTGATTTTCACATAATTGTAATTTTTTAATCTACTTAAATCAAAATATTTTTATTTTGAAATCTTATTCATCCTTTAGCTATTGGAACTTGTTTAGCATAAAAAAATTAAAATAGAAATTATTATTGTTATTATTATTATTATTATTATTATTATTATTATTATTATTATTATTATTATTATTATTATTATTATTATTATTATTATTATTATTATTATATTTTCAGGGTTCCTGGCAATAAGTTGATACTTATATCATTATTCTGTTAATACTATTACTTTTACTCTACCATTCTATCCAAAACTAGCTGATACTCATTATCTGTTGATGACCTTAGCAAATTTCATTAACAAGCTAATTATACTAACACAATTTTGCATACAATAGTAGAACAGTTAACTCAAGTTTCTACGAAAATAGAATAAGAAATATTAAATAAACCATCAACTAACAGGGTTGAACCCCCAAATACTATTTCTAAACCTTTCTTTAAAGTTAATAGTATACCAAAAGAATTAGAAGAATCCTTTTTAAAAGAAACTTCAAAAGTTAATAATAATAATAATCTATTAAATAAAATAACGAAACAACTTAAAACTCTTGACATATCTCAAAACAATAAACAAATTTCTTGCCTTGACAAAACATGTTCAAAAGAAGAGTCTGATTCCTCTTTATCCTCTTCCATAAAAAAGAAGGAGAGAATCCAAAACTAATTACTACAATCCATAGTCAATTTAATGAAAATAAACCATTAATGTTAAATAAAATAAAATCTTGGAAAAACGTTTCTATTTGAAATTATTATTCAAGACCCACTCCTCCAGATATTCAATTTGAAGAAAGATCACAGTTGTATTTTGGACATTTTAATGTTACTAGCATTTATGAGTGGAATATTGATGGAAAATCGGAACATGAAATTTTGTCAACACTCCAAGAAACGAGCATGGCTGCGAGTTGCTTACAAATCTAAATATCTTACTCCAAAAGGCATAGTTGATTATCTTCAGTAATTAGGGTATGCCTTTTGGAGTAAGGTCCTTACATTTGTAAGCAACTGCAGCCATGCGCACTTCTTGGAGTGTTGACAAAGTTTCAATGTTATGATTTTCCATCAATATTCCACTCATAAATGCTAGTGCCATCAAAATATCCAGAAAAAAAATTATTATCTTTCTTCAAATTGAATATCTAGAGGAGTGGGTCTTGAATAATAATTTTGAGTAAAAACGTTTTTCCAAGATTTTATTTTATTTAACATTAATGGTTCATTTTCATTAAATTGACTATGGATTGCGATAATTAGTTTTGAATTCTCTTCTTCTTCTTCAAGCTAAAGACTTCTTGCTCGAATTTGCTCAGCTTGCGATGCCTCCTAATGTAGAATGCTCTTTCTTTTATACAAGGAGAGAATGATTAAGATACAATAATGTAACTCGCTTTAGATCTTTTCTTTGTTTGCAAAGATGCTTTTTCGTTTGTCTTCACATAGCATTATTGATCATCTTTATGTGTCCGCAATTCCGCTTTATGTTATCATGAATTGTAGAGTGATGCTTGCTGTGTTCAACTTTATGTCCATTCAACTCTACCTTAGGATCATGCTTATCAGTAAGAACTGTAGTTAAAAACCCGCACAATAAAGTTAGCAAATGACCCTTATTTTTGCCAGGAAAGATCTTTAGAGTTATCGTTGACACTCGAAGGGCCAAATATGCTAACGAGTATCAACGGTATCAACTTTAAACTAAAATTTCATAAAACTTGAAATGTAAAATAGAATGGTAGAGAGACTTACGAAGTTTTGTAAAGAATGAAACTTACAAAAGTTTTGAAAATCTTAAAACTCAAAATTTACAAGAGGAAGATTAAAAAGAGAACTCTCAAGCTAAAGACTTCTTGCTCGAATCCGCTTAGCTTGCGAGGCCTCTTAATGTAGAATGCTCTTCCTTTTATAGAAGGAGAGAATGATTAAGATACAATAATGTAATTGCTTTAGATATTTTCTTTGTATGCAAAGAGGCTTTTTCTTTTGTCTTCATATAGCATTATTGATCATCTTTATGTCTCTTCAATTCTGCTTTATGTCATCATGAACTGTAGAGTGATGCTTGTTGTGTTCAACTTTATGTCCATTCAACTCTGCCTTAGGATCATGATTATCCGTAAGAACTATAGTTGAAAACTTGCACAATAATGTTAATAAATTACCCTTATTTTTGCCAGGAAAGACCTGCGGGCTCTTTTGTAGAATGACCTTTTCAATTTTTTAAGACTTTATCCTTCATTTTTTATGAGATTTTTTCCAATAAGGTCTAAAAGGAATTCTTTCTGTGTTTTGTCTAGAAGACATTTACTTGTTGAATAAGAGGAGAATCGTAGTCAAAATCTTCCTTTTCCAATGAAAGATAATAATCCTCATCATTATCCGATATATGGGATTCATTTGTAAGAGTAGCTAAAAGTTTCTTTTGAAGATCAGGTTCATCAACAATAACTCATTAATCTTCTTTTCCGTAGCACATTGAGAAGCCTTATGCCCGGGCTTACCACATTTAAAACAAACTATTTTCTTTTTTGTAGCCTTATTCTTTCTCTAGAAAGGAGTTCTATTTTTATTTGGTAGAGGAGCCTTAGAAGCTCTCTTGAATTTTTTAAAAGAGGCTCTATTAGCCCTTTTAACCTTTGTAGAGGGAGTTTCAATTTTTGTTAAGCCAAATGCTTCACAAAATGAGCTCATTTTTTTACGAGACCTAGCCTTTTTAGAGCCATATTTTGCCTGAAGTTTTTTTAATTCATTGCATAGAATTTATCCTTCATTTTGTATACTCGACAACTTCTTCATGAGTTTTGACAGAATATGCTCGTAGTAAAATCAAATGTCCCTATTTTGTAAAAATGATCTACATTAACCTTAGGAATAGTCCAACTTAGGTATTCTTCGGGAGTAGGGGCTTTAATAATTGCCCCTGTTCTAAGCTCTTGAGAATTAACTATATTTATTACTTTTGTTATCGGAATTAAAAGATAACAAACGTCTTCGTCTTGAAGCCATTAATGCATCTATTCACACTAGAATGATTCTAAACCACGCATTACGGTACTAACAGGACCACCTGCCGGGCACACCAACAAAGGCTTGCCAACGGTCTCACGGCTGAACAACGTCCGACCAACATTAAATATACAAAAGATTCAAACTAGATGCAATGATGCAAATGGCTCGATACCAACGACGTTTGTCGACCATAAGCCATATGACCAACCTTCATTTTTTATGATACCAAAAATTTGTCCAAAGGTTAAGTCCTGAAAAGGGATATCATCTAAAACATAAAGAGCTCTTAATTTATTTAAAATTCTTTTAGTAAACAACTGTGGTAGTTCTGCTATGAAACATTCTTTCCAAAACGTTTGATAAATGGATTTTGAGAAAATTAAAACGTCATCAATATAAAGAATTATAAATGAAGTATAAGGATTAAAAATATCATTCATAATATTTTAAAATTCTAAAGGAGCTTTTTTAGTCCAAATGGCATAACGTTCCATTCATAATACCCAAATGGAACTGTGAATGATGTTTTGTAATGATCTTGTTCGGTGATTTGTATTTGCCAAAATCCAAATTTCATGTCGAATTTTGCAAATATCTTGGCATCATATAGCCTATTTAAGAGGTCAGTTTGTTAGGAATTGGTTATCTAATCCATTGTAGAACTTTATTTAAAGGTTTATAATTAATAACAAGCCTAGGAACTCCTCGTTCCTTTTCAACTGCATTGTTAACATAAAATGCGGCACAACTCTAAGGAGACTTGGAGGGTCTTATAAGTTTTTTATCAAAAGATTTTGAATTTCTTTTTACAATGTTCTAAAAGTTCTAGATTCATTTGTGTAGGTCGAGCTTTTGTTGATATTTTAGATTCATCAAAATCTTTATTGTAGGGAAGGGAAACTATATGTTTCTTTCTTTCCCAAAAGGCATTAGTAAGTTTTGAACATATTTGTGTTTTAATAATATCTTCTATTTCAAGGATTCGTTTTTGTATAGAAGGATTATTCAATTGCTCTGATATTTTAATATAAGAAGCATGATCTTTTAGGAACATAATTTGATTTTGTTTTCTTTGTAAAGAATTAATTTGTTTAAATACAGTGGATGTTTGAAGTAAAAGTACATCCTTTTGTCCGGTTGAAGAAAGGAACTCAAATGAAATTTACGTGCCTAAAATTTTGTATAGATACCCCTTTCATTAACATAGAAGGGATAGATTTATGTTAAGAAAGGACTTCTGAGTATAACATCATTTGTGATGTTCTCGACAATAAGGATGACATTATTAAGGCAATAATTATTATTTTTAATGTATCCTTTATTAAGCTTATAACGAATGCTTAATGGCTCTCCATTAGCACTACAAAGGTTTTCTTTAGTTTTTTCACAATATTTTGTAGGACTAATTCATCCTCTAATACAATTTTGATCTACACCTGAATCAATAAGAGCAACTGTATTTATAGAGAAATCATTAACTACTAAATTAACAATAGCGTACCATTTTTGGAAGGTAACTCGAGAAATAGTTTGTATAATTTGACTCTCGAAATCTCTTCATCGAAATTTCTTTGTCAAGAATATGTGAACTATAAGGTAATTGTGATTCAAGTAAAGAAAAACGGGTTTCAAATTCTAGATCTTTTGTTTTAAGGTTTAAAATACTTTGTTTTAGTTCACGAACTACTTGTTTTAATTGATTTACCTCAGCTTGAAGTTCTTTAGAGGATATTGTTTGAAAAGGGTTTGAAGTAGCAAATTTCTTATTAAGTTGAGATATGTTAGGAACTTCTAAATTAAATTTTAAAGGTTTTTTTATCTTATTCAAGTATAATATATTTATGTTTTTCTAAATATTCTCTCTTAGTTTCATCATCGAAATTTTTCCTATAAGATCCAAAATGAATTCATTCAATGTTTTGTCTATTAAGACATTAACTTATTGAATAAGAGGAGAATCGTAGTCAGAATCATCCTCTTCCAATGAAAGATAATAATCGTCAACATTATCTAATTTAGGGGATTCATTAGTAAGATTAGCTAAAAGTTTCTTTTGAAGATCACGTTCGGCAACAAATAGCTCATTAATCTTCTTTTCCGTAGCACATTGGGAAGCCTTATGCCCGGGTTTACCACATTTAAAACAAACTATTTTCATTTTTGTAGCCTTATTCTTTCTTTGGAAAGGGTTCTATTTTTATTTGGTAGAGGAGACTTAGAAGCTTTCTTTAATTTTTTAAAAGAGACTCTATTAGCCCTTTTAAATTTTGTAGAGGAAGCTTCCATTTTTGTCAAGCAAATGCTTCACAAAATGACCTAACCTTTTCATATCCATATTTTGCCTGAAGTTTTAATTCATTGTAGAGCATTTATCCTTCATTTTTTATGATACCAAAAATTTGTCCAAACGTTATGTCCTGAAAACGGATATCATCTTAAACATAAAGGGCTCTTAATTTATTTAAAATTCTTTCACGAAACAACTTTGGTAATCCTGCTATGAAACGTTCTTTCCAAAATGTTTGATTACCATCTTCTCTTTTAAAAACATTGGTAATAAAGACATCTTTATACCATTTGTAGTTACTAAGAGTTGGGCACCTTAAATTAATCAAAATAGACCTATTGGAAGATAGCATCACTGGGGTTTCCTATGAAATGGAAAGAAATAGAATGAATAAGCATTTCATGACCATCCTCTTTTTACTTTGCATATTATCTTCATCAATAATTATAGCTTTATGTTCTAAAATTGATATTCTTTCTTTAGAGGTGAAAAAATTATCCCACCAGAATTTTAATTGTTCGGTGAATCCTGTCATTATACATGAGGCTATGCCCTTTGGAGTAAGATCTTTATATTTGTAGGCAACTACAACCATGCTTATTTCTTGGAGTGTTCACAAAATTTCATGTTCTCATTTTTCATCAATATTCCACTCATAAATGCTAGTACCATCAAAATGTACAGTAAAAAATTGTGATCTTTTTTCAACTGCAATATCTGGAGGAGTGGGTCTTGATTAATAATTTCGAGCAAAAACGGTTTTCCAAGATTTTATTTTATTTAACATTAATTGTTCATTTTCATTAAATTGACTATGGATTGTAGTAATTAGTTTTGGATTCTCTTCTTCTTCTTCTATGGAAGAGGGTAAAGAGGAATCGGACTCTTCTTTTTGACATGTTTTGTCAAGGTAAGAAATTTGTTCTTTGTTTTGAGATATGTCAAGAGTTTTAAGTTGTTCCGTTATTTTATTTAATAGATTATTATTATTATTAACTTTTGAAGTTTCTTTTAAAAAGGATTATTATTCTTTTGGTATACTATTGACTTTAAAGAAAGGTTTAGAAATAGTATTTGGGGTTCAACCCCGCTAATTGATGGTTTATTTAATATTTTTGAATCTATTTTCGTAGAAACTTGAGTTAACTCGTTATGCTATTGCATGCAAAATATTGTTAGTAAAATTAGCTTGTTGGTGAAATTTACTAAGGTCATCAATAGTAACAGTATCATTCCCTCCCGACCAATTTTGTAAGGAGAAGCGAGTTACTTGTTCTCCGTTTATAATTAATTTGAAAGGCCGAGGGCAGGAGGATGGACGAAACTATGCTAGAACCATTCGTTAAATGCCAGGTTTTGTGAAGAGTAGTTTGAACATTCAAACTAGGTATAGTGTAGGGATTTTGGATACCTATTTTGGAAGTAAAAGTGGAAAACCAAACAAAAAATAGAATTTTTACGGAAAGTCTATTCACTGTTACAAAACACATATTTTGCAGGAAACAACTTGAGTTCTTCTAAACCTTTCTTTAAAGATTATTGTGCATATGTGTATGCAAAATCTGAAGAATATTAGTATGTGCATATAAATTATTATTATTATTATTATTATTATTATTATTATTATTATTATTATTATTATTATTATTATTATTATTATTATTATTATTATTATAACTACAACTAACTTGATTAGTTTGCCAAGCCTAACGTTACTTTCAATTCTTGTCACTTCCTCGCTCCTCACTTCGTTTCATTCAAAATCCATGATTAAATAAATAAACTATCCCATCAAATGTCTTTCTATGGGAAGATTTTATAATTTACTTAATTTGCTCAAAATCCATATATCCCACAAACATTACTTTAAGGTCACATCCACATACACAATTAGGTACATTAATGCTCAAATTTTTCCATACCTCTAAGCTTACTTATTAACGAACTTCAATTTTTATATATCTTCTCTTTCTTTTGCCCAATTATAAACAATTCTAAAATTCAATGAAAGTCATCATTTTACTCAAAATTTACATAAAAACATCCCCAATTTAATTCACTAAATCACAATTTTACAAAAACAATCACATTAATTCACTTTCACAATAATCATTCCACCAAAATCCCAAATCACAATTATTCCCAATTACTCAAATTTTTCTACTTCAACCTTTAAATTCACACCATAAACATCCTTCTAAAACATATAATTCAATTAAAAACTATAATGAATAGGTAAACAATGAAGGGAGATAAATGAGGGTTTAGGGTTTCGCCTTCAAACCCAAAGGATGGAAACAAGTAGAAGGAAGAGATGGTGGTGGTGCAGCTGGATTCGCCAACCTTCGGACGGTGGATCGGTGAGCGGCGGCCATGGCTGGTGGCTGGCCGGAGAATGGACCACGAGAGAGAGAGAGAGAGAGAGTGAGTGAGAGGTGCGCCAGCGTCTTTCGGGCGGTGCTGGTGCCGGCTTCGGGCGGCATTGGTGGCGTCCAGTGGCTCGGGCAGGTGGGGCGGCAGTAAGGTGGAGGCAGGGGAGGTGTGGAGCAGAGCACGGGATAGAGGGAGGGAAATCGGAGAGAATGAAATTGGTTGTATGAAGTTATACATTTATCTTTATTATTTATCTTTTTCTCTTTTTTTGTGTGGAGAATTCCGGATAAATTTAATCTAGATTGCTCTCATATAAAAATCTTGATTTTTTATTTCTATTTTTTATTTATCAAATTATATATATATTATTTATATTATTATTATTATTATTATTATTATTATTATTATTATTATTATTATTATTTTACTTGGATTACTAATTCATTCTAAGAAAATATACACTAATAATATCACACTTATCTTTCCTAACTTGTAATTTAATCCTTTATTTTACTAAATGTATCGTTCATTTTATTCTAATAGTGTTGTAAATAAGTTGTAAGATTTGTTTTAAATGTAACACTTTGCTTAAAATATAGTTTTTTTAATAACCTTATAACCACGTACCTTCACATTTGTATTCATTATTTATTTATACAAACTTCTAAATTTTTTTATTTAAAACATATGCATCGATTTACAATCATCATTATGAAATTTTCGTTGGAGGCTACTTCGTCGCCTTAGATGCATAAGACACACATAAAAATAAAAATAATTTAAATGTCGAATTGAAGTGCGCGCGCTCGATTACATAAATTTTGTAATTAGTGAAATAAATAATATGGTTTAGTGTCGGGTCGTTACAATTGGTCCTTATATACATAATCAAAATTCAGTTCAACATACATCCGAGTCTTACAAACATGAAAACATAAAAACATATAGTAAGTTTGGAATCTCTTATCTCGTTAGTTTGCTACTTCGAAAGCCGTAAAGCAACTCTAAGGAGTCTTACTTGTGTATCTCGAAAATGTTGGTGAGTCATGAACTCCACTAAGCCTAGTAAATAACCCAAACCCAACCCCTTCTTTCACTTCTCACATTAATTCATTAGCAATCACACATAAATTTAATATTCACGAATGACATATAATTCAGGATATACATGCTCAAGATACGCAACATACATGAACTTACCGGAATAAACGATCGAGCGACACCTATGACATCAATCGTTCATGAAATCAATCAACGGACATCGGTTTCGTGGATTTTTGGAACTATACTTGAGGCACTATATCCGTGCCGATCAAAGAGAGAAACTACTTGATCACTACTACATAAATAACTTTTTATTACAGGCCTTTTACAATGGTTAAAAATAAAAACCACACTAAAAATATAAGGTGGTGAAATTTTTGCAAATAAAATTCACCTATTACTACGGTTGTTTAATTGAACCTTAGTAATAGGTTAGGTCATCGACTTTTTACTATGGTTTACTTGAAGAACCACAATAATAGGTGTTCTCTATTACTATGGTTCTTTCATTGAACCATAGCCTTTTACTACGATTCAAAGAAAGAACCATAGTAATATGTATTATTTATTACTACGGTTCTCTCCTTGAACTCGTAGTAAAAAGTCTATCACATTTCAGGGGATTACTTCGGATCCGCAAACTTCAAAACCCTAAATTGCATTCTTTCTCATAACTTTAGATCTGTTGCCTTTTCCTCTCCTCTCTCTCGCTCCTCCTCCTCGTCCTTTTCCTCTCTCTCTTTTGACGATAATAAGGTCCTTCTCACAGCAAGCACCGGTGAGGTTAAGGATTCCAGTGATGTTGGTACGGATGGTCTTGACCTTGTGGGTTTCATACCGGTTGACGTTGGGGCAGCTGGTGACATCAATGGTGTTGAAGAAGTGTGGGTGGGGGAGACGGCGGCAATGTCGGCTTCAATGAAGGAGTGGTTCTCGAGGTGGCCGGAGTCGTACTCGTATGATCCATCCAATGTGCCCGTAGATTAGGAACTTTAGGGGCTTGCTGGCGCCATTGCCTTCGAATCCCATTTTTTCTAGAGAGAGAGAGATAGAGAGATAAAGAAAGAGAGAGATGGTGATGGGGAGTGGACGAGATGGATAGCCGGCACTATTGCCTTTGAATCCGAGTGCATCCGTAGATCCGAAAGCGATGAAAGAGAAGGATGGACAACGAGTTGTATTTGTATGTGGCGTACTCTTCAACAACTCCCTTCTCCCATAGCCTCCGCCTTTCTTCACCGTCTTCTCTGCCACCTTCTTTGTCCTTCTTTGCTTGAGTGAGTTCCCTTCACAATTTCATCAACACTTGATTTTCTCTTTCTTTCACCTCCTGTTGAGCTTGTCCAAAATTTGTTCTCCAATTTTACTCGATTTTGATCCTTGAAGCCGATGAATGTGATTTCACTATCTACTAATAATAGAGTTTTGAATGGTTTGGTTGATTGTCGTGTGGTTAGGGTGATTTTTGTTTCATAAATTTCTTAGCCTCTTTCATTTTTCTTTATTTTATTTACATTTCGCTTCTATAATTTGATCAGTAAAATTCGACCTTTTGTTTCGAGATCCGGCTTGTTATTGCCATTGGCATCCGCATCGACTTTGTTGCTAAACTCTCATTCTACTCATCGACTTTTAGTTTTTTAGATCTGGCTTTTTTTTCTTCACTCTCTTCTTCAGCTTGTTCAAATCTATTTTAGTGTTCGAATGTAGGCTTGATTTCACTGTTTAATACGAACTTGGAGACTCGCTTTTGTTGTTTGAGAAGAAACTTCTATTTAGGGAGGTGAGTGGTTTTCACTACGGCTCGTTAACACAAGCCTTTGACTATGGTCCATCCAAAGAACTCGTACACTACTAGAAAACCGACGAATAGCGACGGAAATTTGTCAAATGGTGACGGAATCTTGGAATTAGCGACGAAACCGGGTCGCTAAAATTTAGCGACGAAATTTCTGAATCCGTCGCTAATTAGCGACGGATCAGCGACGGAAATGCCTTCCGTAGCTGATGGAAATCAGCGACGGAATACATTTTCCGTCGCTGAAATTAGCAAAGGAATTTGCAGCAATTCCGTCGCTGTTTTCCGTCGTTAATCCGTCGTTGTTCCATCGTTGATCCGTCGCTAATCCGTCGCTGAGTTGACATAATTCGACAATAGTTTTTTCTAATTTTCCATTAACCTAGTACAAAAAATGTGAATGGATATACAAATCCAAAATTCACATATGTGACAATTACATTTGACATTTACATATGCCACAACGTGTCCTCCAAGTTGGATATACAAATCCAACATACATTTCACAGATCATAAACAATCCAAACACATTTACAACAATTTCACAAAAACAACCATACAAAAGTTCACAAACAACCATAAACACATTATCCAAAAGTTCGCAAAATGTTCACCAATACACAAAAGTTCCGATGGGTATCACGTTGATTTTCGGTGCTTGAGGTTGAGGGAGGTACACCATGCTCACTAGTGAATACACTCGCTCGCTGGTGCTATGGTCTTGGCTTCTTGAATTTCTTTAGGTTCTCCTGGTATTGGCTGCTGGAATCATAATCGAGTTCCCTTGGAATATTCTCGTTAACTAGCTGTTTCTTTCAACAGATCCTCGACGGATAAGTTCCCCTCCGAGCTTGCACTACCCGCTCCCGAGAGAACCAGGAGACAATTGTTTAATATTGGCACAAGTTGCAAGTTTGAAACACATAAGAAATGGGAAGGGAAGGGAGAGAGTTTTGAAAACTATTAAACCTCACAAGTCATTAACTGTACGAAGCAAACTGAAAAATAAATTATGCGGAAATCTTACTATAACTACTAAAGTCGCATTTACAATCGGATCCTACTCACCTATTCTATGGTGGGGATTTGTTAGGCTAATTTTGGTTGGATATATTTTCTATATGATCGAACTATATTTTCTTTAGGTCTTATGTATAATTTTTAAATAAGATAAGTTATATCGAAACACTACTACAAAAACACTATATAGCGACGGAAACTAGCGACGGAATCGAGTCCGTCGCTAATTAGCGACTAAAACAGCGACTGAATCCGACATGTGTCGATAAAACTGAATTAGCGACGGAACTAGCGACGGAATTTAATTCCGTCGCTATTTTAGTCATTAGCGATGGACCTAACGACGGAAATGGAAAAAATAGCGACGGATTTTCGAAAAAAAAGTTAAATTTTTTTTTTTATAATTAGCGATGGAATCAGTCCGTCGCTGATTCCGTCGCTATATATATTTTTAAAAATTTTTTACCTTAGCGACGGAAAATTCCGTCGCTAATTCCGTCGCTAAATGTAATTTTTAATTTTTTTTTAATTAGCTACGGAATTTTCCGTCGCTAATTTCATCGCTAATTCAAAATTTTTAAAATTTTCAATTTGCCGCCTACTCGTAATTTGGAAAATATAAAAATTTTGAAATTTGAATTAGCGATGGAATTTTCCGTCGCTAATTCCGTCGCTAATCCGAATTTTCAAATTTAAATTTGCCGCCAATTTCATTTTTCAAATTTAAAAAATTTTCAAATTTTCAGTTAGCGACGGACGGTTCCGTCGCCGATTCCGTCGCTAAGTATAAAATTTGAAAAATTTTACGTTGGCGGGCTATTAAATTTTCAAATGCGTTGGAAATTTAAAATTTTTAATTAGCGACGGAAAATTCCGTCGCTAATTCCGTCGCTAATTAAATTTTTAGTAGCGACGGATTAAATCCGTCGCTAATCCGTCGCTATTTTCGATATAAAATACGAACTTCAACGACACTCGGCAAACATAAGAACAAATAGAAGAGGGAGTGTGAGAGAGCGAGGGAGAGGCGAATTGATCATTCGCCACCGCCGTTCGCCGCCCGCCGCCGCCACCGCCACCGCCGTACACGTCACCAACTAAGCACCTTTAACCTCTTGTAGGTATGCTTTCTCGATCCTCCCTTATTGTTAGTTGTATTTATAATTTACTTTGTTTACTATATAATTTCACATTTTAGAGAATTTGATATAACTTATTTTGATAGGTATGGTTGGAATGAGGTAGAAGATGAAGATAATGAGAAAGAGGAAGAAGAAGAAGAAAAGGAAGATGAAGAACATAACTTGTGTTTGTATAATTTACTTTGTTTACTCTTGTTTTTATTTTCAATTAGTTTTTATGGATGTTTGAAGTTGGATTATTTATGATTTTTGTGTTTGTACATGATTTTTGTATTTGAATTAAAGTTGAATTTGATGTTGTTATGTGACCGGATTATTTTCGATTTGTATTTAATTGTAGATTTTTGTATTAACCACTCAAAACTATACAAAATTGTAAATTTTTTTAAAAATTCGCTAAAAATCAGCGACGGAATTTTACAATTCCGTCAGCTGATTATCCGTCAGCTGATCTGGATTAGCGACGGAATTGTAAAATTCCATCGCCGATGTTTAGCGACGCGAAAATCAGCGACGGAACATTTCCGTCGCTAATTTTGAAATTCCGTCGCTAAATAACGTTTTCCGTTGCTATTTCCGTCGCTATATGACGATTTTCTAGTAGTGAAAGTAGTATAGTTATATATTTAGATATTCGAATAACTCAATTATAAGAAAAGAGCCTAAAGTTATTGAGAATAGTGATACAAAAGATGAAAGGACCAAATATAGTGGGAATGTTCTGTTAATTTTGATTTTTTTGGAGATTATGTTATTCACCAAATATAGTGCAATTACATGATGGGCAATGCATTTATGAGAAGCAAGCTAGCTTATCTTATTGCTTTTTTAAAAAAAATGAACTAATTGACATAATCCTCCAACGAACAATGTGAAAAGGCCGGATTCTATATTATGATGTTTCCTAGTCTGCTTCTTCCTCTCACAAATTATTCCTAATTTAATCAACCATATTATCGAAGCACATGCAAAGATAAACAATGACCCTATCCCTCAATTTCAATTTCAATTCCAATTCCGACACCTCGTTTAGAGTTATTTTGTCATCAAAACTAGTCCCTCTTTTTTTTAAGTGCTACTTGCCGTTGTTTAATATTTCATTAACAATGATTGTCTATGAAATTATCTCTGTCAAGTATATGTCCTTTCATCTTTTGTATCACTATTCTCAATAACTTTAGGCTTTTTTCTTATAATTGAGTTATTCGAATATCTAAATATATAACTATACTACTTTCGATATAACTTATCTTATTTAAAAATTATACATACGACCTAAAGAAAATATAGTTCGATTATATAGAAAATATATCCAACCAAAAATATAGTGCTAATTAATGGGGTACACTTTTCTCGGCAGCCGGAAAAGAAGATGAAGCTAGTGGAACATGATCGAAGAAAATTGCTTTGGGGGCGGGGTTCCATTTGGGGCAAAGGTATGCAAAGATAAGAGCATGAGATGTCCCTTATAATGAGAAAGGAAGATAAAAGAGGCAAAAATCAAGTTAATTTTCTCGACATCGTAGCCGGTGCCGGTAAATTTCTCTCTCCTCATCTACTTCTTCTTCGAGTGTAAATTGGCTATGCATGTCAAATTTTAGAGAAAAATCACACAATTGTACATTTTTCTTTTCAAATTCATTCACAAACAACATTAATTTGCATCAAATTATATAAAATCATCAATTTGTACTAAATTATTCAAAACCCTAAATCTAATAACAATCAAGAAAACAATACCTTGAAACTAGGCGGCGGCACGATAGGCGGCGGCGACGGCGAGCTCCTCCAGGCGGCAGCAACCAAGGTCTTCTCACCCGTCTTTGGCATACAAACGCAGGGCCGACGGACCAAGAGGCAACGTACGGAAGCGGGGCGGACGGACACGGGGCGGCGGTCGACCGGCGACCGGTGGGGGTTGTGGACACGTGGTGTGGGGGTTGGGCACTCTCGGTCACAATTGCTCGCACTCCTCCCTCTCTCCGCTTCGGGTTGCTCGGTCCGGCCGAAAGGCCAGATCCGAAAGTTATTATGTATTAGCGACGGAACGATCCGTCGCTGTTCCCTCGCTAAAAAAGTTTTCATTAGCGACGGAAAATTCCGTCGCTATTGACTAAATTAATTTTATTATATTTTTTTGTTTTTCCTAGATCTAAAAATTTTAAATCCCACAGCTATGGCTTAGCAACGGAATATTCCGTCGCTAATCTTGGCAGCGACGGAATAGCGACGGTTATTTCCGTCGCTAACCCGACAATAGCGACGGAATATTCCGTCGCTAATCCTTTCAGCGACGGAATATAGCTTCGGATATTTTCGTCGCTAATCCTAAAATAGCGACGGAATACTCCGTCGCTAATCGTGTCGGCGACGGATATTTCCGTCGCTAATTTGAAAATATATAGCGACGGATTATTCCGTCGGTAATCCTTTTCAGCGGACCAAATAAAGTGACGTAGTATCCGTCGCTAATCCCAAAATAGCGATGGAAAGTTCTGTCGCTAATCTCGTCGATGACAGATTAGCGACGGATATTTCCGTCGCTAATCCGAAAATAGCAATGGATATCCGCTTCCGTCGCTAATTCCGTCACTATCTCGACACAATTACTGGTTTTTGTCGGTTTCAGTCGCTAATTCCGTCATTGTTTTGTAGTGGTGGTAGTAAAAGGCTTATTTGACCAAGCCTTTTACTACGGTTCTTTGGATAGACCGTAATCAAAGGCTTGTTTGACCAGCCTTTTTACTACGGTTGGTCTAAAGAATCATAGTAATAGGTTTGTTTTACTATGGTTCCGAACTACGAGTAAGAGATACTTACCTACTACTATGCTTACATATATGATGCCTGTCAACCATAGTAAAAGGCCATTTTGAACCATAATAAAAGGTCATCCTTGTAGTAATGGATGTAGCCTAGTTCTCTAACAACTTACAAAGAAGCGAGTTCAGGGGTCGGAGTTCGTTCGATATCGTCACAACTCAACAGCCTTTGACACCAAGCACGACTTCTCCACATGCTGTAAGGCTCCTAGTCCGCCAATGCTCAAGTTCTCTAAGGATTAAAACGACCAAGTCGACATGGTGCAGGATTACTTGGAGGAAGCCTCCAAGAATATGAAAAAGTGGGACAACAAAAAAAGACTTTGAAGAGTTTTCCGGGTTGGGGATCTGGTCCTCATCAAGATGGACAACTACACAAGGTTGAGTGGTCGTCATTGAGGACTTATTCAAAGGACAAAGGACCATTCTCCATCCTTAAAAAGGTTGGGGCTCTATCTTACAAGGTAGAGTTGCCTCAAAAATCAAGTATCACCCCATATTCCATGTAAGCTTACTCAAGTCTTATCATGGAGACCAAGGGGATCCAAATATGGGCATCTCTTATTGTGCACCATTGGGCACAACAGTCTAACATGATAAAGAAGCGGAAGAGGCCCTCGCGGACCAAGTGGTGCGCCATTCAAACGAGCCTTCCACACATGAGTTACTTGTCAAGGGAAAGGACTACCAGAGAGCGAACCTAGCTAGGAGCTGATCCAAAATCTGTGGCGATTCAAGGAGCAAATTCAAGTATTCGAGGACACGAAGGCTACGAGGACATCACCCGATTAGATGGGGAGGATGTCTCGAAACGCTATGGAATAACTTGGAATTCTCTAAAATTTTCTTCGTTGTTCCATAAGCCTCCACCAAGTTTGACAATGTTCTGTACTTGTAAAGAATCTTAAATATTTGTATAGAGAATTCTAAAGAGAGAATCTAAGTCATTGGATTAAATCGATCTCCACCATCTATTGAGGAGGTGGGCATGTACATATACGCCCAAGAGGGATCATTTTTAAACCAACCACAAAAAGCTTCCAACTAAAGCAATACACGAGCATTCTTCCTAACTCTCTAAGTGTTCTCTGCTTACTTAGCTTCTTCCAAGCTTAAGTCAAGCATCCTATAAGGCTTGCTAGCAAGCTCAAGAAGGGTTTTGAGTGTAGTCTACTAGCACCGCACGGGTGTTTAGTTTAAGTGAATTACTATCTCGTAATATAAGGCAACTTACACTTGTTTATAATAGTATGAAAAAATAGCAAATAAGAAAAGTAATTGTTCACAAGTACATCATTCTAGTTTGATAAAATAAAGGACTTAGCTGGCTATTTGAGCAAACTAATATCAATTTTTATTTTGATTAATAACGTCATTTCTCTTTATGCTCAAAATTAAGTTTTATGAAAATGGCGATAAAGAGATGTACGGAAATGTAATTCAAATAGTTACTGAAAATTACTCTTATTTACTTTCCAACCAATTAATTTCTCCCAAATGTAGACTATGGAATCAATTATTATTCTTATTTACTCACCCTTGCCCCTCCTTGTTCCCCTCTCAAATAGACTATTAGAGAACAAAAAATGTTAGAAAACAGTCAGCCAATATAATGGAAGCAAATCCTTTTATCTCTTTGTGTAATTTAAGATAGGCAAATAAAGTTATAAAAAATATAATAGATGGATGCACACTAATTTTTACGTGAAAAACTATCCAAGATGAAGGGAAAAATTACAGGACCATAGGTTCGATAATATACTTCCACTATTTAAATAGTAGGATTACAATATCATCTTCTCTAAATAAATTAGAGGATATACACTGAATAACTCACCTACTCAGGATGGGATACCAAATTAATCTCACCTAATTTTGGTGGTATACACTCATGAACTAATATCCATTTTCTTTTGGGAAAAGTTAAATAAATTTCATTACCTTCCCAAAAGAAGCAGAAATAGCAACAATGGGATGATTACAAATGTTTAGTTAACAAGATCATTCCACCCATTTACAAACAGGTCCTTCTAATACGGAGCATATATTGTATCTTATTCACGATTATTTGACAAGATCTAGTATTGTTTTGGTTGTATCTTATTCACAATTATTTGACAAGATCTAGTATTGTTCTGGTGCATTCTAATATTACATTCGTGCCATACTTCATACATAGTGGAAGCAAATATAGCTCTTCTGCATCTGCAGGACAACGAATTATCTCGATTGTGCTGAGAGTACCACTTGATTTATTTCGTAAGTACCAACATCTAATGTGTTGTATAGACCAAATTAAAAGCTGACACCATATTTCATTGGCCACAAGACATTTAAAAAACAAATGAGAACAAGAATCTATTCCTGACTTTGAGCATAATGCACAAGTATCATCCGAATTCAATCCCTTAGCTCTCAAATACACCTCAGTTAGTAACTGATCCCTTGCAGCCAACCAGAGAATAAACTTAAGCCTGCTCCAAGCAAAACCTTTCCAAAAAATTTTCCACCAGTGAACATGTGGCTACTTGACATTAAATAGAGCATAACTACTAAAAAAAGTGCTTAAATAGCCACAAAATTTAGAAACGAAAAGACAAATTCATTGTTGAATAACATTTTGCAAATTTTTCGTGACTGATGGAAACAAATTTTGAAATGAAAGTTGTATTTCACTTCTATTAGAAATGAATAATTTGTTCCATTTCAAAAATATTACCTTTCGTTTCAAATAGAGAAGAGTTTTTGTTCCTCTCTAAATTTTCGTAGCTAGATTAACATTCTCAAATACATCTTTCTTCCCCAGCGAAACCCTATCAAATACATCTTTCTTCCCCCACGAAACCCTAGCTCCGACGGCAAAAGTTTTTCCTCTCTCTCTCACATGCTCCATCCCTCTCTCTACTCTAATGGTCCGCGTTCTCTAATTTCAAGAATTGTAACCGGAATTTCTCTTTAAAATTGCAAGGTTTGTGTGATTTCTATAGAATTCCTCTCTCTCTCTATCTCTTTCGTATGATGTTTCTCCCTGAAAGAGAAAGCTGCTAAAGCTAGCACAACTATTAAATCTGGTGAGTATGATTTCTAAATTTCGCTTGCTATTTCTTTTTCATCCAACCTAGGGTTTCTTTACAATCTGATTTCGATTTTTTTTTTTTTTTGGCGAATGAACGGGATTTGATGCTGAATCTTTTGATCCAGTTGAGATCGTAACCTAGGGGTTTTTTTTCTTCTGTTCCTTGTATAATTTTTGTCTCTGGTGAACTGAGTGTGTTTATTAAGTCGGTTTTTGTTAATTGTAATTTTTCGATTCAGCAAATAAGTTAGGCAAATTGCCCTATGAACTTGTGGGGGATGATTGTGTAATCATATGAAAAATGGGATTAAAGCTGAGATGATGTGTGAAAGAAGGAATTAAAATTGTAAATTTGGTTTGATATGTATATCTGTTTTGAAGCTGACATTAAAGCTCTATTATGTGTCCAATTTTCGGAGAATATATACATCTGTTTTGAAGCCCTGTTAACATCTCGCTGTTTTGAAGCTAACATTAAAGCTTTCCTGATCCCATTTCTATGAAAATCTCCCTCTTCCAGTGTACCTCTACATTCAAATGTATGGCATGTATTATTGCATATATGCACCATTGGGGATTAAACACTACATTGGGATATGTGGTCTACTGCATCTGGGTTCCTTCCTCGGAACGCTTTCTCTATGACGGAAAAAATGATAAGAGAAAAAGTTATATAAAGTATCTAAGGAGCTTAACAATTGTATGAATCTGATTAAATCTCTTCAAATGTAAGCACCCAGTCTGAAACTGAAATCCCTGAGATGTAATTAACGAAATTAAAAAATGAAGCCAAATAAGAGGTACGGTGATCGGTTGTTGGGTTTTGGAGCCTAATGGTTGGTTGGGCTCGGGTTTTACAAGTGCTGAAGATGGCTTGGTTACGCGAACAAGGAGTAGCACGGACATAACGTTGATGGTACAGACAAGGCAAGCACAAAGCAAGCTGCAGGATTTTTGGGCAGAGCATAGGCATGGTTGTGACCGTGCCTACGGGCACGCTTGTGCCAAGTGCATGGCACGACCGTGCCATGTGGGTGTATTCTCGAATGCTTATTTTTTGTCGGTTTTTCGTCAGTTTTCTTGTGTTAATGCAATTTAAGACTTGTAAATGCTTGTAATGACTGGTTAGGCTATTTAATAGTATAAAACCTCCATTATTGATTAAGAATAGCAAGAGAAAGGTGTACAAGCTAGTGAGAGCTTGAATGAAAATCCTTGTAAAGTTATTCTGTATTCTAGTGCATTGATTTCGTGGTATTTTCCTGGTTTGAGTTTTTTACATTAAAAAATTCTCGTGTATCATTTCTATTATTTCTTTTATTCAATTTCATTTTTGAGAGCTCTTCGATCCTAATAACTGGTATCGAGCTAGGTGAGGTTGAGAGTTCATCAAACATGGAAGGCAAAAAAGTAAAAATTGAGATGTTCGGTGGCAAGGATTTCTCGTTCTAGAAAATGTAAGTTGAGGACTTGTTGTACCAGAAGGAATTATATCAACCTCTCGGAGAGAAGCCCGCAGATATGGAGCAAAAGAAATGGGAGTTGTTGGATCGGCAAGCTCTTGGGACGATGAGGTTGACGTTGGCGTGGAATGTGGCGTTCAATGTGTGGAGCACTTGTGCAAGTGTCTGCCTGTATCTTTGATACAATTTTTTGTAAAAGTATTCACTGATGTTGTTTAACTTATGTGAACGTCTGTGAACACCATTATCATAATGTAAAACACTGCATTTTTGCATAATTTAGCAGCACTTGTAAGTACCAACGAACTAAATCCTAATGGAATTGTGTTGATGTTTTGTTTCAACGTGTTCCCTCCTTCACTTAGTAAAATTGAGTTGCTTTTCTCATTGAACCCAATCACTTTCATAATATACTTCGCAGTAGTAAAATTCTTTATGTAATCTCTCTATTTAGTTTAAGTAGTTTATAGCTTAAATGAGAGTTGTTTTCTTTTGAAGCTCACGCAGCTGGTTATGTATATGTAGTTATTTATAAAGTTGTAAAAAAGATATTGAGTTTAGTATTTTTTCAGTCTTTCTGCTTGGCTTGAGTAGTGCTGTAATCTGTTTTATCAATATGTTCCTAAAGGTTTCTTGAATTTTGTTTTTTATTTAGATTTGCAGTACCAAACTTTTTCAATGTATGGTTGATTTTGGATTAAACGAAATCGTGGTTGTTTGCAGGGGCTGAAAGCTGTAGGAGTTTTGGTCACTTTCTTCTAGCTAAGGTATTGCTGTAGCTCTACTTCTATCTGTTGTTTAAAGTTGAATATGCTTGATTTCTTATGAAATTTTGCCGATTATGCTTTTCTTGTGAAAATTTTGCTAAATATGCTTGATTTCTTGTGAAATTTTACTAAATATGCTTGATTTCTCGTGAAATTTTGTTGAATATGCATATTTAGTTTGTTGAATATACCGTTGATAATTAGTTTGTTGAATATGCATTTTTATAGTTTTTTTCCATTTTTGTACCCATTCGCTTGAATATTGGTTGAACTCCAACGTGTGACCGTTGAGTTGGTTGTTGATACTTCGAATGGGTGATTCGTTAAGTTCTAGTATTCTATTATGTCTTTTGTGTAGGTGTAAGGCTATAAGTCTAGAGGATGGCTAATTTTTTGACGGAAAAGTCTGTCAAAATTTTAGAAAAATAGAAAAGGAGTTGAAATGGGGGCAAAAAGTCTTGCTTAGAAACTTGAAGCAGAAAAAAAAAAAGAAAGAAAACCTTAGGCTCATGGAATTTGTCACAATTTTACACACTGTTTTCACCGGCATAAGTTTGTTTTCACTGGCATAAAATTGGATGGCTCCTCACTCATGGAAAAGATTAATTTTTGTTTGATTTTTAAAATACAAAAAAAAACCCAAATTATTGTTCTTTTATCAAGTCGGGTATGAACTTGCAATGTGATTGCTTCTTTTGTGGAAATATGTGAATCTTTTGGGATATGGTGGTGTCTTCCTTGGTTGCTTTAATATGATTATCTCTGCCCAACTTAATTTTCTCTATTCATTTTTGTTAGTCTCTTACTTACATTCTATGTTACCTTTCTCTTTTCCCCTTCTTTGGTTGGAAACATAGTTCAATTCCATTTTCTCGGGGTGTAATTTTGATAGAGTTTTAGTGTTTGGTATGATCATATGATGTTTCGGTGTGATTCGCTTCTAAGCTGAAACCATTTTAAAGGGTGATGCTTAATATGCTGCTTATAATGTGGCAGAGAATACACTGCATAATGTTTGTCTTGCATAGTCTTCTTGGTTCCAAGAAATGTATGCTTGCCTAATGGCAATTTATATTTGTTGCTGGTATATTTATGTATTTCTTATGGCTAAAAATTTTTTTAATTATAGTATAAATATGAGTCTTTAAAGAAGAATGCTACACAAGCAGGAATTGAAGTAGAAAATGAGCCCGCTTTTTGGAAGCTACTGGGGGTGTTGGCAAGAAGGGCATTGTCTATAGCCTTGGAAGCGAATTAGAAGCCTATTATGAAAGGACCGTTATAACTCATCGCTCTTCAAGAACCATATCATATATCCCTGTCATGCTTTCCTAAATGAAGGCCCGCTTGAAAAAGTCGGAGAATGACTTTCATGTTGCAAGGGAGGAGCTCAAAACCACTAATGATGAACTAAGCGCAAGGATCGCAAGCCTAGAATCTTTAATGAAGGACTCTTCCTCACTTCCCACCCCACCTTTGTTACGTTTGGGATGAGGACTTAATAGTCAAATTTGACAACTAATACTACTACAGGAACTACTTTTAACTACGGTTAAAAATTACCTTTAACTATGGTTTACCGATGTCGTGTATCCGACCAGCGTTGTATGTAACATCTTTTGCTACGGTTCAAAAATCGTAGTAAAAGAATACCTATGACAACAGTTCTTCTAGAGAACCGTCGTCATAGGTCACCTATAACAACTGTTCTTTTTGAAAGAACCGTCGTCATAGGTGACTTACAACAACGGTTCTTCAATAGAACCGTCGTCATAGGTGTGAATTTTTTAACAAAAAATAGACCACTTCATATATGAAATTTTGGGATCTAAAATTAAAAGCTGAAATGAAAAGAAAAAAATGAATGAACAAAAACAAGTCGGATCTAAATACTGATAAAATTGTTGAAGGGGAAATTTATCGGACAAATTTCCCACCTTTAGTTAACGAATTCATTACAATGAAAAATTACACATCTAACAACGAACCAAGAGACACTCAACTCTTCAATTACACATCTAACAACGAAGATCCAAGAGACTTCAACTTTTCAATTACACATCTAACAACGAACCATGGAAAATTATTGAAATGTTAAAAAAAATAAAAATGAGATGAAGAAAAGCAAATGCTACCAGGAAATGATGGTGAAAGTCTTGCATGAACTCTCTCTCTCTCGTCCATCCTCTCACACTAACATTCCACATTGAATCTGATCCAATCCTGAAAAGAGTTGGTAGAAACAAAATTCATTGAATTCAACAAATCATACTTTTGCTCCAACTTGTAAGAAGTGGAAGGGGAGAGAGAGAGAGAGAGAGAGAGAGAGAGAGAGAGAGAGAGAGAGAGAGAGAGAGAGAGAGAGAGAGGCAGAGGATTACAAACCCGAACGTCGCTGGATTCCGAAGAAGAAAGGGCTCTGCGAGAAGGCGTCTTGCTCCTCCTCTCGGCGGCGGCGAATCTTGGGCATGGACGGCGATTCGTAAACCATGGATGGTGAGACCGGTGAATCCTAGGGTTTGGAGCTTCCGAACTATAGCAGATCCGACAAGGTCTCGGTGGCCGCCAAAGTCAACCATTGTCGGTGAGGAAGGAGAGAGGAGAGAGAGCAAGGGGGTTTCGGATATGAGAAATGAGGGGTTTCGGATCCGAGGAAATGAGGGGTATGAGAGAGAGAGGGGGAAGGGGATTAATTCAGAGAGGACTCTTTTGACTACGATTCAATCAAAGAACCGTGGTCAAAAGTACCTCTAAAACGGTTCAATTAAATTCAGATGCGTGCCCTAGACTTTTAACTACGATTTAATTAAAGAACTGTAGTAAAAGGTCCCTCTTTTATTATCTATGACTACGATTCTTTCATAGAACCATAGTCAAAAGTTGACAGCTCCACTTATGATGACGGTTCATTGAAAGAACTGTAGTCATAGGTGTTAAACAACGCCGCTTATTTACAAAAATGTCGCCAGTCCATTTTTCATAATGGTTTGTCCTTTTAACTCGTCGTTAAAGACCCGTCGTTAAAAGTGTTTCTTGTAGTAGTGTAATAAGTAAATATGTACATTTTGGTATGTTTAGACTTGTATGCTACGTTTTGTGTACTTTGTAATTTTAGCTGCGAAAAAATTATAGTCTATTTATATAGTTAAAATTATTACTATTAAATATAATCCTTAATTATTAATTTTGCTAGCAGAGTGAAGCAAAATTCAGCCGCACCATACAACTATGAAAAATGCAAAATGAAGACGAAAATAATCAAATTGCAACGAAAATTTGTAAGTTAACGAAAAACATTTCATTTCAAATTGCATCAAAATTTCAAATTAAAAATAAAACTATTTCATTTCAAATTACAACGAAAATTTTAAACTAGCGATGAAAAGTTCCGTTTCAAACAAAAACGGAACTTTTTAAATTAGAGACGAAAATTTTGTCTCTATAATAAAATGATAGCACAATTTCATAGCTAGGATATTTTATGATGAGGTGTTTAAAAACGAAAATAATTTTATTTCTGTTTCGTTACTAAAGACATTTATTGACAAAAAATTAATAATAGAGACGAACTTTTTGTTTCTAAATTGTCGGTTTGTTGTAGTGAACATTTAGAAACCTGGAATATCTCCATGAATTTGGTAGCTACTAACCATCTCCTCGCTTCCCCAGCTTCTCTATTCAGTAGCACAATTTTATCTCCAAGTTTAAGCACCATCTTCTACCCTGAAGCATCAAGACTAATAGCTTTGACATAAAAAATGTCCTGATCTTTAAGCAGATAGGCTTGAGCCCAAATTGTGAAAATTGTGTGACTATGCAACAATTTCCAGATCCACTTAGAGCAAAGAGCTTTATTCCAACACAATAATTCCTTAAAATTGAGTCCTCCATTCCTGCAGGGAAGACAGCATGGACTTCCAACTTACAGGATTCATTTTCTTCTTTTCAAAGTTCCCTCCCCATAGAAATCTAGTAAAGATTGATTCAATACTTCGGCAAAATAAAGACAACAAACCATAAACTAATAATACCTATAAGATAATTGAATCACCTCGAATTTATATACTGATTTTGTAGACTGATTTTGTAGACTAGCGAGTGTCTCTTGTTTTTGTAGATTGATTCAATACTTCGGCAAAAACTAATAATACTAGCGAGTGTCTCTTGTTTTTGTAGACTGATTTTGAAGGTAGTAAATCACCTCAAATTTATAGAGTTTGATGATCTAGCAAATTAGTCTGCCAGGAATGCAAATCCTTGCCAAAGTGATCCATCCCAACACCCTTTTTCGACACAATTGATTGTGAGGGAAAAAATTGTGATGTGTCAATGCAATGTCTTGGTAAATTTTTCTTTACCTAGGCTTAGGCATGGCAGGCACAAGAAGACTTTTACCTCCTTTGCCTTTTTGTGTAGCAACAACTTTGATTGAACTTTTTTATTTATTAATTCTGTAGGTTTCACCAATTATGGAGGGAAACCAACAAAAAAAATAGTGTTTTAAGTGTTCACTTTTCCTCCTTTTTCGGTTCTTAGCATCTCCTTCGCCTCCAACGACTAATTCGACATCTTCAAACAATTAATCTCAGGTACACGCATATGCCTTCGCCTGTCCTACCCTGCTCTTCCTTCTCTCCTCCATCACCTCTCTTTATTCGATTTCGGTAACTTTTCGTGTCCAAGTTAAAGCTACCATGTCCCACCTTGATTCCATAGAGTAGTCGAATTAAAATGTCATTAAACTATTTAAAATGTCAAAAATAGGTACAGTACTATTTTTAAAGCCTATTAATATGTCCAATGACAATCGTTGATCACCGATTATTTTAATGACATTTTAGGATAGCTTAGACATTTTAATCCGAGTCCTTTGATCTGTGTCCATACCCTTGTCATGTTGTGTCGACATGGGAAACTGCAATGATAATGCCTAACAATATTTTGGTCCAAGATAATTGTGAAAGATATGTGCGGAATGACTCCCGAATGTGGGAGCCTAGTATTCGATATATATAAGAGATCATATAAAAAATAATTTACAATTATTTTATTTACAATAATATCTCTAATACCCTATTACGCCCCCTCAAGCTGATCGGGGCACGCACGGACAACTTTCACTTAAGAAATTGAAACTGTTCGGATGACAGCTCTTTGATGAAGATGTCCACAATCCGAGAAGCGGTAGGGATATATCGCACAACGAGATCTCCATCGGTAACCCACTCTCAAACAAAATGATAATCCATAGCAATATATTTGCTTCGGTCATGATTGACCGGATTAGCGATCATATATGTGACGCTGACATTGTCACAATATAACCGCATAGGAGTGACAAGAGTGATACCAACATCAAACGAAGCTTGCGAAGCCAAAGTATCTGTTTTTGAAGAAAATGTCACAATATAATCGCATTCTATTGTTGCGTATCGAGGCAAGATTTTCGAAAAAGGATTCCTTTTCGAAGAAAATGAGCAAAAAGAGGAGAGTTATCAAGCTCTTTGCCTCCATCACTCTAAAACATTTTGATTTTGCAATTAAAAAGATTTTCAACTAAAGCCCGATAATTGCAAAAATTGAACATACTTTAGATTTCAATCGCATATGATAAATCCAGGTAAACCTAGAAAAATCATCAACAAACACAACATGATATCAAACACCTTTATGTGAAAGCCACGGTGATTGCCAAACCTCTCAATGTATTAATTTAAGAGGAGAAATATATCTATATTCTGCTAACATAAAAGGAAGAGTATGTGACTTTGCCAAACGACAAGTCGTACAAGTAGCATGAAAACGATTCGTAAGTTTAATAGATTTATCTCTAGTTTGTCTCCTAATGCTCCTTTTTTACTAAAGGATATACTTTGTCTCACTCCAACTCGTGTCCCGATTGTCTCATCTTCCCCCTCTCCCTCTGGTTTGGTCTCCAATACACCTGTTGTGTCAACTAGGTCGACCCAATCTTTAGTCCTCCCTCCCACGTTGTCCGAACCAACTTCTTCTGTTGCTGAGGTGTCTCACCCTCTTCCCTTAGCCTCTTCATCCCCGTCGAGTCTCGACCTTAGCCCAACATCTATGGCCCACGTGTCTCCTGAGCCCGACACTACATCTACTCCCTCTTCTTCCGTCCTCGGTCTTGTATCTATCTCAGCCCCTGTTGCGTCGGACCCCCTTGCTCTAATACCATGTGAAAGATATGTGCTGAATGACTCCCTAATGTGAGAATTTAACATTCTATATATATAGAAGATCATATAAAACATAATTTATAATTATGTTATTTACAATAATAACTCTAATACCTATCAATAATAAAATGGTTTTCCTAAATAAATTCTCACGAAAGTCTTCAACTTCACCGTTGATCACTGAACAAACAAATTAGTCTCCTGATTAGAAATGATTATTTATAAAAGCACAGAAATTGAAAGAAAACGGAAGAAATGTCCCATATTTTGGAGTTGGAATATAATACTATAACTTAAACCATTACTCCAAAAAGAAAAAAAAATTGCTTATGTATATCAAAGCCCATTTCGGTGAACTCGTGGGAAGCGTGGGCTTCTCCAAATTACAGATTCACAGTAGTATCCGTCACTCGTAGTTATTTAATCAAGCGCATCATTAGATTGGAAATATTAAAAAAAAAACCCACTAATTGCATTATCCATCGAGATACTGTTTCTGTTGGTAGGCTGCGCGAAAGGAAAAATAATTGCCGGGACACCAAGGATTTTATTAGTGGAGGTGGCTTTCAGAGCCTGGGAAGTATTACCAATTTTTCTCTCTCTTTTTCTTTTTTTTTTCCAACTACAGAGCATGGTGGCTTTTCAAGGTCGACGGTATACTTCCTTTCCACTGAATACTAGCTAGTACAGGTACTAGGAGCCCTCCGTTCCATGCATCCAAAGAGATCGCACGGTTCACCAATAGCATCGTAAGACTCTCTTTCTTGAAGCGCAGCAGAATGCAATTTTTGGTTAATTTGTGGGGTAATAATTTCACCTTTGACGATTTTCGAGGAAAATATATAATTAATAATTTTAAACTTAACACCCAACTTTTGCATCACTAAACCAACGACGCCTTGACTAGTGAACGATGTCGCAATTTATTTATCACAAGTGTATGACGTATTTTTTTATATACTTTTTCAGCACCACAATGCATATATGACAAGTTAAAATTACCGTCTTTTTTTATATACTTTTTCAGGACCACAATGCATATAAGATTGACATGTTAGGACACCAATTTTATCAATATAAAACAAGCCCACTTTTGTACTTCATACACCTCCTCATGTGTGGCCTACTAACAAGTTTCAACATGTCGCGTAATACAATCCTATATGGGGGACGGTGACGAATCCAAATCAAATGAGCCATGCGTATAACCCAATTAATTTTTCAACCAAAACTAATTGACAATAAGTGAATAAGTAACTCACTACCTTATATAAATGCTCAATGCCTCTAAATTTATCAATGTACATGGAATAAATATATTTTTACCGTTGGTAATAATTCATAGAATCTTTCTGATATCGCCAAACTTATAAAGATAAGAAGTTTATATATGAGTTGTCCCAAGACCTGTTTATAGCTAAATCTTTTAGATAAAAGTTATGTTCAACTCAAATCCTTTGCCGCGTGGTGGGATGTCGAACCTCGCCAGGCGAAGTGATAGGCTTCAAATTTCAGAGAAGCTAGCAACATTTGATGGTATTCCCACCCTATGGTGAAGTTGATGAACTCACATGTGAGGGGAAGATTGCTGAATATATACACATGTGTGTTTATATCCCACATCCGCGTTAAAACATTAAGATGGGGTGACATATGAGTGAGAGCCAATACCTAATAACTTAGATTTTTTAGTCAAAGTTACATTCAACTGTTATATAACTATCACTATCTAACACCTCAGGCCATTAGTCAGGTCCAAGACTAATATATTCGTAATGGTATTTTGCCAACTAATTAATAAAAGATGAATGAAAAATAATTTTTTAAAAAGTTACAATAGCGATCTACGTATTAATTTGTAGGGCATCTTACCGAAAGACATATGTTTTAACAATAAAATTGATGCACTTATTAACTTTAATTAGAAAACTTTACAGTTGAAGGATTGGTACGTAGGATTGGTACTATAAATATGAATCATGTGAAGTTCAAGCTTGCCATCAATACCAAACAATACTACTAAGTTTCCTTCGAAAGAGTAACATCTCCATGGCTGGAACTTCAACTTCTTTCAAGCTTGCCCTCTTTGGAGTTCTACTCCTCATTCTATCAGGTCTAACTCCATTCAAATCCTCCTCTATTTTCCTTTCTTTTTTCCTTTTTTTAATTTATTTTTATGTTAACAAATGTGCGGTACTTCTTTATAACAGCTCAAACTTTTGCAAGGGCGTCAAGCGAAAACATCATCATCAAGAACATGATTGCAGAACAAGAAGCTCTGAAGTTGTTGAGGAGAGGACATATTTCACCACTAGACAACGTGGACATTATTATGAAACCAAAGATGCCAATTTCGGCATTAGACAGTTGTGTTGAAGCTAATGGATCTTGTGGCCCACTTTTCCCCTGTTGTCCAGGGCTGAGTTGCACTTTCGCTTTGTCTGAATTCCGATTCAAGTGTTGGTGATGCTCATCCAAGCTATGACAACCATGCCCAAGTTGACCAAGGTTTTAGTGTGCTTGTAGCCATGAACAAGCACAAGTAAAATATTACAACGTGTGACGAATAATAAGATCATGGTATCTATCTACGCAAAATAAATTCTGTGTCTGGAGTAAATTAATGTCCTACTTTTGTGTAATAAGAATTATGTACTTGTACCACGGTTGTATCTAGCCAAGCAATCTCATTAATAAATTTTCTATTAAAGAAATCTCTCACCCAGATTTCTTACCTTGGTGGTGTTTGAGTTTTGAATTCAAGAAGTTTTCTATTGATAGCATGATATATATCTCTTTGGATTAACTCTTTCTTACTTGATTTATGTTCTTAAATATGAATTGTCTGAGATCGCATCATTTGACTTGTGTGTCTGAGGAAACTGAATTATTAGTCTAAATCTTCATGACGTGATTAAATTCTTTTCATACTCTCATCTTATCCAGCTATGTTTTATTGCCTAAATCTTGCTATGAATACACTTTATATCATCAGAATGCTTGATTGGTTCTGTTATATATTATTTCCTTATTTAGCTTAGAAATATTCCTTTCGATAGGCCAAAATTAATATGTTAGCTGCTTTAAAATCAATGTATTTTTCAAAGCAAAAAAATCAATATCTTTTCAATAGTTATAATTAATTATCCATAGTAAAGCAGTTTTAATACTCATCAGCTATGCTAATACATATAAATGAGGCCTTAATAAATCAACCTTATTTACGAAGACATAGTATATACATAATTTTATAATCGTGAAAAATTATGCATAAAAATTGATTGTACACAATTTATAGGAAAATATTTTAATTTTCCTTCCTCGAGGTTTTGAAAAATATTTTTGCTACCTCCATAATTTTTCAAATTATGTTTTACCTCCCTTGATGTTCTTATCCCATTATCATAGAAACTTTAAATTATAAAAATGCCCCTCTTCTTTCACCTTTCCCCTACCACCCCCTGACCAACTCATAAATCTTTCCCCTTATGAAAATTTGAAGTGAGATGTTAGTCAAACATTATATCCGACGAGTCGGACGTACATAGTTAATTGTTTTATTTGACTCATTTTTCGGTAGAATAAATTTTGATCTCAAGGCAAATATTTAATAATTGAAAATTATGCTAAATAATCTCAATGATTATATTCCTCTTGACTTATTCTATCCGATTTTATATTAAGATCTTATTTTCTTATTTGGCGTAATTTAAAATCCATATCTTTTAAAATAGACCTTGGTAGATACAAATCCCGGTATTTATGTATATGTTCTGATTATATGTTAGCATGATTTTATTAATTTTTTCTCATATTATCTCATATTTATTTTCGGAAAGAATAGAGTCGAGATCACACTATTTAGGGTTGCAATGTGAGACCCGAATTTTAAGTAGGTTAATTAAATTAATTAATCGACGCGTAAATTATTTTATTTAGTACGAGTTCTTAATCGTACGCGCTTTTAGCGAATTATATTATTTCCTCCCGACCCCACCCTGGGCCGAGTAAATAAAACCTGAGATAATTTACGCTAGCTATTTCTACCTTTACCTTGAGATTATCCAAGCAACAAAAAAATAAAAAGAAAAGGGGAAGATTAGTGTAATTGGTGGTGTGTTGGCGGTATGTGGAAGCCACAACAAAAAGGGAAAACAAAGAAAAGGGATTAAGTGATAAGAAGAAAGGAAAGGAGGCTCGGGAAAGGAAAGAAGCCGAGGGAAACAGAGGAAAGAAGAAGGAGCGAAGCCGGGAGCGGGGAGCGAGGGAAGGGAGGTCGGGCGAGGCGAAGCCAAGCGAGAGAGAGAGAGTGCGAGTGTGAGGGCTGAAGAAGAGGCCGGAGGCTAGTGCACCGAGCGGCGAACGAAGGGAAGACGGCCAGCGAACGCGGGGAAAGGCTCAAGGGCACAAAGGGGAGGCAAAATCGAGACTCGAAGAAGGGAAACGAACACAAGGGCTAGAGAGAGGTCACCGGAGAGCGAGAACATTACTACAAAAACGCTATATAGTGATGGAAACTAGCGACGGAATACGAGTACTGTCGCTAACTAACGACGAGAATCGACATGTGTCGAGATAAAACTTAACTAACGACGGAATTAGCGATGGAAATAAATTACGTCGCTATTTTAGTCATTAGCGACGGACATAACGACAGAAAAGGAAAAATTAGCGACTAATTTATGAAATAAATTTTTTAAATTAAATTTTTTTTAATTAGCGATGGAATCAATCCGTCGCTAAGTCTAATTTTTTAATTTTTTATTTAGCGACGGAATCGATCCGTCGCTATATCTAATTTTTAATTTTTTTATTAGTTACGGAATTAGTCAGTCACTAATTCAAAATTTTCAAAATTTTAATTTTGCCGCCTATTTTAATTGAAAAAATATATAATTTTTCAAATTTAAATTAGCGACGGAAAATTCCGTTACTAATCCAAAATTTTTAAAATTTAAATTTATCGCCTATTTCATTTTTCAAATATATAAAAATTTTCAAATTTTTAGTTGGCGACGGAATGGTGCATTGCTTGAATCCGTCGCTAACTCAAAATTTGAAAAATTTTACGTTGGCGAGCTATTAAATTTTCTCCGGTTTTGAAATTTAAAAATTTTTAATTAGCGACAGATCGATTCCGTCGCTAACTAAATTTTTAAGCGGCGATGGACTGCGTCCATCGCTAATCCGTCGTTATGTAGGAAATAAAATCTGGACTTCAACGAGGCTCGGCAAACATAAGGAGAGATAGATTGAGAATTAGAGAGAAGTGAGAGTGTGAGAGTGTGAGAGAGCGAGAGGCTAATCGTCGTTCGCCGCCACCGCCGTACACGTCACCAATTAACCACCTTTAACCTCTTGTAGGTATGCTTTCTCCATCCTCCCTCATTGTTGGTTGCATTTATAATTTACTTTATTTACTATAAAATTTCAGATTTTAGAGGATTTGATATAATTTATTTTGATATGCATGGTTGGAATGAGGTAGAAGATGAAGATAATGAGAAAGAGGAAGAAGAAGAGGAAAAGGAAGATGAAGAACATAACTTGTGTTTGTAAATAATGTAATACTCTTGTTTTTTTCTTTTTTCAATTAGTTTTTATGGATGTTTGAAGTTGGATTATTTATGACTTTTGTGTTTATATATGATTTTCGTGTTTGAATTGAAGTTGAATTTGATATTGTTACGTTGTCGGATTATTTGGATTTGTATTTCATTATAGATTTTTGTATTAAGCACTCAAAAATACACAAAATTATTAATTTTTAAAAAATTGGCGATAAATCAGCGATGGAATTCTACGATTTCGTTGCTGATTTTTGTGACGCGAATGAAATTTCGTTGCTAAATGACGTTTTTCGTCATCTGTTTCGATCGTTGTTTCGATCGCTATATGGCGATTTTCTAGAAATGGAAGACCACGACCGGCAAGCGTAAGTGGTGACGAATGAAGAAGAAGGTGGCAAGGCAAAACCGAGGCTAGACCGGGACTGCGAGTAGGGCGGGAAGGCGAGAAAAGAAGAAAGGGAGACCGACCTAGGCTGATCCGAAATTTGCAACCTTTAATCCCTAATTCGAGATGGGTAATCTTATACTCTAAACTATTAGTAAGTTCGAAACCCAAATGAATTTGTTGTGAATATTGAATGTTTCGTTGGGGACATAGAAGATAAATGGAAGTTGAACCTTAGAGATTTCCTAAGTTCCTTGCATTGGAAGGTAATAGTTTATATTAGGAAACAACGATATAAGTGTAAAACAGAGTGTAAGTTTACCTTGATTAGTACACAAGTGAGATAGGGAAGTGAAGAGCTAGTGTTTGTGAGGTTAAATTGAGTTGAAGGCATACCTAAATCCTTGAGAGTCAATTGAACTAGAAGATAAATGGAGCTAAAGGAAATTTAGTAAAGTAAGTTTAAGAACTATATGGCTAAGTATGGGCAAGAAAGAGTATGATTAGTGAGGAGTTGGGGCGTTTGAGTTAAGTGGTAACTACTTGTAGTTATTGTGGCTCGAAAAAAGGAATTAATGTTACCAAATTGGTAGATTTAGAAAGGCATAGTCGGAAAGGAGCCGATGAGGATTGTCTGTGTTGAGTTGTGATTAATTGTGCTAAGTGATTGTGTTAAATGATGTTCAAACGTTAGTTTTGAAAGAAGTTCTATGTTTTACGCAGAATGATACTTGAATGTGATTTTTGTGATATGTGCTTTTCAAGCATGAAAACGTGTTTCTAAGAAGTGAAGCCGATTTGAGAATGCTTGTTTGAAACAAGCACGATGAGTGAATGTGTTAAAGAAACTGTTTTGAATCGACTTTGCTTGGATCGTTTAGCACAAGGAAGGATTCTAGCTAGGGCGGCTGGCTAGTGATCCCGGTGTATCAGGATGCCCGATTGGAATCTTCCTAGATAGGTGCCGGGAGCCTTTTATTTGGGGTTGCACCCCAGAGAAACCAGAGAAATCGGAGAAATTATAAGAAATTGCGAAGTGCTAGTTCGAGTCCACAACCTAGGAAGTGATTCACCAAAAGAAATTCATTTAAAGTGATTTATAAAAAGTGATTCGAGTAGAAATGATTCAATTTCTAATTGAAAGCATTTGAGAGAAAGTATTGGTGGTTGCACCACTTTGTTTAAAAAGGATTCGGTTCCAAAAGAATTTTTAATGATTGCAAATCGTGCTTTTAGATAAATGAAGTGTTGTGATCTTTATGTTACGAAGAATTTCATCAATGATGATCTATATTCCTATTATGCTATTCTTTTTTTCTCAATGATTATTACTGGTAATATATGTGAAGTACTTTCCATTTTAAGAGTGTAAGACTCCGGTGAGCGCATGGTTTGCTCACCCCACAAATTTCTCCTTTTCCCCTCCCGATTGCAGGTACCCCGAGATGGTTGTTCCGCCTCTTCCCTAACTAAAGTTCATGATGGTCGTGAGTTGAAGTTTGGTTTTATGTGTTTTCATGTTTAGCATGTTGTATATAGGCGGTTACTTATGTAATTATGCAATAATGTATAGTAAGTTGGATGTATGCACGGAGACCCGAACTAGTAGCTCGACAAGCCAGGAATTCCCTTTCACTGGCAATTTTGCTCTTAAGTGGTTGTAATTTAGTTTTTAGCTTAGTTTGTAAACTAGTTCGAAATTTTGGTTTTATGGTTGTAAATATACTCCGGCATGTGGCCGTTCAGTCGTGTACTCCGAGTGTGTGGCTGGTTGAGTTTTATTGTGACTTTCATGTAGGTTTTAAGGCTTTTAGCCTATGGGTTGGAGTCATATTTCAAATAGAACTCCGCCAAAATTTTTAGAAAATTTCATAACCGAACGAGAAACCACCTTAATAAGCCTTAGGAGTTCCTTTTCGGGAACTCGGCAATGTAATACTCCTAGGGTGAGTTTTGGGGTGTTACATGTGAGAAGTAGAAGTGGCAACCACCAAAATTAAGTATTGATTGAAGGGTGTCAAGGTTGATCATAAATTATAGTGACAGACAAAGCATTTTGGAAAGAAACTCAATTTGGCAAGAATCAACATTCTGGATAGCAAGTCGATTTTGTGAAGATATTGTTACCGGGCCGGACAAATAAGATCAAATCACAATGGTAACTTCCTTCAAACACAACGGTTGAAAGTGAAGAGAAAGTTATAAAAGACAAAGATCAAGACCATAAGCAGTAGGCAAGAGAGCACACAATCAATTTTATCGTACTCATCTCTTGTATTCTCAAATACATTTTTCATCTTGTAGCTAGCAAAGTATCTTAGAGAAGATACCTTGTGAGTTGTAATAGCAAAGAGTCTTGGGAAGACTGCTGCTTTATGAGTAGTAGCACTTGAGTGAAGTATGAGTTAAGGGCCTCTAGAGTAAGTGTACTTGAAACGTCGGTCGAGTGAGTTAAGTGAAGGGTTCATCCGACAATCAGATAAATAAGAAAAAATAGAGGATAATTCTAAGGTAGGAAACCTTAGGCGAGTCACTAACCCGGATACTTGGACTGGGCCAAGATCGTGAACAAATTAACAAGTCTTGTATATTCTAATTTTCTATTTGTTTATTTTCATCTCCGAACTTACTACATAGTCGGACAACTAAAAATTTTTAAATACCCTAGTCATTCATCCCCCTTCTAGGGTATATCCGACCCTCTAAGACTTGCATGAGGGACTAGGTGTTCTCCCATAACTCTATTTTGCCCATTATTTGACACTTCTCCATTCACAACTAATGATATGTGTTCATCTCTCTCTTCCCACTCAAAATTTTAAATTTACCATTTTGAGTGAGATCTCGACCACAAGTTGCCATCATCATAGTCATAAATCATCTATACTAGCACCAATAACTGCTTGTTGCCATAATGGTGAAAGTTTTGACATTTATAACAATTTGCCACAAAGATGAAAGAAGATAAATAATAATTTAAAAATTCAAGATGAGAAAAAATATTTTCCAAACCTTCAAGGGAAGTAAATGAAATTTTTCCGATTTATAATGGTGGCACCCTTTGATTATTTGATCATACCATTTTCTTCCATTTAAAATATAATAATTAAAATTTTAAGTTCAAACAAGACAATTAAGAAATGTGTTGTAACAAACTTTCATCACTTCAACAAAATATGTAATATTTGAAGCTTATCTTAGTGAATTAAGTGAAAGGTTCATTCATGTGACAATTAGATCAATAAGAAAAAATAGAGAATAATTTTAAGGTAGGAAACCTTAGGCACTCACTAACCCGGAGACTTGGATCCGGACCAAGATCGTGAACAAATTAACAGGTCTTGTCCACTTTAATTTTCTATTTGTTTGTTTATTTTAGTATCCGACTTACTAAATAGTCGGACAACTCAAAATTTTTAAATCCCCTATTCATCCCTCCCCTTTTTAAGGTATATCCGACCCTCCGGGACTTACATGAGGGACTAGGTGTTTTCTCTAACTCTACTTTGCCTATTATTTGACACTTCTCCACTAACAACTAATGATGTGTGTTCATCTCTCTCTTCTCACTCAAAAATTTCAAATTTACCATTTTGAGTGAGATCTCGACTCACAAGTTGTCATCGTCATAGTCATAAATCATTTATACTAGCTCCAATAACTGCTTGTTGCCATAATGGTAAAAGTTTTGGGATTTATAATAATTTGACACAAAGATAAAGGAAAGTAAAAAATAATTTAATAAATTAAAGATGAGAAAAAAATATTTTCCAAACCCTTAAGTGGAGTAAATGAAATTTTTTCCGATTTATAATGGTGGCACCGTTTGATTATTCAATCATACCATTTTTTTCATTTAAAATATAATAATTAAATTTTTAAATTGAAACAAGACAATTAAGAAATGTGGTGTAACAAAATATCCATCACCTCACATTTTTCTCCCCGAGCTAACCCTAGCCTTTGCGGAGCCGTCATCCTCCTTGTGTAGGGTTTGTACCGGCGTCTTGTTCCGTGGTTTTCCTACCTCGTATAGGCGGTGGTGTACCTCTCTTCGTGATAGTCCCTGCGTAAACCCTTGCATGGGGTTTTAGGGTTTTATCATGGACTCGGACCTAATCATTACATATGAGAATTTGCGTCTAACGGAGGGAGAGTCCGATGCTTTGAACCTGGGAAGAGTAGGCCGATATCTGGGATTGATGAGCAAGTGGCACTCTGTCTTGTGGGTAAACTCCATACCCAAAACTCTTTTAACTCGGTTGCACTAAAGAGTACGTTGCAAAACATCTAGAGACCTACAAAAGGAGTGCTCATTACGGACACTGGCAAAAACCTATTTGCCTTTCGGTTTTATTCAATTGTTGATAAAACCATGGTACTAAACGAAGGTCCATGGGCTTTTGATGGACATATTTTGCTACTCAAAGAGATGACGAGAATGGAGCAACCGTCGGAGATCGCGTTTGACACTACTAGTTTTTGGGTAAAGGTGTATGACCTACCCATGAAGATGAAAACTCAATCCTTTGCGGAAGCCATTGGGGGCAAAGATTGGACAATTTAAAGAGGTCGAGGAAGAAGATATTATTACCCCGTCTAAATCTATGCGGATTAGAGTGGAGGTTGATGTTAATAAACCCTTATGGCGAGGGATTACGGTAAAAGTTGCAGGCAAGCCAAAGTGGATACGAATTAAGTATGTTAAGCTAGCCGACTTCGTTATATTTGTGGGATCGTTGGGGCATGTGTACAAGGGTTCCGATCTCTATAAGGAAAACGTCCCGGAAGAAGAACTCCAATACGGAACCTGGCTTAAGGCATCACCCATTAAGAAAAAGAGGCGTGCAACGGATGAAGAGTGGACTGCTAATAGAAAGAAAGCTGTTGGAGATAAGAGGTGCAAAATCGGCGCGCCGTGTGAGGAAGAAGTTATCTTTGGAGGGTGGAGCAATAGGCAAGGAGGCTGTGGCGTTAATGCAAGTTGATCATTAGGTAACTTTGGAGAATGGGGGAGAGATGAACAAAAGGAAAAATATCCATAGGAGGAGATCTAAAGATGGAGAATGAAAGGTGAGAGTAATTGTTGAAGAAGTTGTCAAACATCATTCGGAGGCGGAGGTTGCATTGCAACCCCGCCAAGCATCAATGAGTATCTTATGTGTTAATCTGTTGGGGTCTCGGCTAACCCCGAGCAGTTAAGGACCTACGCCGACTAGTGGTTGGCACTAGGTCCGAGTGTGGTGTTTCTATCGGAAACAAAACGCAGATTGTGCCGAGATGGGGAATATTCTTCCCAGTTTAAAAACTTTAAAGGTGTGTTTGTGGATAGTCGGGCGTGTAGGTGGGTTGGCGAGTGTTGTGGAAGGAGGATATTGATGCTCAACTTTTATCTAGTGCAGCTAACCATATTGATGTAAGTCTACGTTAGAGGAGTGACCAGGAAGCATGGCGTTTTACCGGAATTTATGGATTCCCGGAAGGACAAGATAAACTCAAAACGTGTGCTCTGTTGGAAGACCTAAATTCACACTCATCTTTACCTTGGCTCTTAGGAGGGGATCTAAACGAAGTTTTCTACAACTTCGAGAAAAGGGGTGGTCCTCTTAGATCACAAAATATCTTGGAGGCTTTCGGGGATGTGATGGAAAGGTGTGGTCCGTATGATTTGGGCTGCAATGGGCATGAGTTCACTTGGTGGAATAGGCGAGACGGGGAGTAGTAAGTGGAGGAGCGATTAGACAGATTTTGTGCTTCGAGGATTGGAGTGCTATGTTTCCGGTAGCACGGGTAGAGAACCTTAATGAGGACTTATCGGACCATCTTCCTATTCTACTACGCTGTTTTAAGCCTCTGGGGCTTCGTAGGAGAAATCATAGGAAACGGTTTGAGAATATGTGGGCTTTTGACGATAGATGCGAGGAAGTGATCGAGCACGCATGGAACTATTAAGGGAGTTTTGGCCCAATCGAGAAGTGTGTGAGCAATATCGTGAACTCGCATGAACATGCTGCGAGACTAGAGCAAGGAGTGTTTTGGAAATATCCGAAGCACATCAAAGTATGCACACAAAAACTAAAACAAGCGTCTAATGCCTCCGTTCGAGATGAGATGTTTGCTCGAGTTACGGGAGTGGAGGCGTAAGGAAGAAGTGTTATGGTGGCAACGCTCTAGAATTGATTATCTCGGACATGGGGATTGCAATTCGGGTTGGTTCCATCGTAAAGCAAATGTTAGACGTTCTCATAATTCTATCTTTGAGTTAGTGGGCACGAGACGGTGAAATCCATCGAGAGCCAAAGGAAATGGAAGACATCATTACTTCCTATTTTGATCAACTCTTCACATCTTCTAGCCCTACTAACATTGATGATGTTTTGAATTATCTACCACATAAGATCACCGAGGAAATGAACACCGTTCCGTACCGGACCTATTCCTCGAGAGGAGATAAAAAGCTCTATTTATGATGCACCCAAATAAGGCTCCTGGCCCGGATGGGATGAATCCATACTTTTATCAAAAATACTTGGGACATAGTTGGTCGATCTGTGATAGATGTGGCACTTGCTATTCTAAACGAAGGGGACCTTCCCCCATGTTAAATCATACCCATGTGGTCCTCATTCCGAAGAAACGTAATCCTAAAGAGGTTAGTGACTTCCGTCCTATTAGCTTGTGTAACGTTTCGTATAAAATTGTTACGAAAGTTATCACTAATTGTCTTAAAGAGTTTCTCCCCATATTATCTCTATAAATCAAAGTGCGTTTACTCCGGGCCGGTTGATCACGGATAATATTCTGGTGGCTTTTGAAATTTTGCCATTCAATGGGAAATCAAGGGGATCGAATGGGAGTATGGCATTGAAACTAGACACGGCCAAAGCATATGACGAGTAGAATGGATTTTTCTTCGAAAAATCATGGCCCGGCTAGGATTTGCTAATAACTGGATTGACTTGGTGATGAAATGTGTGGAGACAACCACATTTTCGTTCATTATTTATGGGGAACCGAAGGGCTTTATTACGCCTAGTAGAGGTCTTCGGCAAGGCGATCCAATCTCGCCGTACCTTTTTCTCTTTTGTGCTAAAGGACTATCTTATCTAATTGAGAATGCTTGTTTGCCGGAGATGTATTTCGAGCCATAAAGTCAACGAGTTTCACACTTGCTCTTCGCGGATGATTCTATAATATTTTGTGGAGTAAATAAGGAGGAAGCACAAACCGTGAAGGAAATGCTACACTACTATGAGAAGGCCTCCGGGCAGCATGTTAATCACTCCAAATCAAATGTGGTATTTAGCAAGGGGTGCCAGTGTCGAGACGTGAAGAAGTGCTTATCATCCTTGATATTAAAGAAGTCTTGTCGCATGATAAATACTTGGGCCTTCCATCTAAAGTAGGCAAGTCTAAGACAAAAGCTTTTGCTTCGATCAAGGACCGTGTAGCTGCTAAGCTTAGTGGTTGGATGGGTAAAATACTTTCGTGGGCAGGCCGGGATGTGTTAGTGAATGCTGTGGCTCGGGCTCTCCCGACTTATGTGATGAGTGTCTTTAAACTTCCAAGTGAGTTAACCCAAAGCATGCAGTCTCTTATGCTTAAGTATTGGTGGGGAGGTACGAGAGGATGGGCGAAAGCTTCACTGGCTGTCCAGTGGATAAAATGTGCAAAAATAAGCTACAAGGTGGAATGGGATTGAGAGATTTGGAAGCCTTTAACTCAGCGTTATTAGCACGACAAGTATGGCATTTGATGCATGCTGAAGACTCTCCGGCGTTTCAAGTTACGAAGGCTCGCTACTTCCGGTACACGGCTACAATAGAAGGAGAACTAGGTTCACGACCCGACTTTAAGTGGAAGAGTTTATGGGGATCTATAGGAGTGGTTGCAAAAGGGCTGAGATGGATTGTGGGGGATGGTCGAACTCTGAACATATGGGTGGATAAATGGATTCCAAGGCAGCCATTATTCCGAGTTATCACTCCGATGAAGCAAGAAATTTCTCTATTCCGGATCCGTGATCTAATTGATTTTATTCATGGCGTGTGGAGGAATGAGTTGATCGATAATATTTTCCTACCCATTGATGCCGAGATGATTAAAAATATGCCTCTTTGCACTACTTGGCCTAGAGACAAAATTATGTGACATTACTCCACGTCGAGTGAACTAACGGTTAAATCGGCCTATTATTTTATCAAGACACTTAAGGGTAAGCAAGAACCATGTAGCGGTTCGGATCTCATTAAAGGTTTTGGAAAACTATTTGGGGCTTAAAGATCCCACCGAGAGTGAAGATGTAGCATATCGTAGAGCTTTACATGCAAGAAGCGCAGATAGCAGCAAGAGTGAGGGGCTGGATGTGAGGTGTCCTGTCTGTGGTGGGCTGGAAAGGAATGATATTCATGAGCTTTTGGAATGTCCATTAGCACAATCCATTTGGAGGGCCTCAACTTTCAAGGTGGAGGAGATGTTGGGCCGTTTTGGATCGGCTAGGGAACTAATTCATTGGCAGTGGGCAGTGGATAAGGAGCATTTGGCCGACTTCCTAGTAGTTCTTTGGACTTGTTGGAATGTTAGAAATAAATTCATTCATTCTTCTTCCAATATTGCTCCTAAGTTTGAGATTGGTAGAGCACTAGACTATACTAAGGCTTACTTGTGAAGCAAATCAAAAGGTTCATATCCATCAAACTGGGGCTGGAGATATAAGGTGGAAGGCTCCGGATTCGGGATGGGTTAAGGTGAATTTCGATGGTGCAAAAATTCAGGGTAACTGACCATGGCTGGGGTATCGTTGTACGTGACTCATCCGGGAGTGTTAGATTGGTTGCTACAAATCAAGGGAATGGCTTCGGTGGGCCTAACATGGAGGAAGCTCGGGCTGTCTTAGGGCAATTCAAATAGCATGGGAACATGGGTTCGAGACGGGTTGTCATTGAAGGGGACTCTCTCAGCGTCATCTCTAAGCTCAAGCGTAAATCGTGTCCCGGATCGGAAGTTGGTTTTATCCTTGGTAGTATCCTTTCATTTTCACATTATTTTGACTTTTGTTCTTTCTCTCATATTAGGAGGTAGGGGAACCGGGTAACTCATACTCTAGCTCACTTTCAACCTTATGATTTCGCTGTTCGATCTTGGGTTGAGGAAGCTCCTGATAGCATAGCTGAGCTAGCTTTGTTTGACTCTTGTTTGGAGAGCGTTTCGAGTAATATATATCGCTCCTTTCAAAAAAAAAATATTCATCACCTCACAAAAATATATAATATTTGAGGCTTATCTTAATGACCAAGTTAAATTAAAAAAATCACAAGAGGCGTATGATAATATCGCGTTTTTGTAGGTATGTCGTAAGATTTTATTCAAGTCTTTGTGTATCTAGTTTAAATTACAAACAAAGTGACGTACCTTTTTTTTCCTATCCTTCGAGATAGTCTCTATACTTTAGAGCATCTCTAATAAGGAGAAGTTTACTTTAATCCCACTTGTTTAAAATCATTAAATATATTAACAAATAAATAAAAGTATAATTGGTACCAAATAAGAAACCTAATTTTATAATAAGGAGAACAATTTTTAGACTCACTTTTAATTCATGTCTTAAATTCTCTCTCCTACACTCAATTTGGGCACCACTTTTAGTATCACTTTTGGGATCTCAAGTCCCACTTTAATTTTCCATAATAAGAAAAAAATCCTACATATTTTTTTATAATTGGGTGAGACAAAACGAGACCTTATTGTGAGTGCTTTTATGAGAAGACTCAATTTCTCTCGCGTAGAGAGAACAGCCGAAGGCACTACAATCCAGGAAATAGAAATGTACTCCAATCCCATCTAAAATTGCATAAGCTAAATCTTATCTTATTGGGGAACAGCAAAAGAAGAACTTACTATGATTTGTTTGTAACTTAAACATATATATATAACATATCTCCTGATAACTACCGTTTTCAATAGGAACTAAAAACTTTTAATTTAAACCATCTATTTTTAATGGAACGAATATTATTATGCACGCCGTCGAACAAAACTCCCAGCACTTCACGGGACAGACCTTCTACTTACCCAGATATTTTGCCGCTGGCCACCACATATATGAGACTTATGGTGGCCACCGCCGGCCTCAACTGCAAACAACTAACCTGAATCGGCGTTCGTCGACTGCTGTCGAGTTCGATGGTGGCCGCTATCCGTCCCAGTGAGCCATTTGTCTGATGGTGGATGTCGTCGAGTTTGAAGTGTGCTTTCCTCTTCTCTCTCCAAGATTCGACGGCCCAACCATGGCTGAAACTCGTGCAGCTCCCTCAATATGTTCCAGGTATCCCTCAATTATCCTTCGAACACCATGACTAATTTTCCGGCGGCTTTGAAGAAACTCTAGAACTATAGCAAGTAAATTAGGGCATGGGTCAACCCAATCGAGGAAGTAATTAATTTCCACCCTATATCAGGTGAAGATTGCATGCTCCGATGAAGATGGTTGTACTTCGGCAAACATGGTGTTGCTCCGTTGAGGATTGTCTAGATGAGGAGAGAGAAAAGCGAGGAAAGGGGCTAAATAACTCAATTAGTAGGGTAGAAGATTTTAGTTAATTTCAGCCATTAAATTATAAATATAAGGTGGAGATTAAAAGTTCCTTTCTCTCGTCATAATCATTAGTTCTTATTAGATATAGTCTATATATATATATATATATTAGAAATTTTAAAAATATTTATAAATATAGAATAATATAATTTATTGAAGACATGTTTCTTTCTCTTTTCTCATGATTCACAAGTTAAAAAAAAAAAATCATGGAAGAGAAGTTAGTAATTAATTCAATCTTCCTAATATTCCACCATTGAAGTTGCCATCTCCCCACCAGTTTTCAGGCTAAAATCCTATAATCTTTTCATAGATTCCCCCAGACAAAAATGAAACCAACCTATTTCTCTAATCCCTCAAGTTCGTGCAAACCTCTTCCCCTCCCTTGCTTTCATGCCCATTGTCTCCCTTTCGGACGTCCATAGTGTCGATAATTCCAGATAAAATGGCTGCTTCGCCAGCTTAACATCTCCCATGCTCCCACACCTCCACGGGACTGAATCAAGAAGGCTTAATCTAAGGGCACATAGCCTTAGTATTAGGTCGGAAATATGGGACTCCGGTGATGGTAATAATGGAGTTGGGGGTTGAGGGGACAGAAAATGATGATGAAGAGTTGCAAAAGGCAACCGGCGGCTTCACCAGAGCTTCACTAGGCCATGGTGCCATGGTCGTCAGTGAAGGGCCCACAATAATGGTGACAGGAAATTTCTGAGATTTTTTGGGGAGGAGGGCATGAAGGTCTTCCTGTTTTTCTTGTGGTTTTAGTTTCACTTTTAGTCTTCGGGTAAGTAATTCAAATATCAAACAAGCCATTCAATAATTTTAATTAGATTTAAAAATGTTTACCAGATTTTTAACATTTATTTCTATACTTAATCAAAATTAAAAAATAAATAATTATAATTGATTTAATACATACGTGTGGTCAGGATCATGGTGATTTTCGTGATTATAGTATAGCAGCAATTATATATATATATATATATATATATATATATATATATATATATATATATATATATATATATATATATGGATTGTTTATTATTTTTATAAGGTAGGTCCTACGTAATTACAATCATACAATTTCAGAGCACGGCAGTGGCACAGAATTATTTACTAAAATAAGTAACAAGAAAATTTTCAAGTAACAAAATGATTATTAATTAATTGTTGAATAGAAGGAGGATAAGGTTGGTTCGCACTGAACAAGCAGATGATTGGGAGGAGGATTGAATTTGTGGATTAATTATCATTTTATAGGATACAAGCATGGGCTTCCTAAAAAATGATTAGCGACTCTTGTTTAAAAATGAAAAGCTGCCTGTGAGCTCGTGGGAAGCACGGGTTTCACACAATTACAATAATTGCTAGAACTAGTGAGAAATAGCAAAAAATTATATGACCCAAATCCGTACAAAAAAATTGGAATCGAAATCTATATGGGTCATATGTCTTCAGATAAGGGTACGCCTAGGGGTGTAACCGAGCCGAGCCGGCTCGTGAGCCCTCGCGAGCCGGCTCGTATAAAAGCTTGCCAAATCGAGCTTGTGACGAGCCCGAGCCGAGCCGAGCCGAGCCCGGATAGTTATCCGAGCCGAGCTCGAGCTTGCAATGTTGGAGCTCGTAAGCTCGCCGAGCCTACACGAGCTCATTACAAACGAGCGACGAACGAACGAACGAGTAAACGAGCCGAGCAAACGAGCCTAAACAAGTTTGGCTCGTCGAGCTTACACAAGCTAATTACAAATGAACCTAAACAAATAGTTGTAATGTTTCTATTTTGTTAATGTTGATAAATGACTATCTATGTACATAAAAAAAAATGTTATGTACGTAAGAAATTTTTTTATTTCATATTTGCTTTTGAATCAAAATTTAAATATTTTATTACCCTAATATAAATTATGTGAATAATAAATTATTAGCGATCATTAGAAACAATTGATCATCGATATGACTAATATTGGTGAACAAATGATACATGTTTTGAATATTAAATGTTTTATTTATGTTTTATACTATTTTTTAAAGTGGTATATTGTGATTGTCGAGAAAAAGAGTCTCAATTAAATTTAAATTTATGTTTTTATAGTAAGTATATATAAAAGGTGACTTTGAACCTAAAACTAGGAGTTTAATAGAAACTTTTGACGAGCCAGCGACGAGCCGAGCTTGGGCTCGAGCTTTTGGCGAACCGAGCTTGGGCTCGAGCTTTTGGCGAGCCGAGCTCGAGCTTGATTGTGCCGAGCTTGGCGAGCCGCGAGCCGAGCTCGAGCTACAAATGATACTCACGAGCCGAGCTTCGAGCCTGGCGGAGTTCGGGCTCGGCTCGGCTCAATACACCCCTAGGTACGCCTATCGATACGAGACTTGTTTGTTTCTATTAAAAATTTCAACCGAACTTCTTATTTGTCTAATTATTAAAAAAATATTTGTGCACTTTTTGTATTTTAATAAGACTCGTTCGAACTTACATTCAAAACACAAATAAACAAATATACAAATAGAAACGAAAATAAACAAACAGAAACGAACAAAAAGAGGAGAAACGAACAAAAACGAACAAAAACAAAATGAAAAGATACAGAAACGAACAAAAATGAGTCTGTTAAAGATATTATTTAACAATATCGAATATTTTATGAATAATAAATATTCAAAAAATTATTATTTATAATATTTTAAAATATTTTATTTTATTTTTATAAGAAAAATAATTTTTATTATAATGTTTCTCAAATCTAAAAAATTGTTATTATAACGTTTCTCAAATATAAGAAAAATATTTTATCTAGTTTGAGAAAAAGACAAAAAAATATAAAATAAAAATATTATAAAAATCTCAAATAAAAAATTTAAAAACTCTAATAATATTTTTCCCTTTTATCTTTTTTAATTAAAATTAAAAAAATTCTATCCACATGATATGAAAATAATGTATTGGCTGTATACTTATTTGATATGTTATTCACTCACATCAATGTTGGATGCGAAGGTAGTGCATATGATATGAAAATACTTCAACATAATGTCATTAATCCAAAATTCAAATTTCCTCACCCCCTTAAGGTGAACTTCCTAAATAAAATCTTGGTTTTTTTTTCTAATTGTAACATATTCTATATGTTAAACGCATATAGTATAAATTTTTACTTCGCGAGTAACTATTATTTAGTTGATTTTGGATATCGTAACACAATTAGATATTTAGCACTATATAAGGAAACGAGTGTTCGATCTCATGTGCCTGAATTTAGGAAATTTGGTCCATCAAATAGGGTTAAAGAAAATTTTAATTATAGACACTTCTCCTTACGGATGACAGTTGAACAAACCTTTTCAATCTTGAAGAAGAGATGACTAATTTTGAAGCACGGGATACCTCGGACAAGTAGAGAGCAACAAGTTAAAGTTATAATTTTTGACTTGCACATTGCATAATTTCATCCGGATGCAAAAAATAGGATACCAATTTCCTCTATCTCTAATATGGTGGAAAGAACCATCGATAAAAGCGTTGCACGATCCTTGTAATAGACAAACAATGAATGTGTTGTACTATAGGGAACATGGTTGCCGATCTCAAGGACCTAGGTCTCGAACGAGGTCTAAGGTCGATGTCCTTTTGAGCAAAGCGAGAATAACAGTTCGATTTGTTTGACGTTCAAAAGCACTAAAAGTATGAAAGGAAATCGAGATAAAGAAAGCCTTGGGCACAGATTCACCAAACTAACATGCCAAAAACTCAATTAAATGCCTCTACATTATTCACGGTTGCAATATATTAGGGAATCGAAGCAGTTTGAACTACCTAAGCCTTCTCTCGAAGGTTATTAAACTAACTAAATTGAATTAGTTGTTGTCACACAATCAAAGTCAATGAATTACACGATTATCGATTTTTCCTTAATAACAATCTAAATTATTCTCATATATAAGTTGTAATCATCCATCAAGTTGAGGTAGAATTAAGCCTCTTCTCTCGAAGTCTACTTAATTCCAAATAACAATGAAGATGGGATTCTCTTGAACCTCACACCAATTCATTATATGACAACAAGATGAAAATTCACCAAACAATTGCGAAAATAATAAACGAAGCACAAATCACGATTAAATTAGCATGTTAGTGGCAATTCCCTAACTTAAGTTGGGATTTTAGCCACACATATTCATGGCATATAATAGAAAATTAAGAAGTGAAATACCAAAAGCAAGACCGAAAGATAAATGAGAGAAAAAGAAGAGATAAATAATAATAATACCTAAACTTGAATTGGATTGTGATTAATTGAAAATTAACTTCAAACTTTGATTCCCTAACAATCAAATAGAGTGCTCAAAAGTAGAGAGAAAACTAAACTTAGAATGTTTAATGGAAATTAGATATCGAATGCTAACTGTCTTTAGGAGAAAAGAGCTGAAAATCTAAAAGTTGTCGATCGGCACGAGCAATGTTGACTTTGGCACAACCTGGGCTAAGGTACAACTATGGGAGACAACTTCTAAAAACACAGCACAGGTAGTGCTTGAGTTTGGCATCGCTCGTGCTCAACCATAGCACTTGCTCGTGCTGTCAATTGTGCAACCTCACGAGCTCTAATTCCCTAGCACGATTGTTAAACCTCGTTTTTATCGGGTTTTAAGGCATTCTTTAACCTAATTCCGTGATGATTTCAATGATATTTATTTAGTTTTGGGTTAGATTTTTCTCGTTTTCTCTTTATCGTCACCTAAGCTCGTAAATCTCTTAATTATAGGTTTTTTGGTTTAAATTAGAGAGATTCAAGGCAAATTTGATGAAAAGCGATGAAGAGGAGAGTTCGGGCCTCGAGATGAGGCGAGAAAGGAGCCTAGAACCCATCAAGAGAAGTTGCATAGGCAGGCTGTGCGAGATCTGCACATAAGAGGAGGCGAGAAAGGACCCTAGAACCCATCAAGAAAAGTTGCATAGGCAGGTGTGCGAGATTAAAGGCTCGGAGTCAAGGAAGGTCGCACGGCCACCCGTGCACACCACTGTACGGTCGTGCAAGAAGTTAGGAAAGTTGAAGTCTTGCACGGCCTACCGTGTAGAAGTCGCACGGCCCGTGCAAGAGAGGCGAAAGTTCGGACATTCTACACGACCTACCATGCGGTACTTGCACAGCCAGTGCAAAAATCCTGCACGACCGTGCGACTCTGTTTCGGTGACTTTATAAGCGATTTTTGTTTAGTTCTTTTTTTTTGCGGTTCTTTTCTCCATTAATTTTTAGGGTTTCTAGGATAGTTTCCAGCATTCAAATACCTTTAGGTTAAAGATTAAGATTTTGAATTTTTGAAGATTAATTTGAATTCAAGCACTCGATTTCTATTCGATCATTCTTAATTCTCTCTCTTTATGTTTGCTCTTTGCGATTTCTCTATAGTCTTCATGTCTATATTCATTGAATCTTGTCAATTGTTTAGTATCATGTTTAGGGGCTAATTTTTCTACTTAGGTTGGGATTGATCCCTATTATACCTTGATAATCATGAATTGAGTACCGATTGAATTGTTCTATGCTTGGTAGGTTAGAATTCACTTTGCTCATCACTTTTCGTTGATTACCTCAAAAGAGGACTCATATGCTTTTATTAGGGTTTTGTGAACATCGAAAGATAAAAACTCACCTAGAATGACGTTGTGAACGATTAGAACTTTGATATGAAAATAATTAAGGTTTTAATCAGGGGTTGTGAGATGCATTCGTTGTGATTTTGCTCTTCATTAATCCCATAAAAACAGGCGATTACATTGTGCAAGATTAGTCTTTGACCTTCGGAAGTAGGCAAAGATAGGTTTAATTGGTGTCTCCCCTTCTAACCTGCTAGCATTGGCAAATCTCAAGCGGTATTCGATTTTGATTTCGGGCATAGTAGTGAGATTAACCCAATCTAAGGCTTGTTATCCATTGATTTCTTGTAGTTATTTTGTTATTAGTTGATTCACAAACCAAATCATTGTCGAACCGAGTTTCACCTAGATTAGAGTTTTTAGGCAAATTTAGTACTTGAAAGCGAGTTCCTCGTGGACACGACCCGTACTCGCTGGTTCCTAGCTACAACTATACCGTGCGCTTGTGGTATTTTCTCAACAAGTTTTCAGGCGCCGTTACCGAGGAAATCTGTTCTTTTGAGTACAAAGTTTTCTTTAAGACTTGAAACTAGGTCTTGTGTTCTTGTTCCAGCACCAATCTTTTCTTGATTTACGCTTGAACATGTTTACGCTTGGTATAGTTCTTGTTTTTACATGCACGGGAGGAGTTGAAGAGGGAGAGAAATTTTCCCATTTGACCCTGAAATCGAAGCAATAGCAAGAGCATTCAGCACAGCTACGAGAAGGCGAGAGAAGAGAGGAAAGGATAGTGAAGCAAGGACCACAACCGAGACCACTAGGGGACTATGCCATCCCTAGTGCGTCCGGGCAGTCATCGGTCATCATTGGGCCGAATGTGGCTGCTGAGGATTTTGAAGTGAAGATGTCGCTCATTCACTTTATGCTACAAGATGCATTTGGAGGGGTTCCCAACGAAAACACCATCCGACACATCAATTCCTTTGTGAAGTGTGGGACCGTGAATATTAACAATCTTACCGACGAAGCTGTCCGATTAAAGCTTTTTCCCTTCTCACTAAAGGATAGAGCCAAGGATTGGTTGCTCAATGAGGATCCCAACAAGTGCGCCACTTGGAAAGCTTTGTCAAAGGTGTTTATGGCAAAGTTCTTTCCCCAAGCAAGACCGCTAAACTACAAAACGCCATCTCCACTTTCCGCTTAGAGGATGGAGACTCACTTCATAAGGCTTGGAAAGGTACAAGGACCTTCGGAAGAAATGTCCTCACCATGGTATTCCGAGTGGATGCTCCTTCAAACCTTCTATAATGGTTTACCTCCCCAAATTCGGATTTCCATAGATGCGGCTACATGAGGTGCTCTCATCGCTAAGGGAGAAGGTGAGGCAAAAGCTCTTATTCATAGTATGGCTACTAACGAGTTACCATTGGTGTAGTTAAAGGACGAGTACCCAAGACAGGAGGGAAGTATGAAGTTGATGCTGTGGCCTTATGATCAAGCAAGCTAGATGTACTAACATCTAAGATGGAAAAGATGGCCACGAGTCTCTTCCCAAGCGAGTTCTTCTAGTTCATCATTTGGGACTACGGTTTTATCCGAGGTATGCGGTATACATGGGCACACAGGAGCTGAATGGTCAAACTCTTATCCCTGAACAAGTCAATGCTCTTCACAACTTCAACCAAGGACCCCAAAGCTGGCCATACCCCCAAAGTTATAACTCAAGGGGTTCGAACTATCGAACTCTGTCTCATCGGAACCCCAACCTTCGAGTCACCAATGACCACCCAACCTCCTAGTTTTCATCGAAGGATACTACTCCACCTTTTTTCCTACAAGAACCACAAACAGATGCCCTCATAAGAGCGTTCATCCGGACTTAGAGTAAGGTCAACAACGACGTGGCCCGATCCATCAAGATCATCACCGCCCAACTAGATAGCATGTCTACTCACCAAAAGATGATGGATACCCAGATTGCCCGAGATAGCTCGAGTAGGTGAGTCATTTGTCTAGACCTTAAGGGCAACTTCCGAGTCAACCTGAGACCAACCCCGGGGCTCATGTCAATGTTGTTCAAACCTGTAGCGCAGAGTTAGTAGTGAGTCCCACTATGGTGTTGTAGGAAGATAAGCACGAGTACTACTAAGGTTGAGCAACAAAGTCCAGTTTAATTTTTAGAGGAGCAGGCCCGAAAAACACCTCTTGTACACCCATATCGGCCTCCTGTACCATATCCTCGAGAGATTGCTAGAGCCTAGGTTTTTGAAATTTGTTAATATGTTGAAGAAGGTCTACATCAGCACGCCATTTTTGGAGGCTATCAAGGAGACACCCTCCTATCTTAAGTTTTTAAGGGAGATTCTCTCTAAGAAGACTAAGTTAGAGGATGTTTTGGTAGTAAGCATGGAGGAGGTATGCGGTACGGTTCTACAGAGCAACTCACCTTCTAAACTACGAGGATCCGGGAAGTTTTTCTATTCCTTGCTCAATTAAGGGAGTGCAGATTGATAGATCCCTTTGTGATCTCGGAGCAAGTGTGAGCGTGATGCCACTTCCACTCTACAGGAAGCTTCAGCTAGGTGATCCGCAACCTACCAATATCTCCATTCAGCTCACGGATCGATCTGTTCGAGTGCCCCGTAGGTTGTACCCATTCAAATAGGGAAGTTTGTTGTTCTCTGCGATTTTGTGGTGATAGATATGGATGAGAGCATCCGAATCCCTATTATTTTAGGGAGACCATTTCTAGCAACTGCAGGAGTTGTAATTGATGTACCTGTAGGGAAGATCTCCTTTCACATCCGTGGTGAAAGTGTTGATTTTTCCTCCCACCACCACCTGTACCCTTGGCTCCTATTCCCGGACCTACAGTTGATTCGATATCACCACATGGGATGAGCCACGCACGACGACCTGCCTCACCAAACATGTCTATCAAAGCTGCTATTCGGTTTGCTCGGAGCGTTGATCGTGATGAGGAGGTAGTGAACTTCATGTCACAAGTCCATTCTTCACTTTATCCTCATCCCCAATCCTCACTGTCTATCGTTTGAGGTAAGGGTCAAGCTTAAGGACCTTAAACAAGCGCTTTTGGGAGGCAACCCAAGCATTTTATTGCTTTCTAAAAATAAAAAGAATCCCTCCCTCCCACCCTTATTACAATTTCCTGTTAATTGTCGGCTTTCTTCCCTTTCCTCTCTTTTCTTGCCATTTTTCATTGAGGACAATGAAAGAGTTAAGTATGGGGAAGTAGCCTACATCTTTTAGATGATGTTTTAAGGATGGTAGGGGTGGATTTGCATTCACTTAGGTTGCATTCATGTAGTTTCTTAGGATTACTTTATTATATCACATTGTTTGGAGACACGTTACATAGTTATCGTAAATTCACAATCATTTACAAACGCACACTAATAGTCTTTCATATCTCAACTTCTTTCTCATAAAAAAATACAAAAATTATACATATAAAATTTCAACCAAATGTGCATGAATTCAGGTAGCTTGATATATATAATGCAGAAGTTATGCTAATACATTTTTGGTGAAGTGAATATGCCTGTTCACATCTTAAAAATATTGTTATAATAATCTAAAATTTTGATGTTATTATCTAAAATAATAATTTTAGTTTATTATAAATTTGTAATTCTCATTTACTTGAAATTGGCTAGTTGTGCTTGAATCATAGTGCCTAGGATCAGCAATGGAACGAGTTGAGATGGAGTTGAATTTTTCGTAGTGAATAAAATGGGTTGGGTTGGGCTGACCAAAGTTGACCCTATCTCGATTTGTTTTAAATTGGAGTAGATAAAAATGAAAACTTCTGTATAATATTAATTGCTATTACTTATAAATTATTGATAATAAATTTAATTAAGTGAAACATATGAATTAGTATAATAGACAAAGTGAAATAAACATCGAAACTTTAAATAGGTCATTAAAATAACTCATTGTTATCAAGCTCATTATTGACTCAATTTTTTATTAACCTTATTTAAACGGATTGTTCTACTCAATAGGGTCCTCAAGCTAATATTATAATGAAAAATTTGAACATTTTAATATTCTTTTTAGAAAATACAAATACTATTCTTTTGTCGTATAATTATAGACAATTTCAAGCAAAACATTGTTGGGTTTTCCTAATTAACAAAAGAAAAATAATTGATATAAAAAGCATTGTCAATTCCTTGGGTCAACCCGAAACTCACAAAACTTGACATACGATCACCTATATTTTACCCAAACTCGAAATACATTGAACCCACATTTTACCTAAATTTTATACACTGGACTTGTATTTAACTTGTCCACCTAATTGACAGGTCTAATAATGAATATTTCAGCAAAAACATTGGCCACCTCAAGGCTCTCTAGTGGGCTGCAAACACTACTGATTTATCAACTTCGACGCTCTTCGAGGAACAATGTGGTAGGTTGCGTCTAAACCTATCAATTCGGGCGGGCGGGTTAAATACGGGTCGGGTGTATTCGGGTTCGGGTAAAATACGAGTCGGATGTATTTCAGATTCAGGTAAAATACGGGTGGTCGTATATCGGGTTGTACGGGTTTCGGGTCGACCCAACGAGGTTGAGATCGGCTTTTTGTCGGTTATTTTTTTAGTTATAAAAATTCTGCATAAATTTTTGCTTAAAATTGTCAACAGTTTTATGAAAAAGTATAGTATTTATATTTTCTAAAAAGAATATTAAAAATATTCAAAACTTTCATTATGATATTTGTGTCAAAACCCCATTGAGTCGAGTGGCTTGACCACTTGACTCTGTTTAAATAAGACCAATGAAAGATTTGGTCAATAATGGGTTGAATAATAATAACTTGTTCCGTTAATGATTCGTTTAAGGTTCTAATGTTTGTTTCACCTCTTCTATTATACTAAGGAGGTTTATATGCATATTTACTACATTTTTAAACACATGGAGAAAGGGTTGACTCGGATGGGCGTAACCGACCTATTTTATTCACTAGTTAAAATTTGATTTTATTTTAACCGACTCATTGCCTATCCTGTAAGTTGTGCTTCAGGTACAACTAAAACAGTTTTAAATAAATAAGAATTAGAAATTTATGATAAATTAAAATTATTATTTTTAATTATAACATTAAAATTTTACATCATTATAGTAATATTATTTCTATAAAATAAAACTATATTATGTACGATGTGGCTAGGTATATTCAATTCACCAAAAATACAATACTATAACTTATGCACTTTTAGTATTTTTAATATATTACGCCATTTGAATTCAAATATATTTTTCATTAAAATTAACCATGCATGATTTTTGTATATAATGACTTTTTTTTATGAGAAAGAAGTTGAGAGATGAAACAGTATTAGTTTTTCATTTGTAAATGATTGCGATAAATATAGTTTTTGTCAAGATTTATTTGTATTGTTTTTTTTTTTTTTGTTCCACTTTATATTGATATTTTGCCTAACTGATTCTACAATATAAAAAGATGACTACAATATTATTTATAGGGAGCAATTATGTAGATCCCTTATAGCAATTGTTTTTGGTTTGGCAAAAGATCGTATATAGTAAATTGTGCAATATCGTACTAAAAGAGATAAAAATATTAATCTAATTTATTACCAACATTAAATGACATCAGTATTTCTAAATATAATGATTAACATAATTCTTTATCCACTATGTTTTTCTCTTTTTATATCGTTGGCGTTATTTTTAGCCTAATACGATCGAGTGGTAAGCTCATTTTACTTCGTTTTTTCAATTGAATTCATATCTAGATGTATTGTTATTTTCTTTCTAATAATTTTTATCTCCTTATGAAAGTTTGGGTTTCTCTTCTTTTTGGGGGGTTAGGACTTCTCTCCTTCTTCTAAAAATTTGTTTCCACCTTTGTACGAGTTATTTCTCTTGCCAATATGTGTAAGTTTTATTACGGTTGTTGATTCAATTGGAGAGTATATTTTTTTATCTTCTTTATCAATCGGTTTCATTAATTTTGGAATGATTCAACAATGGATTTCCGTGTGGCTTGATCAAGGTAATGTTTCGTTCAAGTTGAATTTATTATATCACACAAAGATTTATTCAATGAAGTGACATTATAACTCATCGGTATTCGAAAAGACAAATAGAAGTCAAACAACACAGTTTGTAGTCAAATTGATGATGCAAGTATAGAGGCAGACCAAAGCATATCATTAATTTTATCGAAATAGAGGTTTATTTTGATATTTTAGATTTATTTTGTCAAGAAATTATCTTTGTATATGCCGACTGAATTTCTATTAATAAAATTTCTATTTCTATAAAAAAAATTATAATTATTTAACTTCGATTAGACATAAAAGTCAAAAGATAATTAGGAATAAGTTTTGGAGTTTTCATGCCGGCCATTATATTTTCTATATGGAATCGGTATTAGAGGTTGGAAAAGTGGTGTTTGGCAACATTTTTATGACACAAAAATCAAATAAATGACATTGCACTCAGTCATCTACATCGCAAGATTTGCAATGAAAAAATATTTGGAGAGATTTCACTTTTTCACCTTTTAGTATGGAGGACCCACATCATCTATGCACTCATATGTATGATTAATTGGCACTATAAATATAAGCCATGCTGTGAACGAGTTTAACAATCACTACTAAACAATACAAGTCAAGTTTCCTTCAAAGAGTGTCAAATAATATCTCCATGGCTCGAATTCCCTCAGCTTCCTTCAAGCTTCGGCTGTGTGGGATTCTGGTTCTCACTGTATTAGGTTTGACTCCATTATGATGTTCTTCATCTTTTCTTTTAATTCATCTCTTTCATTTTGACCATGTGGAGCAAAAAAACCATTACAATATAATGAGGAGTTATCCGATATTAACTTGAATGCTAGTCACTACAAAAGGATAACTGTGAATATACTTTGACAGAACTGATAATACAAAAGGGTGAGTGATAAAATTAATATTTACCTATGCATGCATATGAGTATTTGAAAATTTTCCATTTGTTTTGTTCTCAAAAGTACTAATTTTTGGCATGAGTAAGGGCATCCTTAAATAATAAATAAACAAAACTCCCAAAAAGAAAAAAAAAGATGAACTTTGATGCGTGTTTCGTGTACCTTTAATCTCTATTCAACCTTGAATTGTTAGAGATATCATGTTCTCAAAAATCTTCAAACTGGAAGTGAAATAGAAGCTTTGAGATCTCGCTTTCTCTTGCTGCAAACAGTGCTAGGCATAAAGACTTGAGTGTTTTTAGAGGGGATGTACCTGTATGCACAAGTCACATTATTATCGACAAAAAATTGTTGTATTCCTATGATGTTTCATTTGTCCTAAACATCTCCTACGTTTTATGGTCGTTTTTTTATTTATATGTCTGACAAAAATATTTTGATGTTTATGACATAGCTCCAACATTTGCGAGGACATCAATTGGAGGCAACATCCTGAGGGAAGTGATTGCAGAACAAGAAGCTCTGAAGTTGCTGAGAGGACATATTTCACCATTAGAGAACATAGAAATTATTATGAAACCAAAGAAGCCGATCACGGCATTAGACGGTTGCGTTGAAGCTGGTGGATCTTGTGGCCCTCTTATGCCATGCTGTCCAGGGCTAACTTGCTCTTACTTCTCGTTTCGATTCAAGTGTTGGATGTGACCAAACAGAAATTGATCAAGCTGGTCAAAGCATGATTGTATGTTGCATGAACTAAGCACAGATATAGTGCTGCCTATTATGCGATGAATAAATTCATGGTCTATCTATCTTCAATAAACTCTGTGTGTTTCAGTCCTATTTTTATGTGATACTTATGTACAAGTGTCATGGTTAGTTATCTCGCCATGCTATCAAATAAATGAATTTCCTACTATTATGTGCACCGACTATTTGTTTTTCCTTCACTCCGATGAAGCATGAAATTCACTTTAATTTTAGTCATGTATGGATGAGTTCTTATATATTCAAAAATACCACTAACGTTTTCAGTTAAAAAGATACCTCGATGTTTGAATTAAAAACATTATAAAATATAGCTTAACTTTTCAAAACATTCAAAAATATCACCATATGACATTTTTGAATATTTTGAAAAATTGTGTGATATATTTTAATATTTGAAAAGTTTTAGTGTTATTTTTGAGCAAGAACTCGTATATGACTACTGGAAAATTTTCTAAATTTAACCTTGACATTTAATCATGTACTCATGTTCTCATTGTCACAAATACGTCAAAAGATCATCGATGGGAAGATTAGAATTATTGGGATGACGCATTTTGAAGCTAAGAAATTTCATGCATTGCTCATTAAAATTTGTTATTTTGCAACTTCTTTTTATTAAGGATTTCTTCTATGAGTTATTATCAAGTTCTTCATTGCATAAAGAAAATGTTCCTGTAGTTTTCGTTGAGAAAGAGAGTAATTACAAAGATATTGAGAGGTTGTAGATAAGCTGGTTATAGCTACAGTGCAAGATTTTTTTATGTGGGAAATATCATGAAACAGGTATGTATCATACCACAAGTTGATCATAGTGTTAGAATCATGGATCTCTCAAACAATGAAATTAGGAACAAAAGAAAATAACAAGAATGAAGACACGAAAATTTTTAATGTGAAAAAACTCAAACCGGAAGAAAAACACGAACCGATGCACTAGAAAACCGATTAGTTTACAAGAATTTTACCATCAAGCTAACCCTAGCTTACACTTACTCTTACTACTCTTGATGATCAACAATGGAGGATTAGCACTGATTATATAGGCATAATCAATCATACAAGCATTTATAAGCAATTACACACCTTATTAATACACAAGGAATCCAAGCAAAACGGCCAAAACGAAGACTTCAAGCAACTGGGCCAAAAGCACATTGGCATGGTCGTACCATACAATTGGCATGGTTGTGCCAAGTTGGCATAGGCGTGCTTATGCTCTGCCCACTTTTTCCGTTTTTCTTCTTATTTGTCTCGTCTATGCCGAAGTTGTCATGTCCGTGCCACCTTCTTCGGTGACCATGCCATCTTTTTTCTTGTAAAACCCAAGCCCAACCAACTCATTAGACTCCATAACCCAATAATCTCTCATGTGGAGACTAATGGCTCACCTCCTTGTTGCACTCATCTAATTCACCGAAAACACGGTTCCTTTAACAAAAGAGACCCAACGAGGACTTGCCTCTGTCTCAATGTTTCGTTACCTTCTCCTTAGATTTGCTCCTTTCTCGGATTTTCGCTATCCAAACCATCAAGCCCATCTTTATCACTCGACGTGAACTCCCACTCGGAATGATCGATCTCTTGCATGCTTTCACCATGCAAAACCGGCTCACGATATTAGACATCAAAATATAATGAAGAAAGAGTTTATACCTTTATGCTTGACCTTCCGTTGACCATGCCTTCTTTATTAACCCCGGTTCTTGTAATTTTTCTTGTGGGGCACCCGATGACCTGTTTGTAGATCCAACAAACATCCCTTCATCCACATCAACTCCCGTTTCAACAGAACTTACACCAAGTCTTTCACCCCAAAGACTCCCACTGGAATCGTTAACCCCGGCATTCAAAGCTAAGTCACTACAACCCCGGTAGAGTATAAAGAGCTAGATTTTATACCCTTAGCCACGACTAATGCCCTTTTTACAATCTTCCAGCCACCATTGCCAAATTTAATTAGATATCCCGACTCATCCAATTGACTCACCGAAATCAGATTTTTCGCCAACCCCGTGATATACCTAACCCCTTGCAAATTCCAAAACCCCTCTTGAGGTTTTGATCATCACATCCCCTTTGCCTAATATGTCCAAACTTTTTCCATGTTTCATAAAAACTTTCCCAAAGTTTCCCACAACAAAATTATGGAATAAACTTCTACTAGACCCGGAATGAAATGATGCCCCGGAATCCACCACCCCCTCAATAGAATTTTCCGCACTAACCACAAGTGCATCACCTACATCTTCCATTGAATTTAAAAATTCCGGTCATCAAACTTTTTAGGACACATCTTCTTAAAATGCCCCTTATCACCACAGCCCCAACAAACAACCTCTCCTGGATTTTGGGACCAAACCCTTGCTTTGGATTTAAACCGGCCATTTTCACATGCTTCTCCCTACCCCTTAAAAGCATTTCTCGGTGACTCCCTGAATCTTTCTTGAGAATACTTTCACTCAAGATAACATCTCGAACCTCATCATATTTTAACGCAATGGATCCCCTAGCAATATTAACGACAGACACTATGGTATCCCATGACTCGGGTAGTGAAGAAAACAAAATTAGAGCCTTAACCTCATCCTCAAGGTTAATTTTTATCGAAGCAAGATTAGAAATGATCATATTAAACTCATTAATATGATCCGCTATACTAGTGTCATCTACCACTTTTAAGTCAAACAACCGACACATGAGATATACCTTATTCATCGCCGAAGGTTTCTCGTACAAGTTGGACAATGCTGCCAACAACCCTTTTGTGGTTGTTTGCTCCATCACGTTGAACACCACGTTCCGTGCCGACATTAATCTCACCGTCCCAAGAGCTTGTTGATCCAATAACTCCCATTTCTTTTGCTCCATGTCTGCGGGTTTCTCTCGGAGGGTTTGATATAATTCCTTCTTGTACGACAACTCCTCGACTTGCGTTTTCCAAAATGAGAAATCCTTGCCATCGAACCCCTCAATTTTCACTTTGTCGTCCTCTATGTTTGTGAACTCTCAATTTAACCACACTCTAATACCAATTTTTAGGGTCTTGGAGCTCCAAAAATGAAATTAGGAACAAAAGAAATAACAAGAACAGAGAAATGAGAATTTTTAACATGAAAAAATCCAAATCGGAAAAAAACCATGAACCAATTCACTAGAAAACGAGTAGTTTACAAGAACTTTATCCTCAAGCTAACCCTAGCTTACACTTGCTCTTACTACTCTTAATCATCAATAATAGGGGATTAGCACTTATAATATAGCCATAATCAGTCGTACAAGCATTTACAAGCAATTACACGCATCAATATACAAGGAATCCGAAGCAAAACGACCAAAACTAAAGAATTCAAGCAGCCGGACCAAAAGCACCTTGGCACGGGCGTGTCTATGCTCTGCCCACTTCTTCCATTTTTCTTCGCATTTGTCTTATCCGTGCCGAACTTGTCATGTCTCGTGCCACCTTCTTCCGTGACTATGCCATCTTCTTTGCTTGTAAAACCCGAGCCCAACTAACCCATTAGGCTCCATAACCCAACACTTAGTACCAAAGATTCAATGTCCTAATTAATAAGGCTACTAATGCATTTCTAAATTGATGAGCATGAGACTTGGAAAGGTACTCAATCATTCGGTGGAGCCAACACGAGTGTGCCTTTATGCCCAGGAGAGACCTTGAAGACTCGGACTCTAACTCTAAGTCATTCCGAGTACTACATGAAGGTTCGAGTATAAACCTCATCTCTCCTAAGTTTTGATTTCAAGTCATTTTGAGTGTTATAGAAACTCCTGTATAAGTTTTCATTCGTTTCGACTAACTCGGAAAGCACATTATTGTATATCTTCTACACTCGATGTTTCTAACTCACTCGGACATCACTAAGAGCTGTCGCATGTTCAAATAATTTCTCTAACACTTTTTATTCGAGTTCGACTCCATATTTCAACGCAAAGAGAATTACAGTGTTAATTCCTTATTCTAAGTCGGTTTATCTCCTTGAGAATGATTTATCCAGATCAAGTTGTTAAACTCGATGTTTTATTCTTTTAACTTGATCATCTTTAGGATTGACTCGATGGAATTTGAGTATATTGAATATTAGACATAGAAAATTCCACTTCTCTAGGCCTAAGATAATTAATCACTTAATTATCCTAATTTAATTATTATCTCGTGCCTAATCTTGGACCAAAATATCTTATACTTTGACAACCAAAGTGATTTACTTTTGTAGGTTATTCAAACGAGGCTAACTCATTTTTGAAATACAAAAGTAGCCAGCTTCTAGTTGTCAATCACCAGCCAGACAAGTTTTATCTACTTCGAACAGGGCTCGGACATCGTGTCGGAGTTGTCTGTTTTCAAAACTGAAAAACTCAAACGCTAAGCTCAGCGAGTGGTTTCCCCTTGCTTTTCGGACAATTCCAGTTGACTAGAACACCTTTTGGAGCCAAGAGCCATTGTACAACGTTCGCATCCCAACGAATCTTTTCGAGTGACTCGGAAGAGCCGTTACAACGGTCGGTGAAGACTTTTGTTCGGAACCAAGACTCAACGATCACTATGCTTGGTTGGATATAAACGAAGCCAACTCACAAGACAAGAAGATTGTTGAACATCATTGCAAAACACATTACTTGAGCAAAAGTTATTGTTTTCATAATCAATCTTCTATTTACAACTCTCGATCTGTATTTAATATTTTTTGAGTTGTAAAGTCTTGTAATCAGTCATATTCTTCTCTTACTTTCGAGTAAGGTCCCTTGACTGAGCTGTAAGGGTTAACTTAGCTCGGTTGTCCCCGATTGTAAAAGTTATCTCGGTCAGGAAGTATTAGATCGGATAAGAGAACTTCGAGTCTAGGAAAACATTGTAAGAAATTGTCTAAGGGAGCAATTCTAGTAGAGTCGGTGCTTTATATTTTGAGGATTCAAAATAGTGGATTTGACTTGGTGCTTGGATTAGCGCACTTGTCCGTGGTTTTTGCCCCATGAGGGTTTCCACGTATTTCTAAGTGTTTGCATTTACGAGTCCAATCTAGACTCAAACTCACTTGTTTATCATTTTCCAATCAAAAAATTGTCTAAGTTTGTTTATATTTCTTCATCACCCTATTTAGCCCCCTCTAGGGTAACTTAGACTCTCCAGGAGCAAACCTTCGGACCTCGCACATAATGTCATCTTGTGCCAAAAAATAGGGGTGTTCATTGGTCCAAAATACGCCTGATTGGACCGGTGTGGATTGAAGAACAAATAAGGTTAAGGACATGACCATCCACCGGACTGATTAAGAGTTGGTCTAGATCTAGGCAGGATCAATAAAAATCGGACCAGACTCGACCTGATTGAATAAGAACCGGACAATGTCTATGCACGAAGAAGCTCCCATCGCAAAACACGAGTAATTTAAGGAAATAATCAACTAATGACCGAGGGAAAAATAGGGAAAATATATTAAACGTAATAATTTATGCAAGAAATCCTAGTGATCTAGAAAAAATAGAAAATTAAAAGAATGAAAATCAATATATTACATTTTATTTGTGAATAGCTGCAAGATTGCAGTTAGAGGCGAAGAGAGAGTTTATGGCTCTGGAATTTTTCCTTCCTCATCTTCTCTTCAAGTACTAATTATACTGAATCCATTTCATCATGTAAACCTATTTATCTTCCAGAAGCTCAACAACCAAGCAATTTACACTATCTATTTGCTCAGCCCTCAAATAATGTAACTTGCAGCCTTTCCATCGTCAATTACCATAAACTACCAACACCAAAAAAATTACCAACATTATTTCTCACTTGGGCACACTAGAAATCTCGATGGCTTTGCTTAGATGCCAATCTGAACCTTTTATTCAGTTAGAAAACGATGTGGATATTTGCGCCAAACCTCACAAATGTTAAAAGTTCAACTACTAAGAGTGGAGAGAGTGACTGACAGGGCACCTGAGCGGTGAAAACGGCCCCGATTATGGCCATAAAGAGCACAACGCCAATCCTGTATACTTTATACTAACTAATTAAAACTACCTTTGAAACATTTTGTGGCTCGGGATTTAAGGTAACATCTAATCATTTCTAGTTTAAGATAACAAATAGATGGGATCTAGCTAGCTACTGGGGGTTGCCCTATCTTTGCATGTCTTAGGTTGTGTAATAAATACTTGAGTTATTTGACTAATCTGATCACTTTTATATATACACTAGCCAAATAAAATTCATGAACTTGATGTGCGTATAATTGTGATAGGTAATTGTGTGGCAAAATTCAAACTTAAAACATCCCGGGGGTCATCTAGCGCCATCAAGTCCAATTTGGGATATTATTATGTGATAGTTAAACCGTTCACTGTTTTAATTTGGTGTATATATTCATTGGTATTTGGAGTGTTATTTGGAGAGTACGGAATTTATCGAATTACAAAGATAGACTAAATTAAAATCAAATTACAACACTAATTGAAGACTTAAATGTAGAAACTATAACTAACCTAAATTAACGTGAATCAGAAATTAAATAAACGACAAGAAACTAAATTATCCTAAATTATCAATGTAACAAAGACTAAATGTAGCAAATAACAGATACTAAATAATTAATTCTCCTCATCAACTCAAGTATATCCATAGGAATTCAACCAGAACTGAATCCAGCATCAAAGAAAACCAAGTGCAAGAATCAAATTGCAATAAATGATATCTAAAAAGAAAAATTGAAAATCAGAAACTAGAGAGGAAGAATTATACCAGCCGTTTTCGAACAACAAAATTCACGGGGCATCAACTCGAATTTAATTGATACAATCTCAGCAAAAAATCACAAACCCAGATTTGCAATAACTACCTTCCGAAATTAACAACTGAAACTTGAAACTAGAAACTAAAATATCAAACTCAAAATTTGAACCTAAACTAAAATTTGAGAACTAAAAATTTGAGACTAATGACTAAAATTTCAGAAAAGAAAAATGAAAACCTAATCTGAACTTCGAGCTTGTGGCCTTGACCCCGTCCCCTGGTTCCTCGCCACCTCTTCCCTTTTTAAAGCTCTATCTTCGGCCTCGTTTTTCTTGCACAAGTTTCGCTAGTGGATAGAGTTGGACGTGGATTTGGACTCCGGGTAGCAGCAGCGAAATAGAGGAAGGAGATGAGTCCAGATGAGAGTGGAGTTCTTCGGGTAGCAGAGGAGACCGAAGAGGAGAGGAAGATGGGGACTAGGGTTTCGGGGAGTGCAGGCCCAAAGAAGATGGAGGGTGAAAAGAGGAGAGAGAGGTGGGAAGTGTGCTCGATTTGGGGAAGAAGCATGATTTCGTGACCCAATTCTTATGTTTTTCACCTTTCTTATTATTTCTTGGGTTTTCCATATTTAATACAAAAATAACACAAATTAAATTAAAATTCTTAATATAATAATTATTACGAATAAAATAAGATATAAACAGGTATTAAAAATATCATAATTTTGGACTCAACAAATACCCTCATACCTAGAAGTTGCTCGTTCTTGATTAAAATAAAAAAACTAGAAAAAGAAAAATAAGAAACATCCTAACTCACTTTCATAGAAATTACGGTTGCATTTAGCGTATAGAACAAGCTTGTTAAAGCCCTTGGTAGCCCAAGTGAACAAATAAGGTCTTCTTATGAGAGTTTATAACGGATATACTCACAAAATCTGGGAAGAAAAAAAGGAAATACGGAAAAAGAAAACAAACAAAAAGATTTTTACAAGAAATATTTACAAAAGGGAGAATATATACATATCCCGGTCAATCATATCACCTTTCATACTCGAGATATCAACTTGTATCTAGGTATATTATACATATCAAACCTCTCACCTCTTTTGACGACAACCATATATCAATATTTCCACCTCTTTATGCCATTAAGAGTAGTGAATCTAACCTAGTGTGTGATGTGCAAAGGTACCATTGCTCCCTTACTTTAGGCTTACATAACCGATTCAATCCGCTTGACTGGTACCTATTTTCACTTTATTTGGGAAGCAAGTCTTGCCCAATAGCAACTATTGCCTCAAAGGGTAACACCCAATAGCGCATGTCTCAAAGGGTTCTTGTCATTTCCAATTTTTTTCTTCTTTTTTATTTTCTTTTTTTCAATGCAAAATAGGACATGAAATTTATTTTTGTACAAAAGACAAGTAGGTGAATCAATCAATAACAATCTCGGACCTCGGAGCAAATGGGTTTTATAATGGTAGGTGCAGATTTAACAAATTCATGGTATGTGCCAAGGTTAGAAAATGATGTCGAATTATCATACTAAGAGGTGAGTGTTATCATATATATTTCCCTTTCTACAACCTAATAACTAAGTCACAATGATTCAAAAATTAGCCAGAATATATACAATATCTTCCAAAATAAAAGAAAATATTTTTGAATTTTTTTCAAAAATAAATATTTCCCCACCCCCACACATAAACTTGACAATACCCTCATTGGAAGTGTAAAGGGTCTCAAAAAAAAATAAAACTATAAAGAAAACAAATATTTACAAAATAAAAATGGACTCGGAACAAATAAAGACATGACTCAACAGTGAAGGATCTCAAAAAAAAAAAACTATAAAGAAAACAAATATTTACAAAATAAAAAAGGACTCGGAACAAATAAAGACATGACTCAATTATAAAAGAAAGAGAAAATAATATGTACAAAAAAAAAGAAAAATAAAAAGAAGGGAAAGAAATTTAAAACCAGGTCAAGTGCTAGATGCACCCGAACTATCCTCTCGGTATATTAGTGCTCATATGTTGGCTCACGAGTATCGGACACTCCACATCTTTTGTGATTGGTAATTCCAAAATATGTTTCAGTCTCGACCATTTACTTTGAACTTAGCACCACTTCAGAATCCCGTAGTTCAACCGCACCATAAGGAAAACCATGAGTAACAACAAACGGGCCCATCTAATGGGTCTTTAATTTCCCTAGAAAAATATGGACCCTAGAGTCATATAAGAGTACTTTCATGCCCGTAACAAACTTTTTCCTAAGAATGTATTTCTCATGATACAACTTGGCTCTTTCCTTTGAAAATCTTGCAGTCTCATAGGTCTTAATCCTAATCTTTTGTAGCTCACTTGGTTGCAATTTCCTTTCCTCCCGGTTTCATTCAAGTCATGACTAAGCAATCGGGGTCAAGGGGAGGTTTTAATTTTATATGGTTTGTAGGTGGATCAAGATTAGCAAACTTTTCAAAAATAGTTTCGAAATAGAGCTTATGGGGTGTATATCATCAGATTCAAGCACAACAAGCTCATTATCCAATATAAAAATACTCGGATTCAATCAATAACAAAACATCATGCTCGTCGAAATAAAATCTCCTATCCAGTTAATCGAGGAGATTTCAAAATCATCAATTCCAACAGGTTGTCTTTGCAATTTAAAGATATTCACTTTAAGAGTCATATTACCAAAACACAATTTCATCATGCCATCTCTACAGTTAATAAGAGCATTTGTAGTAGCTAGGAAAGGACGCCCTAGGATAACAAGAGTCCGACTCTTGTGGTTGAGGACTCTTTTAGTTTCAATCATAACAAAGTCCAAAGGGTAAATAAACTTTGATTAGTACGCTCATTACCACACCTAAAGGCAACCTAATCGATCTATCAGCTAGTTGGAAGATAAGTTTGGTAGGTTTGAGTTCACCTAACCCTAGTTTCTCATGCATAGTGAAGGGTATCAAATTAACACCGACGCCTAAATCAAGTAAAGCTCCATTAATGTGTCATTCCCCAATAACTATAGGAATAGTAGGGCAATCGGGGTCCTTATACTTCATTGGAATTTGTTGACTAATGATGGAGCTAGCATTAGAAGTTAGGAAAGCCTTTTTAGAAACATTAGTAGCTCTCTTTGTATTAGACAACTCTTTTAAGAATTTGGCATATGGAGGCATCTCGCTGAATATCATCTAGCAAGGGAATGTTAATTTTAACTTGAGAGAAAGTCTCTCTTATCTTATTAACATTATTTTGGTCTTTGTTTTCGGTCGATGAGGAAAAGGGATTACGTGCTCATGAGCCTCGTATAGTAGAAGGAGAGGAAGAATCTATAGGAGATTAACATTCTATTGTGTCAGTAGTATCTTTTTCCTTAATTTCCTCTTTATCGAAGAAGGGATAACAACAATCTCTGGAGGAACACCATTAGTAGTGTCCTTAGGAGTACTTGGATGAACCAGTCTCTTGATGGGAGGAATGGGAAGATGGTTTTTTAGAGAAGGTGTGAGGATATCTACATGTTTCCCTAACTTGGTCACCCACATGGTTATCAATTTCTCGTCCTGGCCTAAGGGATATAATCAAATTCACTCTCCTCACATTATCATTCACAAACAACCCCCAGTAGAAGAAGGGCTTATGTTCTTGGGGTTCACCTCCATTTGACTAGGAAAAGTCCCTTTCTAGAGTTAGAGCTAGCAAGTTGGGTCAATCACGTCAACTATTCAGTTATAGTTTTCATCATTTTCTCCAGGTTATTCTGTGATCTTTCAAGGTTGCTAACTCTCTTATCAATATCGGTGTAACTATGAGGGGTTTGGGTCTAAACAAAGGGAGGTGGTGGTCTAGGTGCAGTAGGCATAGCTAGATAAGTCGGCCTCTCGTCAGGGCAAGAAGGAAACAAAATGGGTTGGGGGATGTTTTGACCTACAACATTAGGTCCACTACTTCAAGAAAAATTAGGGTGATGTTTCCACCCTTCATTATAGGAAGAAGAGTAAGGGGCAAATTTAGTCCTTGGAATGCAACATTCGCTTGCCCTTGCTCCTAGCCTGCAGCCAAGTAAGGACATATACTCACCTGTGTGATCTATGGTTTGACAATGTGAACATGATATCAAGGAATTCTAGGAAGATTGGGGTTGAACAGCTTACCCCCTTAACATGTTTTCAAGTACAACAACTTTGAACTCAAGGTGACTCATATCGAAACAACATGAATACCCCCTTTGCACCATTAATACTAGAGCCCACATTCTCATCTCTAGTGGTTTTCCCATTGTATGGTTTCTCCGCTAAGTCCTCTAAAAATTCCCAAGAAGTCTGTAGGACTCTTAAAAAGAAAACCACCACGACGCATGGACTCTAGCATGGTCTTAATCTGTTGGTAAAGTCATTCGTAAAAAATTTGGCACGGACGCCACTGTTCTAAACCATGGTAAGGACATTAGGCCAACAAATTCTTAAATCTTCAAAGTATTTCCAAAATGTTTCTTTTTCCATTTGAATAAATAGATTGATTTCATTCCTTAGCTTCACAGTTTTACCATTCGTGAAATATTTTCTCAAAAACACTTTAACAAAATCATTACAAGTAGAAATAGAGTTAGCGGTTAAGCTATACATCCATCTTTTAGCAGCATCTTTTGAAGCAAAAGGAATTAATCTCATTCTAACTTCATCAATAGAAACATCGGGAAAATGCTTCATAGAAATCACTTCATCAAATTTCATAAAAAATATGTATGCATCTTCAAAACCATGAAAATTTGGGAGCATCCGAGTATTATGTGGTCTAAGTAAAAGAGTCACATTTGGTCCCAATTCAGGCAAGTTACAACATGAAATATTAGAACACCTAGAGGATAAAAATATCACTCAAGGTTCTCTCAGGTGGTCCAGATTCAACCATTTTTTCTTCTTTAGGTTTGGGTTCCATTTCGGTTGGAAGTTCAATTCTAAAAAGTCTTCTTATTTTAGGTTTCCTAACCCAATATCTCATGCACTAGCAATCCCTAAGTATATTTTTGGTCTTTCTTCTTTGTTTTTTTGTTTTTTGATTTTTTTCAGAAAATAAAAAAAATTAAACTAAACTTACAAAATAAAAATTTCAATTAACCAAGAAATAGAAACTTACTAACTATAATTAGACAGGAATATGATAGCAACTAAACTTACTGATCCCAAAAACGTTACTAATTAAACAAAAATCAGAAACTTATTAACAAAACATGACTCAAAAACGTTACTAATTAAACAAAAATCAGAAACTTATTAACAAAACATGACTCAAAAAACTTACTGGCTCACTAATTTAACCACAAAAAAATCTAAATATAAAACTAAAATCTAAATTACGACTCAAACAAACATTTCTATGCAACCTATTCTCAATTACATCATCCCCGCAACAGTGCCATTTTGTTGGAGTGTTATGGAAGTTGTCGAATCACAAAGATGGATTAAATTAAAATCAAATTATGACTCGAATTGAAGACTTAAATTTAGAAACTTAAACTAACCTAAACCAACGTGAATCATAAATGAAATGAATGACAAGAAACTAAATTATCCTAAATTATCAATGTAACAAAGACTAAACATAGCAAATAACAAAAGCTAAATCATCAACTATTCTGCTCACCAACTCAAGTATATCCATAGGGATTCAACCAGAACTGAATTGAGCATTAACGAAAACCAAATGCAAGAATCAAATTGAAATAAATTATGTCTAAAAAGAAAATTCGAAAATCAGAAACTAGAGAGGAAGAATTAACAACCTCAGCAAATATCACAACCTAGATTTGCAATGACTACCTTCTGAAATTAACAACTGAAACTTGAAACTAGAAACTAAAATCTCAAACTAAAAATTTAAACCTAAACTAAACTTTAAGAACTAAAAATTTGAGACTAAAGACTGAAATTTCAAAAAAGAAAAACAAAAACTAATTTGTACTTCGAGCTTGTGCCCTTGACCCTATGCTCGTCGTTCGTCCCCTGGTTCCTCACCATCTCTTCCCCTTTTGAAGCTCTATCTTCTGCCTCGGTTTTCTTGCACAGGTTTAACTTGTCGATAGAGTTGGAGATGGATTTGGATTCCAGGTAGCAGCAGAGAAATAGAGGAAGGAGAATAGTCCAGATGAGGTAGTGGAGAAGACCGAAGAGGAGAGGAAGACGGGGGATAGGGTTTCGAGGGGTGCAGGCTTGACGAAGATGGATGGGAAAAGGGGGAGAGAGAAAGGCTGGAAGTGGGCTCGATTTGGGGAAGAAGCATGATTTCGTGGCCTAATTCTTCAGTTTTTCACCTTTCTTATTATTTCTCAGGTTTTTCCATATTTCCTACTAAAATAACACAAATCAAATTAAAATTTCTAATTTAATAATTATTATAAATAAAATAAAATGTAGGTATTAAAAATATCATAATTTTAGACTCAACAGTAATATCTAGTAAAAGCGCCGCAAAACTATGTGATAGCTAAACGCAGCAAATGGCACTACAACACTCCGCCCGGTTTGAGACCGAAATTATTAGTCTCTAAAACACCAAATTTGGTCTCTAAGCTATGTTAGAGACCGAATAGAGATAGGGAAACTTTCATCTCAAAAACTGTGGTCATAATTTGAATTTAAAGATAAAAATTTGACGCATTGTCTCAATTTGTGACTGGCTTAGCAACCATGCGCTTTGGACTCTAACAAAGACTGCAATACTTTCGAGTGTACGTTATAGACTGAAAATTATAGTCTTAATTAAAGACCAATAATTTTCGGACTTAATTTGATACTACTATTTTTGGTCTCAAAATGATACGAAATAGAGACCAACTGTATCGGTCTAAAATTAAGACTACTTTTTATTTTGTTGAGAACTTTCAACAATTTTTATTTGGCCGACCTTAAGCTGGAATTTCGGCCTCAATTAGAGACCTTTCAAAAAATTCGGTCTCCAATTGAACTTTTTGTAAAAAATACATTGCTACTGATTATTTGCCAACCACAAATACATGTTCAGCCCTGTTTATATTTTCAGTTCTAGTTAATAATTGGCCGTAATTAACGAAAAATTTTACTTTTTAAGTCGAGAATGTTTTTAGGGCATGTTTGGCCTAGTTTTAAAACAAATGTTTTTGTTTTTTAAAAGTATTTTTTCTGAAAATTATTTTTGGGAAAAAATTGAAATGTTTGGCCTAAGTTTTATATAAGTGTCTTTTAAATAATTAATTTATTTGGTCAAAATTTTGAGAGAGAAGATAAAGATAAAACAAAATAAGATATAAAAGAGGAAAGAGACAGAGATAGAGATAGAGGAGAGAGAGAGAGAGAGACAGAGGAGAGAATAGAAAAAGTCATAGAAATATAGGAGAGAGAAAGGAAAGTGAGAAAAATAGAATTGACGATAGTTTTTAGGGAGTTTTTTCGGAAATTAGAAATAGAAATAGTTATTTGCTATTTCTACTTTCGAGAGTTTTTTTGAAATTATTTTTAAAAAATAATTTTAATTTTAAAAAAATTAGTGTTTGGGTTAATTTCAATTTTTAGAATCCAAAAACTATTTTAAAAATTAGGTTAAACACCCACTTAGAGTTTTTCTCTAGTTATTTGAATTTCTATTTTTAAATTATTTTGTAGTTGTTTATCAACTAAAAACGTATTGCATTATTTATTGTCTAGAATTGAACAATTATTTTCATGTGTTTTGGTATCAAATAAACATGTAATCCAACAATGAAAAAAAAAAATATATATTTTTTTTGGGAAGTTTTACATAATGCATAGGACAAATTAATATGAATAAAATGCTTGAGGTCATCCCTTTAATTCACTTTAATGACCCCACGACATAACTACCATCGGAGTCTCCATGACCCTTGTTGTCTTTAACAATGAGATCGGGTTCACAAGGTAAGACATAGAGTTTATGTACAACATCGGTCCAAGAAGAAAGGAAAAAGGGATAAAAGATTTCTTGGAGAAAAAGGTAATAAACAATCACAATAATAATAATAATAATAATAATAATAATAATAATAATAATAATAATAATAATAATAATAATAATTCCCTATTGTTTATCACCTTTTTCTCCAATGAATCCTTTACCCCTTTTTCCTTTCTTCATGGACCGACCCATACTATACATACACTATATGTCTTGCCTAGTGAACCCGACCTCATTGCTAAAGTCAACAAGGGTTATGGGAACTCCGGTTCTATTTATGTCTTGGGGGTAGTTAAAGCAAACTAAATATATGACCTCGACATTTTATTGATATTCATTATTATCTTATACATTACATAAACTTTAAAAATATCATGTACTCTAGTTTACGATCATGTATAATACAACAAATTTGCAACAAAAAGGAAACCTAAAATTTAGATAATTGGATAAATTACTCCACCCCAACATCAACTCATCAAAATAAACAAATTTGATAACAAATTTATCTTATGATAAGTATTTTGGGGGATCCCTATATCCAAATACCTTTCCAATTTTTTACATTTTCACCTTGATATTTTCTCTCTTTTGATCCTTTAACCCTAAACCACAAATTTTTCTATTTCCCTAAACCCTAAACCATAAATATTTTTATTTCTCTCAACTCTAACCATATTTAGATAGAAATTTCAATAATTGGATAAATGAGTCCACCTCAACACCACCCATTAAAATAAACAAATTTGGATGGAAATTTATCTTTATGATAAGTTTTGGGGATGACCATATGTCCAAATTATCTTTCTATTTCTCTAAACTCCTAATAAATTTGGATACACTAGTTCGATTTACCATCGTTAACTATCATTCTATTTCTCTAGGCCTACATCAATTAAATCCTAAACTCCTAAATTCATTTCTCAAAATCTGAAACATTTCATGAATTTGAAAATTAATAAACTAAACAAATGTTACTCACTTTCTTAATAAGCGATTCAACATTTCAATAATCTTAACCATCACCCACATTCTCAACATTCACATGATTACTCCAAATATATTCAACATTTAACTATATAAATTTTATAAATAACTTAAAGCCAAAATATGTAAAGATAGAGATTCATACCATAAGATCAAGGACAACGACAATAGTGAGCGAGAGGCTTGACGGCGAAACACAAAGACAATCACCGACGAGAGCGAGCAAGAGAGGACAGTTACAACCTAAAGAGACGAGAGAAAAAAGTGGGTGAAATGAAACAGTCAATAAGAGGTACAATGGCAAGGGTAACTTACCGACGAAAAGATGTACTCCGAGCGGATCTAGATCCGAGGTAAATGTGGACAAGAGGGAACTGTGGAGAGTGATAAAACTAAGAGTAGACAGCGAGATGAAGTCGGCTTGAAAACAACAGTTTTCAGTCCAAAGAACCGTCGTCGTAGGTTACAGCTCAACCTATGACGACGATCTCTGAAAGAATCGTCCTTATAGGTGTTATGCATGGCCGTTTATTTACAAAAATGCCACTAGTCCATTTTTCATGATGGTTTGTCCTTTTAACTATCATAAATCAACTGTAATATAAAGTCATATCTCGTAGTAGTGAAGCTCTAGAAGTGCATTCCTTCCCGAAACCATCTTATTCCTTTGTGCATCCATCTGATTATGAGTTGCAACCAATTGCTCTCTTATAGTCCTTAACTCGTCTTGCGCAGTTTGGAGCTCATCTTGAGTGGTATGTAGCTGGTTTTGAAGTTGTTGACCAATGATGACGTAGATGATGAAGTAGCTCTACTCATAGAACTAGAGCCTCGAGATGGCTTCTCAAACATGGTTGCTACTGCACTTCCAAGTCCGTAGATGGTTCCTTTTTCGCTGCAACCCGCGGAAGCCTTCAAGAACAGGAAATCATCTACTTCAGTACCATCTTGCACATTATTTATGCTCTTCGATTTTCATATGTCTCCTACGATTGAAATAACCACATAGAAAAAGGAAAATAAGTAGTATGAACAACAAACATTAAGCGTTATATTATTAAGTGTTACAAATTTGAACATATTTTTTCATTGCAACTTACATAAACACTTTTAGCATGGCCATCGTACCAAGTCCTCTCGCTGCTCTCTTTTACCCTGGAATGGGTCTCAGCAAATAACTTTGCGGCCGAAGGATTTCTTTTGTACTTGATTGCCAAATCATACACGTATAAGTACTAACATTTAGATATTACTCGTAAAATGAAATAATTTCAATTTCCATAGAGATACAAGCTGCGCTACACTTTTCATTTCTTTAACCAAGGTTTTCCAAGCTGGGGATATATTGCATATTAAGCAACCAAACAAGGATTCAAACGACGAGTAGTAGATAAAATAGTAACTTAATCTCCAAAACAAAATGAAATTCAGTTGTGGAAACCTCTAGATAGATGATCTAAATAAACTTGGGAAAAGACTAATGTGAGAAAAACAACACCAACTTTAACACATTAATGTTTCATCAAGTCCAAGAAAACTGTCCAAACTCATAGCTTCAAAGTCATACATTACAATTTTAACTAAGTCCCTCAAGAAGGGGAAGAACAATGGGTTGGTTCCATTCCCAGCAACACAAGAAAAAGAAGGTAAGATCGGAAGTCGACATAAAAATACAAAGACAACCGACACGTTTATGTTAACCATCTTATTATCAACTCCACAAATACAAGCAAACTAAGAGAGTCAACAATATGTAAACAAGCCACAACATCTAGTGAAATAAAACAAACCCCCTTACAATTAATTATAGCAAATACCAACGTAAGAGTAACCATAATCCCTTGAGCATCTTGGACAACTATTAATCATGACACCGAGTGTAGGCTTGTTTCGGGAACTAAGAACCAATTTCCCCCATCTCATCATAGTTGTCAATCATTGTTCGAGTTGCGGTCTTAAATTACAAAACCTCACCACACATTCCCTGTACTCAACATAGCACAACTTCTATCATTTCCAGGCTAAAGTCTATGCCAATAATAACATCTATATTCCCACTCACAAAAAAAAAAAAAAAAACCAAAAACAAAACCCCTCTTCGGGGCCACTCCAATGTAAGGTTTTCACCAACAATTACTAACTCATTGTCTGTTAATGTATGTTTACTAACAAAAAAATCTGTTGGAGTTGTGTTTCCGAGGGCTACTTGTTTTTTAACATTTAAATATCTATTGGTGAAAATGTTTCCTGCCAGTAGCAAATGTTTCTAACAAATACTTATTTCCCAACATTAAATATCTGTTAATAAAAATATTCCCCGCCAATAAAAAAATCCCTTTGCAAAGATTATTTGTGAGCAATAATCCTATTTGCAATTATCTTATTATCTCCTGTTGATTTACAATTCACATATTTTTAATAATAAATAAATCACATAAGATAATTTAACATAATAACATAAATCTAACATGAGCAAAATAAAACAAAACTCATTGTCTATATATAAAAAGTTGAAATATTCAATTCATTCTAATTAGTACGTACAAATACTGTTACTAAGTCAAAATAAAAACTCATAATTAATAGTTAATCCATGTCAAAGTCATTATATGCCGAAGTTGTCATCTTGTTCACCAGTTTCATCTTCTTAGGGATTATCTTCTTCATCTTCATGGTTGTTTGGATTGTCGCCCTCAGCATCATCCTCAACATTATCATCCTCAAGTGAAGTGAAATTATCATCACACATTCCCTAAAAATAACAAAATAAATTAATAAGATATATCCATAGTAGCAGAGTAAATTATTAAGATTTAAGAAATGAATAGCTAACTAAAATACACAACGTTACTAACTAAAACTCCTCACTCCCCTCTTAAAAAAGGGGGAAGGTTTCTTCAATCAAATAATCACGTAATGAGATATTGTGAGTATGTGTGTGGTAATTGAGTCCAAGGAGCAGTGCAACTAGTTGAGCACCCTCAAAATGGGAAGAGAAGATTGCCATCAAACTTTTATTTAACTTATTCGAGTAGTTTGCTAATTGAGGTGTCAAATTGTTTTTAATTTTCAGTTTTTCTAATTTTTTAATTTTTTTGTTTTTAGTTTGTTAATTTTAGAAGTGTTCAAAGGGTCCCAAACCTTCTTTACTATCAAGATCAAGGTGTCTTTGTGTTCGTGCCAAGTTTCAGCACCAAAACTCACTGTGGAAGATTTGGCATTAGTAAATTCCTGAACTATGTTGCTAAAAAGCCGCTTGCAGCTGAAACTTTTGGAGAGTCCAACGAGCAATGCAACTTGTTAAGCACACTCAAAATGGGAATAAAAGATTGCCATAAAAATTTCATGTAAGTTATTTGAATAGTTTGCTAATTGAGGTGTCAAGTTGTTCTTAATTTCCAGTTTGTTTCGAATTTTTGGTATTTTTTATGTTTTTAGCTTGTTGATTTCAAAAGTGCTCAAGGGGTCTCACACCTTCCTTACTATCAAGATCAAAGCGTCTTTTGTGTCCATGTCAAATTTCAGCCCGGACATCCATTGTGGAAGATTTGACACAAGTGTTTTCCTAAACTATGGTGCTGAAAAGCTGCTTGCAACCGAAACTCTTGGAGAGTCCAACGAGCAATGCAACTAGCTAAGCTCCCTCAAAATGGGAAGAGAAGATTGCCATCAAATTTTCATTTAACTTACTTGAGTAGTTTTCTAATTGAGGTGCGAAGTTGTTTTTAATTTTCAATCTTTTCTAATTTTTTGTATTTTCTGTTTTTAGTTTGCTAATTTTAGAAGTGTTCAAAGGGTTTCACACCTTCCCCACTATCTAGATCAAGGTGTCTTTTTTGTCCGTGCCAGGTTTCAGCTATAGACACCCACTATGGAAGATTTGGTGCACTACAAAAAATGTTGTTTCTTCCACATTTAATTTTGCTTCTAACCACATTTATAAGTGTGGACAGAAAATTGCCAACACTTAGAGTAAATGTGGGAAAGATAACTGTGGGGAAATATTCCCCGCATCTACAGGTAATGTGGATAGACATTTATTGCCCACACTTATAAATATGGATAATTATTTCTTACCCACACTTTATGTGTGGTTATTTTATATTGGCTTACACTAGAAATGTAAGAAGCATTTATTCCCCCACAATTACAAGTGTTGTTAGGATCGTTTTTATTTAAAAAACTAATTTTTATTAATATTTAATAATTAAAAAATAATAATATAATGCTTGCTTATTGTTCTATTTTTAGTTATGTAAGTTCTATGTTAACTGCAAGTATTATTCTTCATGTATAAATCAACTATATTATACACAAAATATATAGAAAACTATAACGAGTATATCAACATCTAAAAATATCATTGTCTACATACATAATTAAGAAGTAAACATTTTAAAATTAAATATTATTGTATTGTTTGGAATCCATCAATACATATGTTTAACTTGATGTACCTAAATAAACTTATTGTTAATTTGAAACATGATTTCTAACATAATTATCATCATAATCTTTAGCTATCATCTTTATGAGGAGATGTTGGCCGAAGAAATGCAACTTGTCACATAATTAAAGCACACAAAAAATAAGGTTAGAGGAAATTTCAATTAGCGTGATTTCAAAGGGTCATGTAGAAGACAACAAATAATAGAATTAAAGCAATAGGAATATGTGAAATTTGTGACAAACTGATCAAAATCCTTTCAATAAATGATATCTGTCTTTTACATAAAAATGTTGTGGTTCCTTCATGAACAGCAAGCAGAAAAAGAAAACTCATAAGCAACAAAATGAAAGCTTCCAAAGTTAAAGAATTTTATTGAGGCCAAACTCTCAAAGTTCAAAGAGCTAATGCTAGACAAAACAACTCTATCTAAAAATGTTAGGAAAGCAAAATTATACTACAGAATAATTATCACAATCAGAAGATATGCAGTCTTTAGAGAAACTAGAAAGCTTCATCACTTGAATCACCAGAAGGACTACTAATTTTCACCAAAGAGATATCTCGAAGTATCCAGAATATGCAACATTCGAGAAAAACAAAGTCCAAAAACTTTTGAGATTTTCCAAAGATATAACCGTGCATAAACCATGAAAGTTTAAACTGTACAAACGTTTTGCTAGCCATTGAGTATGTCTTACTGGTCATCTTTGGCCACATAGATTTGAAACCATAAGCGATTAGATTCTTCTCTGTTCACATTGTACTACTTGCATTTTTCCGGTACGACTTCCATCTTTAGTATAGTTTGAGGGGCAACCACGCATAGCACATGATCAACCTAGGCTACAACACACTATGAGTCTCACAAGTGGTAACCCATACGCTGAAGCAATGTTGCTCATTGCATTAATGAACTACAAATTGTAATCAACTTCGTATATATGCAAAGAAAATAATGAGATTACAAGTATCAATGCACAATTGCCAGGAACTAATCTACTTCAAATGAAATTATTAGAAAACAAAGCTGATAACAGGAGCAAAATACTATGATTTCCTTGTAAAAGCATACGCAGAAGTGCATAACTATACTAAAATCAAACATAATAGTAATCTCAAGTACAAAATACACCAAATAATTGCATGGAAAAGAAGTAAACCTGAGCAAGCTCCAAAGTTTCATGGTGATCCTTGTTCAACTCAGTTGGAACGGACCTGATAAGCTTTTTCCTACCAACAGATATCACCTCAAAATCACTGCCTAAAACCTATCACAGAGGAATCCAAAAGAATTAAGAATATTGCAATGACCAGATAATAAGATAAAAAAGATTCCAATTCAAAACACAATTCAAGATTTAATTAGCTACTGCAACTAATTTTCATGTTGTTCAAGCATACAAATTCAGAAAAGTTAATGTATAGATAAGAGAGTGATATAATAACCAGAGAGTTTAAACAGAAATATGCCTGAAAAAGCTGTTAATGTCTAGATAAGACAGTGATATTGTAATTAGAGAGTTTAGGCAAAAATATGCCTTATAGAGCATATTGCAAATTGAACATTCTCTATAACAACAAAAAAGATACAAGTAATTTGACGTTGCAATTAAAGTGATCATGCATAAATTCATTTCAATGTCATGCACAATGACTGTTCAATATGCCAGGGATTATTCATGTAGGCTGAAAGCACACTTTTAACTTATAGAACAAAGGCACATTACCTTCAACTTACTTATAGCATGCAAACAGTCATCCTCCAACAGAGGTTCACAAGCATTTTTTCACTTTTGATGAAGTAGGTTACATAGCTCCTGCAAGTTTATCAAGCCTCCATTGAGCGGTCTGGTTGCCAAACATATTTCAACAATTTGAACTCCTTTTCTAAGCAAAGAGTACATGTTTCAGAATCAACTAGAAGATATAGGACAAAAAAATCAAACATTCTATGGAAAAAGCATAGGCCACTAGGTCCCGTAGTAACTTAAGCCAAAATAATTTCCAATTTTACTTCATTGCAATAGAATTTCGTGAGAATATGGTACCAACACAACTTCAAAGATGGATAAATGTGTTTCAAAGATGGCCATGACACTTACCAAGTTCGTAGTAAAAGTCACCAATTCCCAAAAAGGAAAGGAGAGAAATGGTTCATCTTTACAGAACATGCAAGCACTTCAGCTATAACTATAGCACTTCAGACTCTGACACAAAAAAAAATATAAAGAGAAAAAAAGAAGAGAAGAGATCAGTCAAACAACAAGTAGACTCATAACACAGGGGAAAAGAAAAATAAACCCAGAAAATGAATAAAAAGAAAAAGCCAGAACGAAACCAGTGGAAGAAAAAGAAGAGCCCGAAACCAGCTTAGTGCCTGCTGAAGCTGTGCAGGATCAAAAAGAAAAACCTAAACTTTGTGGTAAAATATAAGAGTGTAGTTGCAAGAGCCGTGCACTGCAGAAAAATCTGGGAGCATATTGGTGAATTGGTACAAGTTAGGGGTTGAGTTAGAGGGTTGTAGCATAAGATTTCACCTCTTGTAAATTTTTCTTACGTTGCATACTCTTTTTCTTTTCCAGGGTCTTCTATTGCCAGGGTTCCTTACTGTCAATCACTACATTCACTTTGTTCACTAAGTCTGTGTCTAGGACAAGGAAATTAGTTAGATGGGTATCTCTTTTAAGTGATGAAAGATTTGTTTAGAACTTTTGTAAAAATAAGGAAAGACTTCAGGGAAGTCCTCTAATCCAACAGGGTTTGTGAATGAGGAATAAGCATGCAACATTCCAAATTTTTAGTTATGGGCCACCAGCCCCTGGATGGATAGTGGACACGATCACGAGTTTTTAGAAAATAAATCAAAGATTAGAAACTAGGCAGGTAGTTAAGTTATAGTTATACTGTAAATTCAAGACTTACTATCTGTAATATTCCCGTTGGCAGGCTGCATATCTGATTTGTTAATGCTTCTTATGACAATTGCCATGTGGCTATGACCTTTCTGAAATTCATTTAATATGTCATATAAGACATTGTCTCAGGCACCCTACAAAAGAAATATATTTATTAGTATATGAGCTCTTTCTTATTGTATACTAGAGCATAGATTATCACTGCTCTTTCTTCTAATTACAGAACTGTGATTGACCACTGTGAATACTGGTGTACAAAGATTTGGCGTCTGAAGATGTCCCAAAGTAGTAAAAGTGTATAACACATTGCCTTACGATCATATCATATAAGAAGTTTCCAAATATTTTGAATTGCCTTAATCACATGAACAAGGATGAACATAGGGAAATATGTAGCTTAGCTTGATCTAGGCAAGGCAACTATTTGGTTCATAAGTCCTTTAACCGACCACATATTTTGATCTAGGCTAGGCAAGTCAAAAATATGTCCAAGTTCACCCTAAAGTTCTGTAGTGTCTAGTAAGTAGTAGAGAGAAGCAAGTGAGGGTGGAGGGAAGCCAATTTCAACACAGCCATTCGATCTGGTCCCAATTATTTATGCAGACGATACATACAAATAGTCTTCTGTTAAAAATCAGAAGTATTATGAAATACCTTGGGATCTTATAAATTGTTATAGTCTTTATAGGTAATTAATCTTTTGAATGAATGGTCAAAAAAGTTTTCACCTAGAAAAATAAAACTAAAAAATAAAAAAGTTAATGAGCTATTGAAATTAATATAAAGCTGCTCTTGGAATGTAAAAGCATCAATATTAAACTGAAACAAACAGAGGCATTTTTAAAATACATGACCTTGAACACCAAATAATACAAGGGAAAAACAATGTAAATGCACAAATATGAGCCAAATAATTATATTACCACAATCAATCCAATAATGTTGGTACGCTGCTCATAAAATTAAGATGCAAGTAATTTCCTAAACTATGTTGCTGAAAAGCCGCTTGCAGCTGAAACATTTGGACAGTACAACGAGCAATACAACTTGCTAAACACACTCAAAATGGGAAGAGAAGATTGCCATCAAAATTTCATTTAAGTTACTTAAGTAGTTTGCTAATTGAGGTGTCAAGTTGTTCTTAATTTTTACTTTTTCTAATTTTTTGGTATTTTTCTATTTTTTACTTGTTATTTTAAAAGTGCTCAAGGGGTCTCACACCTTTCCTAATATCAAGATCAGGTCTCTTTTGTTTCCACGCAAAGTTTCAGCCCCAAACACCCATTGTGGAAGATTTGACGCAAGTGTTTTCCTAAACTATGGTGCTAAAAGTCGCATGCAACTGAAACTTTTGGTGGGTCCAACGACCAATGCAACTAGCTGAGAACCCTCAAAATGGGAAGCGAAGATTGCTATCAAATTTTCATTTAACTTACTTGAGTAGATTTTTAATTGACGTGTCAAGTTGTTTTAATTTTCAGTTTTTTCTATTTTTTTGTATTTTTCTATATTTAGTTTGCTAATATTAGAAGTGCTCAAAGGGTCTCACAACTTTCCCCACTATCAAGATCAAGGTGTCTTTTGTGTCCGTGCCAAGTTTTAGCCCTAGACATCCACTCGTGGAAGATTTGGCGCAATTTATTTCCTGAACTATGTTGCTGAAAAGCCGCTTGCAACTCAAACTTTTAGACAGTCTAGCGAGAAATGCAACTTGCTGAGCACCCTCAAACTGGGAAGAGAAGATTTCCATCAAAATTTCATTTAAGTTACTTGAGTTGTTTGCTAATTGAGGTGTCAAGTTGTTCTTAATTTTCAGTTTTTTTAAATTTTTTGGTATGTTTCTCTTTTTAGCTTATTAATTTTAAAAGTGTTCAAAGGGTCTCAAACTTTCCCTACTATCAAGGTCAAGGTGTCTTTTGTGTCCATGCCAAGTTTTAGCTCCGGACACGCATCTGTGGAAGATTTGACACAAGTGTTTTTCTAAATTATGGTGCTGAAAAGCCACTTGCAACTGAAATTTTTCAAAGTCCAATGAGAAATGCAACTAGATGAGCACCCTCAAAATGGGAAGCGAAGATCTCAATCAAATTTTCATTTAACTTACTAGAGTAGTTTTCTAATTGAGTTGTCAAGTTCTTTTAATTTTCAGTTTTTCTAATATTTTTGTATTTTTGTATTTTTAGTTACTAATTTTAGAGGTGCTCAAAGGGTCACACACCTTCCTCACTATCTAGATCAAGGTGTCTTTTGTGTCCGTGCCATGTTTCAGCCCTAGACACCCACTGTGGAAGATTTGGTGCAAGTAATTTCCTAAACTATATTGTTGAAAAGCCGCTTGTAGCTCAAACTTTTGGACAGTCCAACGAGCAATGTAACTAGCTAAGCACACTAAAGATGGGAAGAGAAGAGTGCCATCAAAATTTCATTTAAGTTACTTGAGTGGTTTGCTAATTGAGGTGTCAAATTATTCTTAATTTTCAGGTTTTTTCTACTTTTTTGGTATTTTTCTATTTTTAGCTTGTTAATTTTAAAAGTGCTCAAGGGGTCTCACACCTTCTCTACTATCAAGATCAAGGTGTCTTTTATGCTCATGCCAAGTTTCAGCCTAGACACCCACTTTGGAAGATTTGGCACAAGTGTTTTCCTAAACTATGATGTTGAAAAACATCTTGTAACTGAAACATTGGGAGAGTCCAACGAGCAATGCAACATTTTTGTATTTTTTTGTTTTTAGTTTGCTAATTTTAGAAGTGTTCAAAGGGTCTCACACCTTCCCCAATATCAAGATCAAGGTGTCTTTTGTGTCCGTGCCAAGTTTCAGCCATAGACACCCACTGTGGAAGATTGAATTGGAACTACAGTTTTCGAAACGAAATAATTTCGGTCTCTATATATCGAATTTTTATTTTAGAGACCGAAAATTTCGGTCTCTAAACCTGCGGAACCTATTACTTGTTACAACGTCGTATGTAAATGCATATTTAAGGTCATTTGTGATAGTCTTAAGAATGTTCATCCTAGTCTACTAGCAAATTCCGTTTCAGGCTGTTAGAGAATTAGTGCGTAATATACTTTTATGTCAAGAAATTTTGAAGGGGTACAAGAGGAAGAATATTAGCACTACATTCCTCCTTAAAGTGAACTTGAGGAAAGCTTAAGATTCTATACATTGGGAATTCATAGATTAAACACTACGAGGCTACTGCTTTCTTGATATCTGCAAACAACTGATTTGGACTTGTGCGAATGGGGGATGTCATGGAATTTTTAAAGGAGGAAGAGGTCTAAAACAGGGGAGCTTGTCTTCTCAACGTTATTTGTTCTTTGTATTAGAATATTTTTCAAGATTGCTTCAAGATGCTATAAATAGTGCAGCATATTAATTAAGTTCCATCCTGGATGCAAATCCATGCAGATATGTCATTTAGCTTTTATAGATGTCCTAATGGTCTTTTGTAAAGCTAATAAGCAGTCTATCAAGCATGTTAAGGAGGCGTTTAAGATCTTTTTTGATACTTCAGGATTTTACATCAATGAAAACAAGTCACAGATCTATGTAGGGGATTAGATGAAGAAAAGAAAGCTCGTGTTGCCTAGGAGATAAGTTTCCAACTTGGTAGTTTGCCTATCAAAAATTTAGGCGTGCCTGTTACACCATCTTGGCAGAGTAGAAACCTACCATATATGCTGCTAGATGTGTCGTGGTTAATCATGGTTTAATGGGAATATGCACTTTTTGGGCTTCCAATTTTGTGCTATACCCTAAGTTAGGCTTAAAATGTAGAACAGATCTGCATATGGGGTTCAAGTGATCAATTCAAGAAAAGGCCTTTAGTTGCTTGGGAGAATGTTTGCAAACCCAAGATTAGTGGTGGAGTTAGGTTCAAAGACATTAAAATGTGGAATAAAGCAGTTATTGCTAAGCTCTTGTGGGCTGTTGCAGAGAAGAAAGATAGTTTCTAGGTATAGTGGATTCATTCTCATTAAGCAGCATAGTATCTGAGAACCAGCAAGGCCAGGATGTCTGCTGGTACTAGAGGAAACTGTGCAAAATCAGGGACGTAGTCAGGACACTGATTCAGGTAATGCATTGGTTCAGTTTATCAGGACCTCAAAAGGGGAAACTCCTAAGCAAATATGGTGCAAGTATGTATGACATCCTAGCATTATCCCCAAATACAAATTTGTGCTTTGGTTACTGATACAGAACAAGATCCCCACCAGACAACCTGGGAAAATTCATGTCACAGATGGACATTTGCTGTGGTATTTATGGTAGAAATGAAGAAACAAGTGAGCATCTTTTCCATGATTGTGGACATTCCAAACGTGTGAGAGAGAAAATCTTCTCAAGGCTGATTATAAAAATGACCTGACAACACTTAGTGGCATAGACGGATTTTAGGCAACAGGAGGGGAAAGACTCATCATAGCTTACTTAAGTGTGCTACTGCAACAATTCTTTATCAAATTTGGATGGACAAGAACATGGCTATCTTCCAACAGCAGAAAACCAAACTCAAATGGATACAGTATTGTAAGTTGAGGATATTTGAGTAAGGAGATTAGGGAACATTTTCTAGAAAGTAGCTCCAATCTTCAAAACTAGAGGTTTGTACATAACTATTCTAGGTAATTTGGAGTATTGAATGAAGATATTGTCGTTGTTTAAAAAAGTTGAATGACAATTGATTGTTGGAAGAACTAATATGACAATGTCAAAAATAAAATTCTTTACAATGATTATTGTACTTAGCAAGGTGTTGGTTGGGAGAACAATGAAAGTGTCAAATAGAGGATAGAAAACGTGGGAAATTGGAGAGAAAAACAGGGATCTTGGGAGTGAAATAATTAAATAGTTTTTCTCAATTAGAGATATTGTCAGTCAGATAGTGAATATTAATCAAGTAAAAGAAAAATAATTAGAAAGGAAAGAAAATCGTGAACAGTAATTTGAACTACCTAGTACGTAGTATATATATTAAACATAGATAGTGACTTTTATTTCTTACTTGCATGGCAACTAACCCAACCATGCATGTGATCAAACACGAGACTAATTCCGTTTTGACATTGGGAATCACATTTAATACTCCCTCCTTATTCCACAACATAGTAGCTTAGACACACATACATGGTAAATTATACATAAAGACTGTTCACTGGAGGGACCTTGATTGATTGCTTGTGGCTTTGAACGCTCTCTCTCTGTCTCCCCTTATATGGGTTGCCTACATGTTGGCGGCAGATCAAGTTCATACTTACACCTCAGTGTCCCACAGCACCAATATGCGGGCCAAGGGCCACACTGTTCACCTTCATTCACACAGCGTAAGACGGGTCGAACCGAAAGTTCTTCACCATTCATTATGATGAAGTTGCTTCCAATTGGCATTCTTGCCCATGCTGGCACTGATCGAGATCAAATATAATTCAGTAGACGGCATATTATTCTATTAAAAAATAATCTAATAAATGGCTGTACAAGATTTCTTTTTATTTTTTTTGAAATTGCTATCTAGCACCGAAGTACTAAAGAGTACAAAATGCTAAAAAATCAGCCCCCAATTCGACAACTATCCATTAAAAATAATGGAATTTTGCGGAGCAAAGAATTAGAGTGCATCCGAATTATGAAACAGAATTTTATATTGAAATATACGGGGATTAAGAATGTTTAAGGGGAAGATTGTATGGACGGGCAAGAAAGTTCGCCATTTGGGAGCTTATTGCTCCATAGCTAATGTCTACATCTACTGCCTACTTATACTTCTCTTAGAAGTATCTTGATATTTTAGCTATTTACTACAATTATTTTCTAGGTTCTTTTCTAAACTAGATATTATAAAGGAACTTTTCAAGATATTTCAAGTACCTTTTTATGTTTTTTTTTTCTGTATATTATAGGTGCATTAATAATGTAAAATTTTGTAATAACTTGTATTTGAAAAAAAAAGTAATCATTAAAATTATACACAAAAATATACATTGAATCACATAAGTAAACACTAGTGTGTTGTTTATTATTTTATTCTAATTGGGAGTATTTACCTTACGCTAAATCACACTTGCTATGCACCAAAAACATACAACCAAACACGCAAGCGCGTGCTCTTTAGTCTACAATTTAGTTGGGTGTATGGTTTACAGTACACTTGAGATTGTTGGAAATTGGCATGTTTTTCTTGTTTTTCTAAAAGTCCCACATTGAAGTTTTGCTAGGCTTCTCTTGGGTTTTTATATCTCCTCTCTTGGCTACTATTTGAATATTATTATTATGGCTTGGGCCCGGGGTGAGGAGCATATGGACCAACCACACACGCGCGCGCGCCACCCGCCCGGGCTGGCCGCGGGCTGTGGGCCTAACGTACATATTCTTTTTGGAGAAATCTTATTTGACTTTCGTTGACTGATTCCTGCGTTATCGTTAGTCGGAGATTTTAGTGGCATAAAATCCTCGGTAATGGAGAGATAAGTGGAGAAATATCCTCCTTAATTTTCTCCACTCGCTTTTGCTCCAACGAGTCATATGTTTTCCACTATAAATACCGAGCTCCTCTCCTCATTTCAACACACTCAATTCTCTTCCTCTCCTCTCTCTGCTTCCTCTTCTCTCGGGCATAGTTTCTGCATACTCCATTTTCTTTGCTTTCGAGTGCACGGAAGTAAAGCTGCTGTGCAAACCTTGGGAGCAACCGGCTGTCACAATTGCACCGTAGTCGGCCCGTTTTTACTTTCAGGTCGGTGGTCATACCACGACACAGCATTCTCCTCCTCTATTCTAGCCATTGGTAACGTCTTAAATTCCAACAGAGATGACAATATTCGGGTTCGCAGGTAAAATACTGATTAATCATACTTTGAGTTTCGATTAAAAATATTAAACCGTAACCCTAAACTTTAGAATTCAGGTCAATTCAACGTATTAAAAGCGTACTTAATGGTTTTTTTCCTTCTAATATTATAAGCATTAAAATAATTTTTTTCTGAATAAAAATTGATCTAATGTATTGAATTTTTCTATGATACTAAATCTCTTTTTAAGAATCAAGCTAAATACTTAAGGATTTACTACAATAGTAACTTGTAAGGAAACATAGGAAAACATTTGAAAGGGGGAAAAACATATGAGTTTTTCTTTAATTTTCAAAGTTAAATTTATGATTGCTTATATATATTGAAAGACAAAATGCCATAAAAATAATATGATAAATAAAACTTCACGTAATTAACTGTATAAGACCCTAATTTTTTCTAGCAAGTTGGGCCGGGTTATAAAATCAAATAAATTTTTGGCAGGTCTAATTGGAGGTCAAATAATTAACTATACATTAAGTTATACTACAGGTGAAAAATAACTGTAAAAAGTTAAAAATGGTTGAGTAGATTATGTTAGGATAGCTCATTAAACGTAAATATAAAGCCTACTTCTTTCAATAAAAAACAAAACATATTTTGAAGGATGATGATGATGATGATGATGATGATGATGATGATGATGATGATGATGATGATGATGATGATGATGATGATGATGATGATGATGATGATGATGATGATAATAATAATAATAATAATAATAATAATAATAATAATAATAATAAATGCATTTGATGGAGATGTTAATTTAGATATATAAAGAAAGTAAATGAACAAAATCGTGTACTATTAATTAAGAAAAGAGAGTCTAAGGGTTCGAGAAACCTGAAATAGTGAGCAGTAGAAAGCCTAACATTACAAGTTTGAAGTAAGCTGGGGAAATTCTTGCCATCGAGAAATTCAAACTTTAACCTGAGTAGTAATTATTCGGTGTTGATGGTTGAAATGATACTATCATCACGTTCTATTTATAATACCACGTCTTTTTTACTATAAATAAAAAGAAAATTATTTTCCTTAAGTTAATGGTTTAGCGTGATTCATGTGACTGAGTTTAATTATCACAAGGGACCCAAGAAAATCTATTAGTTAAATTATATGATGCTAATTAGTCTTAGAGTGGGAAGCAATGTACGAGGTTGTATTTGGTAAAATAGTGAATCAACTATAAGGGGCAAACAAAATATGAAATAAAATTTAACTTTATAAAATTTTCTTGTAGCCCTACTCAGGTTTGGGCAAGTAATTTATAAAATTTAAAATTTTAGAAATATACTTTGCCGGAGAATTTACTGGACTATTTCAGAGTAGAAATTTGGATCGTTTTGGGGCAAAAATTTGGCTCGTTCTTTTGGTAGGTGATGATGGACTCGATGAAGTTGCAGGTCGTATAATGCCTAGCATTTTTTTACACGGTAAGCAATCCAACTAAATTAGAAACGAGAGAAAAGAAGAAGATGAAGGAATCGATGTCCAAGACACGGAATTATTAGAAATACAAAGCCCACATTTGGCCACCCAATCGGCTACCATGTTCCCTCTCTAAATGTATGGCGGATAATGACTTGATTGCAACTCCCGAGAAAACGACGTGCATCCTGTATGAGTGTATGGATTTCCATGGGTATCTGTATTTCCCGTTAATACCCTTGATAGCAATTTGATTATCACCTTCAAAAACAATTGATCGAAAGCCGTCCTGCATTGCTCGCTCCGACTCCATTGTGTATTGCGAAGCTTCAGCTACCAAAATAGATATCGGTCCTAAGTTATACGTCCCAACTTGAATAAATCTCCCGTCCCAATTCATGATTACGAATCCTCCCGCTATCGAAGAAGAAGATTTGGATACATCAAAGTTGATTTTGACAAATCCCCCGGTATTTTATGCCATCCGACACACTATGTTGAAGAAGAATTTATCGTAGACTAGATGCTTGAGTCTGGATTAAACAGATAGTCCAGTCTATCCTGGCTCTCCATTCTGCCCACAAACTTTTGGCTTTCAGGATTGTGTCCAGCAGCGCACTGTAGTTCCTATTATTAAAGACCATATCATTCCGACTTTTTCATATGCTCCATAATAAATGGACCATTCAAATCATTTGATTAGGTTTTTCAAGTTCCTAACCTTGCAAAACATATCATTTACGGACACTATCTATGTATTACTCAAATTAACATCCAACCATTGATGCTTTGAAATGCTTTATTCCAAGTATTTTTCACAAAGGGGTACTGTGAGAAAAGATGGTTAACCGATTCATCCTCGTTCTTACATACTTGGACGTAAAGAGTCAATAAGTACACCTCTTTTAAGAAAGTTGTCCCGTGTAGCCAAAGCATTATGTCTAATTTGCCAAAGAAAGATTTTCAATTTGGACATGACATCCATATTCCATATCCAGGCATAATCCCATGACGAAGAAATGGAGGGGATACTGTGTGCATTCCACATAGCCGACTTAACAGTGAACTCACCACTACTCGACAGTCCCCAATAGGAACTATCTTCCAAATCATGAGCCAGAATAGGTATAGTCTTAATTAATTGGCATACTTCATTGGGTAGGAAAGAATTAAGCGAGGCCATATCCCACTCTTTTAATGGAGTGATGCATTGACTAATAGTTGCATCCAAGGATGGTAAATTTGAAATATTACTAACATAAAAATCAATAAGCTTTAGATTACCACACCATGTATCATGCCAGAATTTAACTTTTTTCCATTACCTATTTTCCATCTTAAACCCTTTTTGAAAATATCCTTTCTTTCAATAAACATTTCCAAACCCAAGAGTCGAAGGTTTAATTTTCTTGGAGAAAAATAAAAATTTAATGGATACTTGGATCTCATAATCTTAACCCAAAAATTCTTATCATCATATAGGTATTTCCATATAAGTTTGCATAAAAAGCTTTATTAACGCTTACGCTTTCCTTAAACCTAGTCCTTCTAGTTTTTTTGGCATACATAGCTTATCCCAAGACACTATAGGTACTCCTCTAATATCCTATGTGTTTTTTCCAGAAAAAATCCCGATTGATTTTATCAAGTGAATCCGTTGTGTTTTTCGGGAGCTTAAAACTTTGCATTGTATGTGCCGAGTAAAGCTTCCAAATTAGATTGGATAAGAACTACCCTCCCTGCCTTTGAAAGAGCATTAGCTTTCCAATTTTGAAGTTTCATATCTGCTTTAAGAAAAATATTAGAGAAAATATGAGAGCTGGCCCTTCCTTTGAACACCGAACACCCTAGATATTTTCCCAATGAGACTGTCCGTGGTATATTAAAAACTGAAGCAACCATATTCCTATCAGCAGCCGTAGCATTTTTAGAAAACACTAGAGCTGACTTTTGAAAATTAATACGTTGACCTGATTGAATACAAAATTCCTCCAAGATAATATGAAGCTTAAGACACGTTTCATAGTTAGTCTTACAAAAATAAGGCTATCATAGTAAACAAGGTGATTTCTAGGATTGAGGGCAAATCTTGATTCTTATACCTAATTTTGGTTGCATAGCAACAAAATGCAATCTATATGCGAGCACATCCATACACATAATAAATGAATACGGTGAAAGAGGGTCACCTTGGCCAAGACCTCTAGTTGGTCGAAAGAAACCATAAGATTCATCATTAATGACAATAGAATATGTTACCGACGTAATGCATTCACGTATCCAATTGATCCGGGTGCTATAAAAACCCATATCTAAAGGTTTGCTCTTGGAGAGTCTTAGTCACCCTGGAGGGGGCTGAAAAGGGTGACGAGGGAATTTTAACAAACTTGGAGGTCAAAACTTGAAAAGAATAATCAAGACAATCCGAGTTTAGATTGAACTCGGAAAAGTGTGAACTTAGATATACGTGGAAACCATACTTGGGCAGAAAACCACAGCCAGTGCTAGTCCAAGTACCAAGTTAAATCCACTATTTTAAATCCACAAAATACAGCAGATCGACTCAACTAGAATTGTTACCTTAAACAATTCCTTACGAATTTTCCTAGACTCGAAGTTTCCTTATCTCGATCTAGTACTTCCTAACCGAGATAACCTTTACAGTTAGGGACAACTGAGCTGAGTTAACCCTTACAGCTCAGTCAAGGGACCTTACTTAGAGAGTAAGAAAGAGTATGTAACTGATTACAAGAACTTACAACTCGGAAAAGTATTAAGTACGAGACTTGGAGTTGTAAGAAGAAGATTGAATGAGTAGTATACAAAGAGATATAATTTTAGCAATGTGCTCAGCAATCTTCTAGTCTTGAGAGTTGGCTTCTATTTATAGATGACCAAGCAGATTAGCCGTTGTGACTAATTTCCGAACGAAGTCATTCTTGACCGTTGTAACGATTTTTCTAAGTCACTCGTAAAAGATCCGTTGAGATGTGAACGTTGTGCAACGGCTCTTGACTCCTTATTATGTCCCAATCAACCGGTGGTGTCTGAAAAGTAGGGTGGAAACTACCGTTGAGTTTAGTGTTGAAGATTTCCAGTTTTGGAAACAGACAGACCTTGACACAGCGTGTGGGCCTTGTTCGAAGTAGAAAAGCCTTGTCTGCTGGTGATTGACAACTTGAAGCCGATTACTTTTGTATTTCAAAAATAAGATAAACTCGTTTAGATAACCTACAAAAGTAAACAATTTTGGTTCTCAAAGTATAAAATACTTTGGTCCAAGATTAGGCACGAGATAATAATTTAATTAGGATAATTAAGTGCATAATTATCTTAGGCCTAGAAGAGTGGAATTTTCCGAGTCTAATATTCATTCTACTCAAATTTCATCCGAGTTAGTCTTAAGAAAGATCAAGTTATAAGCGTGAAAAATATAAGAGTATGCGTACTTGATCCGACAAATAATTCTCAAATAAACATACTAACTTGAAAATAGGAATTAACACTGTAATTTACTTTTCTTTGAGACATCCAGATCGAGCTCGGATATGAAGTATTAGAGAAATATTTGAACATGTGATACATTCGAGTGGTGTCCGAGTGACTCGAAACAACAATACAAGTTGATAGAGAGTAATGTGTTTTTGAGTCGATCGAATTGAATGAAAACATATACAATAGTTTCTATAGTATTCATAGTGACTTGTAATCAAAACATAGGAGGGAAGAGGTTTATACCTATCTTTGGTAATACTTAGAATGGTCTAGTTTTGGAGTCTAAGTCTTATCTCCTTTAGACGTCTAAAAATAAAATCTCATTCTATTCTGTCATAAGTTTTTTCCATGTCCAATTTAAGGCCTATATAAGCTTTGTTTACCTTTAATATTTCCAAACTTATTAATAACTTCATGTGCCAAAAGAATGTTATCGTGAATATCTCTATTTAGGATAAAGGCACTTTGATAGGGACTAATTATCCTTTGCGGTAGTGGACGTAATCTATTAACCAGGACTTTCGCTATGATTTTATACAATGTGTGACATAGACTAATTGGTGCTGAAATGAGCTGTAGTAACAGGGCTTGTAATTTTCGGGATTAAATCAATAAAGTTATGATTAACCTCTTTCAATAACTTACCATGATTAAAAAAATTTGTGATACACTTAATAATGTCATTTCCTATGATATTCCAATGTTGTTGAAAGAAACCCGCACCAAACCCATCTCGGGCCGGGGCTTTAGCTAGATTCATTTGGAAAACAAGTAGTTTCAATCTCATTTGGGGTTACTCACAATATAAGCTGGTTATTTTCATCATTAGAAATAACTATCTGCATAGCAGTTCTTAGTGTTGTCGTGGTGGATCCGACCTGAGACCTATATCGTTGAGTAAAGTCATTAACAAACTTCGTTGTAAGTTTGCCTTATCTTCAATCCATATCCACGACTCGTCTTTAATTTTAAAGATAGTCGACTTTTGTTTCCTATATGCACAACACCTATGAAAACATTTTGAGTTCTATCACCCTTAGTAAGCCATTCTTTTCGATAGAATTTTCCCCAATATTTCGATTAAATAATAATAATCTTTCCCTTTGTTTGATCAACCGAGCATGCCAATTAATGAGTCTACCATTACACGGGGTCTAACAATAATTTATCTTCAATATTTTGTAACTATAAAGAGTTTCTCTCCACCTTTTGTGAATAATTGCTACAAGTTTTAGTAGCCCATTGTTTAAGTTTCGCTTTTATATGCTTTAATTTGTTGACAACTTTAAACATCCGGGTTTCGCGAGATTGTACGTTCCACTCGGTGTTTAAATATTTTCTTAACTTCATCATAACTAGAACATTGATTCTGAAATCTAAATTTCCGACATTTTTGATTCCTTACTTTCGGATTCGTATCCAACAAGATGTAGTCGTGATCGGAGCAAGAAAAAGGACCATGATATGTTAAAGACTTTGGGTATACCTCCCTCCAATCCAAACGACAAGTTGCTCTGTCTAACCTTTCATAAATCAGTTGGCCCCTTAAAAATTTTTTCCATCCAAAAATTCTTCCCGCAACGAGAATACTCTTTCCTTGAATATGAGAAAGAAAATCTCTCATTCTCTCGAACATTAATGTATGCTAACTTTTTTCCTTCAATTTTTTCATTTAAACATTCCATTTCATTAAAGTCTCCAATAATATACCAAGGTAAATTAGCAAGACAATTAATATCCTTTAATTGATTCCAAAAAGTCATCTTGTCAAATGTCCGGGCTGGTCCATAAATACTAAAAACGATAGATTCTTTTTGCAAATTTTTATCAAAAATATGCACACGAATGGCTCTTTGATCCTTAACAAGCACCTTAGCATTAATGTTATTGCTATTCCACAACACCCACGTTCCACCACAATGATTATGAGGTAACACAAAATCATAAAGATCATAACCTAACTTAGAGATAATTTTTCCTGTATTTGTCAAATTAGTCATTGTTTCACTCAAAAGCGAAATATCCGGCCTAAATTTCTACTTCAAAATAAAAATCTCTTGTTTGAGTTGCTGCTTTTTAGCCCCTTGGACATTCCAATAAACAATTTTCGTGAAATACATAGGAGAACATCCCAATCAACCCTAGAATTGAGGTGTTTGTCAATAATTCCTGAAATGAGCCCAGAAAAAGTATGACCAAACGCATTCTTGAGTATACAAATACCCTCCAAACAACTCTGCAATCATGTAGCCATTGGATCCTGTCCCTCAAAGTTTGAAAACAATATAAGAAAGTTGATACAAATTTATCCTGATTGCTTAGCAAGATTCGTCCCTTACAGGGTAGTCCAAAGAATAGGACTTAGGATTTCCATTTAATCTTGAAAATCCTCTTGCCCAAAAAAAAAAAATCCAAAATTATACAATCCAAAAGACGAGAGAAACCAAAAATATAGCAATAATTAGAGGAGGAAATGTCCATTGAAACCTGTCCCTCAAAATTTGAAAACAATATAACAACGGAGGTATACATTTTTCTAACTTGCATAGCAAGATTCTTCCCCAACCAGGGTTGTCCAGATAATAAGCCTTGGGATTTTTAGTGTAACCTAAAAATCCTCTCGCTCAAAAGAAGAACACCAAACTACACATACCCAAAATAAAATAAGAGCAAAGAGGGTAATAAGAAATTAGAGGAAGGAACTTAAAAATTCGGTGAACTAACATCAATAATAGCTACACATAAAGCACGTAAATCCTGAAAAAAGAAGCATGAACATGAAAAACATACTTTGCCTAAGCCACCAAAAATCAACCCATCTAAAGAATCCCAACAAAACAATACAACAGCCTTTGCATAAACATGATTCATTAATGAGACAACCCCATTGAAGCCGGACTTCCCGAACCAAACGGTTAGAAAAGGGTAGAGAGCTACAAGAGGTCTCGGAACGACATGATCTATCATCATCGACCATTTTCCCTTCACTAGGCGGCAAGTAACTAGATGGCTTCCAACCCGAGTACGGGGCAATGCAAACACCAAAGATTGCCACCATAGTAATAATAAAGGCAAACGTAAAGCAATGTATGCTTGTCAGGAAGTTTGAGGAAGGTAACATCATAGCCAAATTTGTGACCATCATATAAAGGAATATACCGGCAACTTCACAAATTCGGAATGTCCATCATGATCGGACTAGTAAAGATTGTTCCGAGCAAATGGCCTTGGTAACCAATCCAGAGAATTAGTTACACTCGCCTTAAAAACAAGACAGAGAAAAATACACTCAATACACATGAGAGTAGTCCCGACAAACCTACTAAGTAAAACAAAACGAAACAACGATACAACACCCGCATTCAAACTTGCGGTTGGTCCATGCTGACGTAACTAGTAGCATCATTGGAAAGATAAATTCTAGATGTATATAAAAGGCGGTTAACTTAAACCAGAACCAAGGTTTAATGTTTAAGCAGCCCCTTGGGGAAGTTATACTATCAGCCAATATACGAAGGCAACAAACACAGTCTCAAAACCAACAAGAATGTGAAACAGACAATGACACCAAGCAATACCATATAACAGTTACCTAAACAAATATAATCCCTATAAGGGTTATACCAATAATGCAGAACGAGAGGAAAGAAAATTGTAGGTTGATGTTGTTGTCCTAAAAAAGGTAAACCAATTGATACGAGAGAAAAAGAGGCAAGTAGTTATCCCATGCCGAATGATCTGAACAACTAAAAATACAATAGAAAAAAAACCAAGGAAAAGATCCTTACAGACACGCAAATGAGTGAAAAGCCATAACCAAAAACTAACCCAATCACCTTATCCCCAACCAAACTCCCAATGAAATTACCAACGAGATAAGAAGAATAATAGAATTTGATCATGTACAAGGAGTTTCTTCAACAAGAGAACTAAGTAATAATTTAAGATAAGATACAAGGAGGAAATACTCGAATAGCTAATAGCATATATGAGTTTGAAATAAGCACATAAGAACATAGTAGCTTTATAGAGCCCAATACCATTACAAGTCCGAAAGTCCGAGTACAACGAGTTACCAAATATAAACCCGGATATAAAACCAGGTGGTATTCCCTACTTCCACACTGAGACAAACCTTCCTTAATAGCCATAAAGGGTACATAACCACGCCTAGAGCAAAATGGGATACACTAAGTAGGGTACAATAAGTGGATATGTTCCAGCTAACAAAAGCCAACCAGTTATGCAAAAAGTAATCATTAACATGTCCCAAATTCATCTACACTTTGGGTGAGGGGAGGAGAAATCTTCCCCATCCTCCACAACCTTGCGTTTCTTAGATGAGTTAGAGGAAACATCCACACCAACAAAAGTTTCCATCTCCAGGAAATCTACAGCCTGAATTCACTTTCTCCCTCCTCCAAAAAGTCCATATCCATGCCGGAATCACCAATAGAGAGAGGAGAAATAGGTTCAGCCAGACAAAGGGTCAAAGTTTTGAGCTTGAAGAGTAGCTGAAGGACTAGAGCTAGAAAGAAGAGCATCAAGTGGCTGTGAAGTTGGAAGTATACCTTTATCCATCTCTTCAGCAATAAGACGAATACGGTCATCAAGGGAGAGCAATACTCGTTAGTAGGAGCGAGTGGAAGAAATAGGTGCTTTGTTTTTAGCTTGAAGTGGCAAAGAACCCTCAATACCATCATGAGAATGATTAGAACTTGAGGGGAGCAGAATGATGGAAGAGCTCAAATGATGCCCCAAAACATTAGGATTTTCTTTAACAAGTTTAGAAAATTTCCCCCTCTTTTAGGAGATACTCAAATCCATTTTTGAGTAAGAGGAACAAGCAATAGAGCAGATTGAGTAGGAAAAGCAATATCTTTTCCTAAGACAGAGAAACCCTTACTACAAAACTTTTCCACAACCACTTCAATTTTAGACTCCACCGGGGCATTTGGGCAAGCGTCAAGTAATTGAGACTCATATCCACAAATAGCACGAGACTTCATGTAAGCCCTCATAGGTAAGAGGGAGGGTGACAGACTGGGATGAGTCACCTATAGAGATGGACCCCTAAGAGGTTGAGAAATATCTATGTTGACACAAACCCTAGTGAATTTACCTCTTTGCCTTAATAACGTATGATGATAAAGTCTAACCACCTCTCCCATCTGGTTTAGAGAGTATGTTCGGTGTATCAAAATCCCAAAACCCCAGGGAAGTCTTGGAATACGAATCCACTAATCAACTCGCTTAATAGTGGTAGCATAAGGATTAAAAACGAAATCCACTCACGAAGAACTAGGTTAAGACCCTTAACAAACCAAGGTCTATTAGTCCGGACAAAGTTTTTGTCATCAACATTAGAAAATTGGAATAAGACCCACCCATTCGCTAAATCAACATAATCAACGGATCCCTTAATCACCTTCCAGTCCAACTTAGTTTTTCCCTTGATAATAGAAACTAGTAGAGACTCACCCCAAGGTTTCCCCAAAAGACAAAGGGCTCTAAGTTGTTCTAGATTATTGTTAAAAGATGGGACTGGACAAAAGACTTCCTTGCGGTTAAGGTTGGGAAGCCGAGGAGGAGGAGGATTAAGGCTCGATGAATTCTGGTGATCATTTCTAGTTCCTTAGAGGTAAACACCGGAACGCGACTTAGTTCCGGAACATTGACCGTTATAAAGACACTCCATACCGAACTTAACCTTGTCGGAAAAAGAATGCAAAGGGGGCTCAAAAGAGTTGCTTGGATGAGGATGTGTGCTTCCAACCAACACTCTTGTATCCGTAGGTTAGGGAGCGAGAATCGGTAGGGGAATTTTTGTCCGAATGGAGTGAACAACCATTGGGAGAATGAGGGATGGTTTCAGACATTAACCACTTAAGTTCGGTGAAGGGATGAAGCAGGGAAGTTGGAGGAAGGAGGTATGCAAGCCCACAATATTTATAGGCAAACGGAGGCATACAATCCAGCAAGAAAAAAAGTCACAATAGAAACAAAGCACGGGCAATAACGAGTAACAAAAGAGAGCAAAAATCGATGAACCGAACACCACATAATCAATATCTTATGCAAATTAGGAGAAACCAAGTAAAAGACTCTATCGGTTATTGCCAATAGAGGGATGGAGAAGATCTGCAATAGGCCTAACCTAACCCAGAGAATTAAAAAAATGAAGCATTCCATACCACAACACTAAGAGCAGAGTTACACAAGTAACTAGAACAGAAACAGGTAAAAAATGACCAGAGACAAACAACACCTAACCCTAGCTTACCACGTAACCGAGAAGAGAGGCTAATGAACGAAAACCATGGACAAAATTCAACACCCACGAGACAACTGCAGACATGATAAGCCCTTCAACAGAGAAATCACAGCCCAGTTTATAATAAAAGATATCGGACACTTACCTGAAAAGTAGGCGAAAATCCTTCAATTAAGAAATCCATCACAAAGCAATTGCATAATAAAGAAATCCATACGACTAAAAATGTTGATTCGCAACAGATCTGGCTCGAAGACCCAAAATCCTAGCTGGTATGGCCTTTAGGGTGAATATCCGATAATTGTTCGAAGAGACATTGAAAATAAGTTTCGATCTTACATCAACACCGCTATTTCGGGATCGATCAAACACGAAACCAACCCACCGGCAGAAACATACACCATAGAAATGGGTAGATCCGAAGATTATTAGCCCAACGGAAGAAGAAGGTAGAGAACGGAAGGGGCTCACAAGTTTTCGAAGACAACCAAGGCAAAATCGCCTTGTATATATGATCCGATTGAATGATAGTGAAGGAGATGGGGGATAAGTAATCTAGATCTGGATGTTTCTTTCGTTTGGAAGCCATATTAGATTTTCACTTTCTCTCTCTAGAGCTTCTCCATCTCTCTTTAGAGACTTCCGGTTTTCCTTTTTGTAGGCATACGCCATGTATAATGCCTATCATTGCTATTGAGGCTGGTGTTATTCCTTTTTCTAGTTTTGATAAATAGTTTTTCCTTTTTCCTTTATTTTGGAAGTCACTAATTTTACCTTTGGTAATATTTGACAAAAATATTCGCTTAAAAGTTTCCTAACCGAATCGGGATCGGTAAATAATTGGGCTGCATTGGGGTTAAGGGGTCAAGAGCATTCAAGCTCATTGACTGCCCAATAATTTTTCATAATCCACAGAAATTGTTACATTCCCGATTCAAATATGTGAGGTACGTGGCAAGCGAGTTCATGCTATGTGTGTTGGGGTTGTGTGGGATCTAATGAGTGTTAGGGTTCAGAAAAATTGTGGTTTGAGGCTTGAAATTACCGACACGACCTAAGAGTAAGAGGAATGGATTGTGTTGCCCGAATAAGAAAATGACGACTACTAACCCGCTGCTGGCGCGGACTGGCCGTGTTTGAGGGCACAACCCATGCCAGCAGACACAAGCAGTACCATGTCATCCGGCACCGCCCGTGCGGTAGGTGCCTCTTTGGTTTCAATTTGTTTGTCCGTTTTGGCGGTTTCTTATATTGATGACTTGATTTTATGACTATATAATTGCTTGTAGGCCTTTATAGTTAGGTGTAGCAATAAGAATAGCTAGTGTAAAGCAATTCTTTGTATAGCTACCAAATCTAATGCATTGTTCGAATGTTTTTTTTTTCATTTTGGGTTTTCTACGTAAATTTTTGTGTCTTATTCAATTTTTTCATCTTGTTCTTTTATTATTATTATTGTTTGTGAGAGTAAACTCCTGATCCTAACAATTCGCTTTATAAGCGTTTACTAGTAGTGTACTATCGTCGTGTCAACAACACTTTTAACTTGACAATGTGGTAAGATTTTAGCTTATATTATCAAATATGGATGGCATATTTAACTTCACTATTCTCAGCCTACTTCTATCACATGATAAATAAGTCCACCTCATGACTTCCTAAATTTCAGAGGTTATTTTTTTATTTGATATTTTTTTAAAATTTTTTGTTCATAAGCGTTATGTAACTCGTTCATAATCATGTTAGAGTCTATGCAGCACGGGCACCTGATGCGGTGTGCTGCCCAAGGCACGACTCTTTATAACCGAGTACGCTTTTTTTCGAAGTGAGCATGCATGCTCGGTCAATCGGCTTTGAGGAGGGGAAACATGTGATTGATATGTCACGTGGTGATTGATTAATAGAATTCTCTCTCTTAATTAATTCTTTCTCTCTTAATTATATCTCTATCTATTAATTAAAAAATTGTTGTTTAATGAAACCCTCTGTATTAAACTGGAATTCTCTCTCTCTCTGTTAATTATCTCTCTCTCTCTGTTAATTATCTCTCTCTCTCTCTGTTAATTATCTCTCTCTCAATTGAAATTAAAGTGGAATTACATTTTATCTCTGTATTATTTACACCTAAATCACAAATTTTCTCCCTCCCTGTAAATACTCTCTCTCTAATGAGTTATTAATTACATAAATTACAATTGAAATTATAAATTATTAGGCCATTAATTTGTTTAAAAATTATAATAATTGAAATTGTAATATCATTGTATTGTTTATTTAATAAAAATCTAATATTATTGTTTCATTGCCTAAAAAATCACAACTTAAAACAATTAACTTACATGTTGTATTATTGTATAACATTACTATGATTGTATTTTTTTATTTAATAAAATTTCTAATATTATTGTATCATTTGTTTAAAAAATCCTAATTTGAAATAATTAATTTAAATTTTTATATTGCATTGAATAATTTTATATATATTATAAAAATAAATAATAATATAAAATAAAAAAATAAACTAATTAAATATGTTAATAAGTGAGTTTCATGTAAATTATTTAAATTGATGAACCTTATTTATGAGTTTTGCACTGTGAAAATAAAAATTTTTTTAAAAAAAGAGACCTTAATTGATGTATTAGTATAGGCCTTTATAGGATGAGTCTCATTAAAAATGATTTTAATGGAACGCCTGTATGCACGTCAAATCAGCTGCCTATAAGCCATTAAACTATATTATCCTATAAGGCTCAGGTATCTATAGATTGACAATCATTTTACTACGGTTTTAAAAAACAATAAATTCCAATTATTTAGTTACCTTTTTTGTGGTAATCAAATTTACTTTATTAGAATGGTGACAATTAATCTACTAGTTTATTAGATTTAGATGACTAGCCCTCATGCATTGTCGGCAAAAGTCAATGGCCATCAGGATTGGATTTTGACGTGATTGTAGTAGTTTGGAGGCAAAAAGAAAGTAGGAGGAGCCAGGTTGCTCTTATGGTATGGTGTCCTCGGATACACATAAGTTCCAAAAAATATTTACAATATTTTTGGCGGTGACCTTTATTTATATATGGAACATCTAGGGATGGACACGAGGCGGGTACGCCTATACCAATATCCAGTGGTGGATTTACCGAAAGTTAGTGAGATCAACTGACCCCCTCTAAAAAAAAATAAAGTTTTTATATAAGAGAAAGTAAACTGAAAATGAAGGTAGATGAGTTGGTAAGAGTCTTAATAGTCAAACGCGAGGTCTATGGTTGAAAGCCTAATGCAAGTAATCTCAATTTTTTTTTTTTCAAAATTTCACTTTTGAACTTCTTCCTTTTATTTCACTTATTTTCCTTCGTTAGCCACGAGCCCACGTTACTACCGCTGCTGTGCTTTGCCCCCCACCGGCCGGTGGTCGCAACCCCGCCCCCAACCTCGTCGTAGCATCAACGCCGCGGCGCCCACCACTCGCTGTCGTGTTGCTGCCTGCCTAGCCCAGCTAGAGCCCTCTCTCTTCCACACACACACACACACTCTCTCTCTCCCCGACCAACAACCACACCACTCGCCGGAGCCCCAAACGATTATAGCACACCGCCGTCCGCCGCCACTCGCTAGCCCCTCCTGCGCACCACACTCTCTCTTTCATTCCCAAATCTGTAAGTTTACAACTTAAAAATTTTTCAATTTCAATTCAATTTAAGGTATAATTTGTGTGATATTAGATTTAATTTCTTTAATTTTATCGTTAATTTATGTGATTTTATTAATTTTTCAATTTCATTTTATTCGTTCTTTAGACCAACTTCACGATACAGGTTTGATTTTCTTTATGTAATATTAATTTCAAGATAGACCAATTATCTTTATGTAATATTAATTTTCAAAACATATGTTAACTTTTGTTTTTGTAAAAATTTTTGTAAAGATCGGTTGTATGTGAACTTAGATTTATGAATATAAAAGACGTATGTGAATACTCGTGAGGGTGTGACTCATTTAACTTGTGTTGTTGATACTCCGAGTGTGTGGCTCGTTGAGTTTATGAATGTGTTTCGTGCAGGGTTAAGGCTTTAAGCCTAGGGGATTAGCCATATTATAGAGGAAATTCTGCAGAAATTTTCACTTGTGTACACTATTATTTAGTTTATTTCCACCCCCTTCGTAAATTCCTGGGTCCGCCACTGCCCACACCTATATCTATTTTTGAAAATAATCCATCCATACCCATACTCATACTCATACTCATTGAGTTTTCAAAATCTATCCCCATATCTATACCCATCGAATATCATTCCGGTATGTATAGATATGAAAAAGAAACTACAAAAACTATTCAAGCACATGACCATGAGTAAGAATTCGAGTCGAGAAAATGGAAAGAAAAACTAGGGTTTTTAATCGCTAAATAATAGTACCTTGAGGAGCCGTAGACGAGAAGTCGGAGCGACGACGAGGGACCAACAACCAGGTAGAGAGGTCGTCGACGAGCGAGGAGTCAAAGCAGCGACGAGAAGGTTGCCGAGAGAGGTCATCCACGGCGAGAGGATGAGAGAGACAAAGTTGCCGAGAGAGGTTGAGCGTCAACAACTAGGGACAACCAACCAGCCGGAGAGGAGAAAAGGGGCGAGTCGCAAGCAAGAGGTTGGAAACGAAAGCCCTAGTTTTCGAGTGCGAGGCTAGAGATGAGAGAGGGGGCGAGCGAGAGGGTCTAGGAGAGAGAGGGTTTCAGGAGAGTGAGAAGGTTTTAGGAGAAAGACGTTTTGCTCGAAACTAAAATTGGGTCGTTGGTCGAGTAGAATCTCACGCTCACCCAGTCAAAATTATTTACAAAAGAAAAGGATACGGGTACGGGTACGAGGCAAGTGAACCCTATACCCGTACTCACATCGTACCCAAACCCACTTCCCCCATAACCGCCCTAAACCCAAATTTTATTTATTTATTTTTTGTACCCATACCCACAAAATCGGGGCTAATTTGGGGCCTATTTTTCTGGTCTACATTAAACTCCCATCCCTAGGAATACCTCTAAAAAAATATGTGTTGGCCCAAGTGATCAAGTCGAAGAGCAATTTCCTTTCTCTCATTTTTTTGCCCTAACCATTTCCTTCTCACAGGAAAACCTCAATCTCTCGCTCCCCACATCTTCACACACGATCACGCCCCATGCTCTGTCATCTTAGTCCCCCTCTCTTTGTCCCTACCCCAACTCTCGAGCGACTACTAGCCGCCACAATTGAGTCAACTACTTGCTGCCGGTGTTACCCGGTCGCGGAGATGTCCCCCATCTCTCGCTCTCACTTACTCTAACTCTCTCTCTTAGTCACTCTATCATGGAGACTACGTTGCCCGCCATTGTCACGGTGACTCACCGACTCCGCCGACCTTGCTCGCCGCCTTACCGCTGCTCGCTTCTACCACCCGGACAACTCCCACTCTCCACTCCCGCCTACCCTTCCTTTCATTCATTCACTCTTAAATCTCAAAGGCTAGGGCTTTCAAATTCTTTTAAATTCTTCTACAGTTAGGCTCTGTTTGATTCTTAGAAAATTAGGTAGAAAAAAGTTTTAGTGGAAAAAAATGAGGAAAAAAAGTTGAAAGAAATTGATATTTTTCTCTTATTTGAATTAAGGAAAATAAACAAAAGGAAAAAATTTTATTTGAACTAAAAAGGAAACAAGATATGATTATATTATTCTTCCTTAATTTGAGTTCCAATTTGCATCTATTTCCTTTGCTTCTTGTTCTCCCTCCTGCATACCCTTTTCTCTCTACACCTTGTTTCTTTGAGATTCTATCACTCGTATCTTTTCTTTTAAATTTCTCTCTCTTCTCTCTCTATAAAACCCCTGAAACTTTCTCTCTCTAACATTACATCCTCATCTTCATCCTTAAAATAAAATGGATGAGTTATGGGTGAAGGAGACCTTAAAGAATCAGGGAAATTGGCATCGTAACAGAGGTTTTTCGGCAATGCTCCGACAAAGAAGGCATTGAACTTAAGTCGGGGTTGTGGAAAATGGGTCAAATCGACCATATGTATTATTCGAGATCATAACTTTTGGAGAGAGAAAGCATATGAGTTAGGAAGGACCTCACGATCAAACTTTAGCTAGAAGTTTTCCTCGGATTTTCCTCATATTTTGGTGTAAAAAATTATATGACTTGTTTCTACTTTTTTTCCCACCAAATTCTCCTCCCAATTTTTTTCTCTATGATTTTCTTCAAACCAAACATGAGAAAGAATATGACTTTCCCAAATTTTTTTCTTTCCATCCAATTTTCTAAGAATTAAACGAAGCCTTAAAATTAGAAGTTTGAATGCATCATGAAGACTTAGGTATAACTCTCTATCTTTCTTGTGTTTTGATTCTAAGTCATTCCGAGCCTTATAGACACTTCTATCTAAGTTTTTTTTTTTTTTTTCTGTTCGACTCATTCGAAAGTACGTTCTTGCGTATCTCTCCGAACTGTGTTTCTAACCCACTCAGACATCACTCAAAACTATCGCATGACCAAATAATTTCTCTAACATATTTATTCCGAGCACCGACTTCATTTTTCAAGTAGAAATAAATTATAGTGTAAATTCTATGTTTTAAGTCGATCTGTTTCCGGAGAATTATTTAGTGGCTCAAGTTCATGTACCCCGATATTTTATTCTTTCTAACTTGATCATTTAAGGATTGACTCAAGATGGGATTTGAACCTAATGGATATTAGACTCGAAAATTTCACTCTTTTAGGTCAAAGATAATTAGGTGCTTAATTACTCGATTTAATTATTCGTGCCTAATCTTGGACCAAAGTATTTTTATACTTTGAGTACCAATGTGATTTGCTTTTTTAGTTTATTCAAACAAGCCTAATCTACTTTTGAAATACAAAAGCAACTGGTTTTTAACCGTTAAACACCAATAGATAGAGATTAACCATTTTTGGATATGGCTCGGACAATCGTGTCGTGGTTGTTTATTTCTAAAATAGGAAAAGTGCAACTTTGAGTTTAACGGTTATTTCTACCTCAATTTTCAATCACCATCACATGATTGGACTATCTTTTGGAGTAAAGAACCGTTACATAACATTCACATCCCAACGGATCTTTTTCGAGTGACTCAAACTAGCCGTTACAACAGCCTATTGAAGCTCATCAGTCTAGAACAAGACTCAACGGGTTATTCTTCCTAGGTGCTTATAAATAGAAGCCATTTTGTAAGACTAGAAGATTGTTGTTGAACATATTCCAACACTTATATAGTGCATTCTTATTCAATCTTCGACTTACAACTCCTAATCTATAATATCTTACTTTTTGAGTTGTAAAAAAGTCTTGTAATCACTTACATTATTTTCTTACTTTTTGTGTAAGTCCCTTGACTTAGTAGCCCTAAGTATAAGGGTTAAATCAATCAGGAAGTACTAGATCGGATAATGGAACTTCGAGTCTAAGAAAAGCTTGTAGAGGAATTATCTAAGGGAGCAATTCTAGTTAGAGTCAGTCCTTTGTAATTGAAGATTCAATTAGTGGATTTGACTTGGTGCTTGGATTAACACTGTCTATGATTTTCTACCCAAGGAAGGTTTCCACGTATTTCGTTTGTGTATCTTTCGAGTCCAATCAAGACTCGGAATCTATTTCTACTTAGTTATGTGCAAAAAGAGTTTAATTTTATTTAAAATCTTCCATCACCCTATTCAGCCCCCTCTAGGGTGACTTAATCTCTCCAAAAGAAAACCTTCAATTGGTATCAAAGCCTAACTTTTTAAGAGGATCTCACAATCCAAAGGTATAAAGATCAAATGGCTTAGAAAAATGGAGAGTTCAATGAAGAAAGATCATATACCGGAACACCCAAGTTCAAGGGGTCAAACTTACACATTGTAAGAAGATAATGGACTCGCTTCCTAATGGATAACGATGAAGATGTCGGAAACATCATCCAGAATGGGAACTATGTCCCAATGAAGATGGAAGGTGTAAGATCTATACCTAAAGAAAAATCCGAGTACACCACTGAAGAAACCGAGAAGTTCGGAAAGAACATCAAAGCTATGAACACACCGATGTGTGCCATCAGCTCGGAAGACGACAACATGGTCTTTGCTTGTGAGACAGCCAAAATTGTGTGGGACACCCTTGTCAACACTTATGAAGGAACAAGTCAAGTGAAGCAGGCAAAGATAAGCCAATATCTTCACAAGTATGATCTGTTCAAGATGGAGCCGGAGGAGAACATCTCTTAGATGTATGCTCGGTTCATAGAGATTACTAACAATCTCAAGTCTCAGGGTAAAAAGATCTCACACGAGGAAATGTTCAGAAAAATTATGAGAAGTCTACCAAAGAGAAACTGGGGTCCTAAGATGATAGCAATTAAAGAAGCTCGGAACTTCTCTCAACCGAAGCCGACGAGCTCATTGGGAAGTTGCTTACTCGTGAGATTTATCTCGGAAGAAGAGGATGCCGAGGTCAGCACCAAAAAGAACATTGCACCGAAAGCTTCGGAAAGTAGACGTTAAAGTATGAGCTCTTTAGAATCAAAAGAGGATCCTATGACACTCATTGCCCGAGGTTTCAAAAAGATGATGAAGTACAAGAACTGGGAAAAGAGGCCAAAGGAAGCGTTCTACAAGAAAGATAAGAAGATCAAGAAAGGTAAATACTCATCCCCTTCAAAGTTATCATTAAATAAGAATTCTGGTTGTTTTTAATGTGGCAGCAAGGAGTACATAGTCAAGGACTCGTCCAAAGAGAAAGAAGGACAGAAAGAAGAAAAAGGCTATGATGGCTACATTGAGTGATAATGACTCATTTGAAGAAGATGATTCCGATGACTCGAAGTGTCTTATGGCACCGATAGACTCGTAAGCTGAATCTTAGTCAGACAATGACAACGCAGATATTGAGGAGACAAGTCCTCAAGAGGTAATTGAATACTTCCTTAAGTTCTCCAAAGTTGATTTAGCCGGATATATTTTTAAATTGGAAGAAAAGTCCAATTCTAACTCTTCAAATTTCAAAGAACAACTTGAGTCTCTCACTGCTGAGAGTAATGTTTTGAAAAAGGAGTTAGAAAACTTGAGACAAAATCTGAAGGTACTCGACACCGGTGCTCAAGATAATGAGATTGAGTCCGTGTCACTCGGAACAGAGAATAAGCAATCGAAAAGAAAGCTCAATGAGTCTCAAGAGCTGGTTTTAAAATTCACCCAAGGTAAGAAAAACCTTGATCTTTTACTCGGCTCTCGGTGTGTCTCATTCAGGAAAGAAGGACTTGGTTACAATGCTGAAGAGGAATCTAACTCCTATTCCAGTCTTTTCAAAACCGATTCCGTAACTCGAAGTTTAGGAAGGTTGAGTACAGTCCCATTCAATATCATGAAAAGAGGATTGAGCCTAGATCGACTTATAAGAGAAAGCCTTCTCCACCTGTTTGCAATAGAAAGGATTTTCAAAGAAAAGAGACACGAGACTTAATTTTCTAGAAAGAAGACTCAAAATTAGACAAGACGCAAAATCATTTAAATCTAGGTTCCTAAAAGTGCTTTTCCTCATAAAAGGACCACAAGTAAAGGGAGTTACTGGGTTTATAAGAGGAAGTGAGAAGGGTTAGTTTTTGTTTCTATTTTGTAGGTGACTTAGAAACGAAAGGGTCACTAGTACTTAGATAGTGGTTGCTCATGCCATATGTCCGGAAATTCAAGACTCTTCTCGGAGTTAGAAGATCCGCCAGGAGGTAAAGTCACATTTGGAGACAATATCAAAGGCAAGCTAGTGGGGATTGGCAAGATTGGTCAAGGAAACAACTCAATTAGTCCAGTCTACCTTATCAAAGGGTTTAAGTGCAATTTCCTTAGCATTTCTTAGCTATGTGACAAAGGCCAATAGGTAAGGTTCACTCAAACCAACTAGTAAACTTCGATGCAATTACCAAAGAGACAAAACTCTCGGGTATGAGATTAGGTAACACTTATACTATCCCTCTTTTAGATTATAGTCAAAATTTATCTTGCTTAAAAGCATCTCTAAATGATGATTCATGGGCTTGGCATTGTAGACTAGGTCATATTAGCATGCATACTATCAAGAAACATGCACAAATCGAAACCACTCAAAATTTTGTCTACATCCGAAGTGCTTAAGTTAGTTCATATGGATTTGTGTGGTGAAATTCCTGTGAAAATCTTGGGAGGTAAATCTTATGTACTTGTCATTGTTGATAATTATTCACGATTTACCTGGGTGTATTTTTTGAAAAACAAGTATGAAGTCTTCAAAGAGTTCACTAAGATCTCGCAGGAAAATTCAAGTGGAGTCCGAGAATCGGATCGAAGGATTCAAACTGACCATGGAAGGGAGTTTAACAACTCGGAATTTGCAAAATTTCCGTAACAAGAATGGCATCTCCCACAACTTCTCTGCACCAAGAACTCTTCAACAAAATGGAGTAGTGGAGAGAAAGAATAGAACTCTTGAAGAAATAGGAAGGACCATGATGATTAAAAATGATCTACCTTACTATTTCTAGGCTGAGGCAATCAACACAGAGATATTATACACTCAATAGATGCCTCATCAAACCTATCTTGAAGAAGACACCCTATATGCTATATAAGGGAAAGAAATCAAACATCTCCTACTTCAGACCATTTGGATGTAAATGCTTTGAGCATAAGAATGGTAAGGAACATTTGACTAAGTTTGATGCTAGATCGGATGAAGGTATATTTTTCTCATCTCATAGTAAAGCTTATCGAATTTTTAACAAAAGGACTAACAAAGTGAAAAAAGTATCCACGTTGTCTTTGATGAGATTAATCTTGGCAGGATAAGTGAATCCACCTTCTTAGATCTCAAACTTAACAGAGATCAAGATTACATTGCTGAAGCTAAGCTCCGAAAGAGTCAAACACAGCAGAACCGAGGCAACTCGGAACGAGCCAACTCATAATGTTATGACTCGGAATAAACAAGTTTAAGAGCCAACTCAGAGTGCTAAAGAACAAGGCAATGTAGAGGCTCAACAAGAACAACCAATTGAAGATAATCTTATTCAACCAACAAACTTGGTGAATTAAAGGACAAGTTGAGCTTTCAAATATGCATCTAGTCACTCACCCGAGAGCATATTTTCCGATATCAATAGTGGGGTAAGAACTTGATCTTCTTTGCATAATCTATGTGCATTCTTTGCAGTCATATCATTAACATAGCCTAAAGATGCACTAGAGGCCCTAAATGAACCTGAATGGGTCGAGGACATACAAGAAGAGCTTAATCAATTTGAAAGAAACTAAGTCTAGACTTTGACCAAACGGCCTTCCGACCACCCGAGTAATAGGAACCAAATAGGTTTTCAAGAACAAATTAGATGAGGAAAGGTTGGTAGTTAGAAATAAGGCTAGACAGGTTGCTCAAGGGTATAACCAAGAAGAGGGAATTGATTGTTGGAAAACCTTTACACCTGTTGCTAGGAATAAGGCAATCGGAATTCTCTTAGCATTTGTATCTAGCATGAACATCAAGCTTTATCAAATGGATGTCAAGTGTGCATTTCTCAATGTTTATATTCAAGAAGAAGTTTATGTTAAGCAACCCACTAGATTTGAAAACTCAGAATTTTCAAATCACATCAAATTGCAAAAGGCTTTATATGGTCCGAAACAAGCTCCCGGAGCTTGGTACGAAAGACTAAGTCTGTTTTTGGTTGAAAATGATTTCAAAAGAGGTCGATTGAAAAACTCTTTTCTAAAACCAAGGGGAATGATTTTCTTATCATTCGGATATATGTTAATGATATCATTTTTGGAGCTACTAATGAAACTCTATGCCAAGAGTTTTCCGAGTTAATGAGACAGGAGTTCCAAATGAGTATGATGGAAGAACTCAATTTATTTCTTGGTCCGCAAATCAAACAAGACAAGGATGGCATCTGTGTCCATCAATCTAAGTTTACCAAGGAGCTATTGAAGAAATACAAGCTACAAGATATGAAGCATGCAACAACACCTATGAATAGCAGTTTGAAACTGGACTCGGACGAGAAAGGTAAAGTTGTAGATCGAAACTCTACAAAGGTATGATTGGATCTCTACTTTATCTCACATCTAGTAGGCCGGATATCATGTTCAGTGTTTTCCTTTGTGCAAGATTTTAAGCTAATCCAAATCGCATCTCACCTGCGGTGAAGAGAATTTTTAGGTATCTTGCTTGGAACTTAGAATCTTAGTTTATGGTTTTCAAAGCACTTAGAACCGACTTTCACTGGATTCTCATATGCTGAATATGCGGGATACAAGGTTGATAGAAAGAGCACATCGAAGCATGCTAATTTCTGGGTCAATCCCTTATCTCCTGGTATTCAAAGAAGCAAAACTCAATTGCTCTATCAACTGCTGAAGCTGAGTACTTCGCAACCGGAGCTTGTCTGTGCTCAGATTCTCTGGATTAAGCGAGCACTTGAAGGATCTTAGACTATCATTCAAGTTTATCCTAATCAAGTGTGACAATCAAAGTGCAATTAGCATCATCAAGAATCCAGTTCAGCACTCAAAGACACCATTCTGAGAAAGGTGATATTGAACTTGAATTTATTCCTTCTAAGCTTCTATCTTAAGTAAGGAATGTCTTTCATCAAAAAGGGGAGATTGAAGACTCATGTATAACTCTCTATCAATTCTCCCGGGATTTGATTCTAAGTCATTCCGAGCCTTATAGAAACTTCTATCTAAGTTTTCTTTACTGGTCCGGCTCACTCGGAAAGCACATTCTTGCATATCTCTCGAATTGCGTTTTTGACACACTCGGACATCACTCGGAACTATCGCATGAACAAATAATTTCTCTAACGTATTTATTCCGAGCACTCACTTCATTTCAAGTAGAAATAAATTACGGTGTTAATTATATGTTTTAAGTCAGTCTATTTCTGGAGAATTATTTAGTGGCTCAAGTTCATGTATCCTGATATTTTATTCTTTCTAAATTATCATTTGAGGATTGACTCAATATGGAATATGTACCTAATGAATATTAGACTAAAAAATTTCACTCTTTTAAGCCAAAGATAATTAAGTGCTAATTTACTCTAATTTAATTATCATCTTTGCCTAATCTTAGACCAAGTTATTTTTATACTTTGAGTACCAATGTGATTTGCTTTTGTAGGTTATTCAAACAAGCCTAATCTACTTTTGAAATACAAAAGCAACCGGTTTCTAGCCGTTAAACACCGATAGACAGAGATTACTATTTCTTGACATGACTCAAACACCGTGTCGGGGTTGTTTGTTTCCAAAATTGAAAAAGTGCAACTTTGAGTCTAACGGTTGTTTCCACCTTAGTTTTCAATCACCACCAAATGATTGGACCATCTTTTGGAGCCAAGAGCCGTTACACAATGTTCACATCCTAACGGATCTTTTCCGAGTGACTAAGGCTTGCCGTTACAACGGCTATTGAAGCTCATCAGTCTAGAACAAGACTCAATGGTTATTCTACGTCGATGCTTATAAATAGAAGCCACTTTGCAAGACTAAAAGATTGATGTTCAACATATTCCAACACTTAGTGCATTCTTATTCAATCTTTAGCTTACAACTCCTAATCTATAATTTCTTATGAGTTGTTAAGAAAGTCTTGTAACTACTTACATTATTTTCTTACTTTCTTTGTAAGTCCCTTAACTAAGTTGTAAGGGCTAACTCAACTCAATTGTCCCCGACTATAAGGGTTAACTCAATCAGGAAGTACTAGATCAAATAAGAGAACTTCGAATCTAGGAAAAACCTATAGAGGAATTGTCTAAGGGAACAATTATGGTTAGAGTAAATCCTTTGTAATTGAGGATTCAATTAGTGGATTTGACTTGGTGCTTGGATTAGCACTATCCGTGGTTTTCTGCCCCAGGAGAGTTTCCACGTACTTCGTTTGTCTATCTTTCTGAGTCCAATCTAGAATCTAGACTCGGAATCTATTTCTGCTCGGTTCTATGTAAAAAGAGTTTGATTTTATTTAAAATCTTCCATCACCCTATTCATCCCCCTCTAGGGTGACTTAATCTCTCCAAGAGCAAACCTTCACTTTATGACATTGATTTTGTGAAATATATATTAGTGATTTGTGATTTGGGTAAATTATTGTAATATTAATGATTGGTTAATGGTGATTATAATTCCTATATTGTAAATTACTCAAAGTTATTTAGTAACTTGATATTAGTTGATTATTGATGTTATTTGAGGGGTTGAAATAATATGAATAAATATACTCATTGTTGATTCCTTGTTATGTGATTTGTGCTCAATTGTTAATTTTTGTAAATCAAATGCTAATTCAAATTTATTTCTTGGCCAATAAATGAATGAAATGTTTTTTTCCCAGTATATATGGATAAAAATAATTCCATTTTACTATATGTTTTGGTGCCATTGTATGATTTTATATTTGATATTATTGTACGATTTTTAATTTTTAATTTATATTTAATGTCATTTGTAAAGAGACACCCACAAGTAAAAGTCCTAATCCATTACTATTATCCTATAAGGCTCAGGTACGCAAACAACAACAATTATTCTACTACGGTTTAAAAAAATTAAATAATTTAATTTAATTATCTTTTTTGCGATAATCGAGATTACTTTATTAGAATGGTGACAATTAATCTACTATTTTATTAGATTTAGATGACTAGCCCTCATTCATTGTTGGCAAAAGTCAATGGCTACCAGGGTTGGGTTTACAACTTGTTTGTATTCCACTTGTATAATTAGCACTTATGTTCCATTTGGTTGGATGCAATGTAATAACAATGTAATGTATTATTATAATACAATCAACAATGCAATGTAATATAATAAGAATTATATTATTATGTTTGCTTGGTTATGGAGTAATCATCTATGATAATGCAATCACTGTTACATTATCATATTTTGTTAAACATCAATCCAATATTTTTGGGTGTAAACAATGTCTATAATTAGATAATTAAATACCAAATGAATCATAAGTTCTTCATATGTAGCAAGATAATGCATCCAAAAAGGCGAAACAATTAAAAAGTAGCAAACTAAAAGTATCTCGCTAGAATTTTTAACAATTCACAAATACAACCAAAATTATTGAGTATCATTGTCTACGAATGTAACAAACTAAAATTTTGAAAGATTAACTATATATTCTTGTCCATTATATAGCATGCAATTTCCTATTTTCTTACACCACTTTTTGGACATTAATCTCTTTCAATAGTTTCCGAACCTTGAACATATGAAAAAAATAAAGTATTTAAAACTTTAACAAAAAATAATAGAACTCTAGAGAAAAATGACTAACTTATTGAGTCTAAATATCTCCATGAAAAAGATGTTGCACTCACTCTTTCTTCTCATCGTCGGGGATACTAAGAAAGACATCTATGGTCTCGGACTTGGACGGGATTTTCTAGTTGCTCGGCGCCTCTCCATTGTTGTCAACCCCAACGTACTCAACTTTTCATTTAACTTGAAGTGTTTCTCACTCAACATAACATCAACCCAACAACTCAACTGATCTTGCTACTCGGAGCACGTATCTTTCTACCAAGAATGGAAGAACTTTCATTAAGTCTTTAACGAAGCTATCGGATACTCTAGTTTGTTTCCTTAAATTTCTAGACTTGCCAAAACTAGTTTCAACCCTCTTAAAAGGCTCTTACATGGACGAAGATCCAGGTGCATCCTTATTAGTCGAATATTTATTTTCATCCTCTTTATTAACCTCGTATTCAATATCTTCCGAACCTTAAGCATCTTGTCCTGCAACATAATAATTTCCTAAGATAATACACAAATCCTCGTAATGGGAACAAGGTTTGCCCTTCCAATCATGGAATTTGGGGTGATTACACAACAACTTTAATTAATATCCACAAACATCAATACTTTACTACGTAAACGAATTTTAATAACAGGCCTTTAATGATGGTTATAAAGAAAATCATTGTAAAAACCGATGTGATGACCTTTTTGTAAATAAGTGGTATTTATTACATATATGATAACGATTCTTAAATTGAACTATCGTCATAGGTGGAAATGTCCACTTTTAACTCCGGTTCTAAGTAATAAGTGATCTATTATTACAGTTTTCTCATTGAACCGTAATCAAAAGTCTTCGAAACAAAAAAACCCCCACGACCAATCTGCCACCTTCAGTCTATGTTCTCTACTCTCACTCTCGTATCTCTGCTACCGTTGTCTCCACTTGCTCTCCTCTCTCTGCTCTTTGTTGTCTCCTCGCCGTTGTCGCTGCTATCCGGCGTGTCATTGTTCGCTGCTCTCCGGCGTGCCGTTGTCGCTGCTCTTCTTTCTACTCTCTGCTCAATCTCTCGTCTTTCGCTGCTCACTCTCATCGTCGTTACTGCTCTCATCTCGCCGTCGTACCAAAGGCCGATATGTTATTCATCTCTCCCTTTCTTATTTTGTACTCTGCTCTCCTCGCTCACTTGTCTCAACATTAGCATGCTAAGTAGGGTTTAGGGTTTAGGGTTTTAACACTAGAATGCTAAATAGGGTTTAATGTTTTAGGGTTTTTATAGTGGCATGCTTGGCAAAGAGTTAGAAACTAGTATTTTTATATTTTATTGGTGTATTGAACTTTCTTTATAGTCTTCTAGCATTGCCAAGTTGGAATAGTATGTAGTGTAATGGATAAATATTACTGTCTTCAATAATGTATAAATATGTATAGCATTCTAGAAAGACAATGACATAATATAGGAAAGTCATTTGTTATAATTTTACTGATCTTAGTTTATTTGGAATAGTATTTACCGATTTTCTATTTACATGGAAAATAAGAAGATGGTTAGGTAAGATATTGATGTAGTCAATTATGGTTTGAGTTTGAAAAATTCAACCTAATAACTCATTCAACTATATTAAAACATTAAGCATAGTGGCCAAGTTGTGTTGTACATATGTGTTTGTGTTCGACCTTATGTACATGTTAAATGGTTGTTAAAATTCAACGGCGTATACAATGATTAAATACAAATATGCATGTAAAAGATTCTTTCATTGGGTTGAATCCTGAATTAAATAGTTTGGCATTCCGAGTCGATGGTGTTTTCATGTTAAGAACTATAAATGTAAATGAATGAGATGATATATATATAAATTGATTCTCAAGAGTTGTATAATTGCTTGCAGTATAAAATGGATCATTCCCAAAGTACAAAAAGTAAAGGGGACGAACAATGATGAACAAGGAGAAGTTATCCCGTAGTAGAGATGATCCAACTCTCCTTGCACGGGTCCAATTCGACAGGCACGGAATGCTGTAGGTGATCACGCAGCTCGTTTTATAGGCTATGTTAGTGCGGCAACCTGCACGCATGTGAACATTAACTACGAAGTTGGAGCAGAGTCCCCGATTCGGTTAAGGACAATATTTGGAATGATATATAGGTAAATGCACTACATCTCAACTTAGAATTGCAACTTATTATAAATGGTTAATATGTACTAATGCATGTCGTTCTTGTGTTTTAGAAAATGTTCATCTTTGGACATTAAAGAATCTGATATCCCCTTGGTGAGATACAAGACCCTAATGTGGGCGGCAAAAAATTAGAAACTTCAAGTCTCGAATTGCCGCTATTTGGGTCAACCAAACAAGAGAGATCAAGGCGGAAGGTAGATCTTGGGAGGTTTACAACTTCAATACTAAGGAGGATTGGAAGAAGTTTGAAGCAAATGTCTCCTCTCTCGGAATACAACGTAATTTATCATTTGCTCTTTGTTTTTCAATATAAGTAAATTTATCGATATTTTCGTTGTCTTAATTACTTGTGTAAGCACGAGGTGAAGCCAACTAAAACAGGATTAAGAGAAATGTGTATCCCCATATGATGTCCCATTGGGGATATGCGAAGGTGGAAGACAAGTTGTATAAGCGAAACTTGAACAACTTCAAAGTGGATCCGATGAAGGTGTCATCATAGATATTTTGTAGCTCGCTATCGAGAGGGATGAGCTGTTGGTTGAAGGAAGAAAGAAGAAAGATGAAACCTTCATTACGACCAAAGTAGAATCTATATGCAGCGACTCATGAGATTTTTGATTATTTCTTTATTTATTTTGAGAACTTATCGATTTTAAAATATGAATTGCCTAATGCTAATTTATTTCCTTCTTGTAGGAGTCTTTGTCACGGACCTCGATTTCGAAGTTGCTGACACCATCGGGAGGAGGGACAACTTAGCATTGGCCCTAGAAACAAATGAGCATCCCGGTCATGTTCAAGCCGTTGGTGGGAGGGTGGGGATACTTAAGCACTTTGGGGCTAGGAAGAAGCACCCTGTCTCTTCCAGCCAAGTGGATATGGAGGCAATAATGTCTCATATGGCCACCCAAATGCATTCTCAAATGCAGTCCCAACAGATCCTAAATGGTTGCACGAGATGGAAGAGATGAGGGAATAAATGAGGGCGGAGATGAAGGCCCATATGTAGGCGCAAATAAAGAACCGCCTCACGGCGTACTTCAAGCAATGTGGATATGTCAGCATCCAACTTGGGTGATTTACATCCATTCTCACCCCAAACGCTGGTGAGCACAAACGCGAGCTCACCCGTCGACCAATTTAAACTTATGATTGAGGTAATTAAGATTTTGCTACCTAAATAGATTTACATGCATGTTTACATTTTGAATAATTATTGGTGTATACTCTTGTTGAATGAATGGTATATATTGTGCAGTTGTTGTGGAACTCGGCATATGGCCGTTGAGTAATTAGTTATAGTATGTTTTTGTTATTTTGGATGAGTGCCATTATCCCAACAAAATGTCTACTTTTAAGGGGAAACTCTGTCCGTTTTTTCCGGGATTCTTAGATATTTTAACTTCTCTCTCAAATGTTATCCCGTGATTCTAATTGTTATACTAATTCTTATGCAACTGGTGTAGTGCAAGCTAGCTTCTCATCTATCCCCTAGATCATGTTGTTTACACGTTGACGAAGCGGTCGGCGCTTTTGTTACTTGGCCCACGAGTTTGGCCATCCTCCTTACGGTAATTCATTTTGAAAATATTATATTTAACTATTGTTAATATCACGTATACATATTTCTAATTCGTAAATTACTGGTCGAACTAGGATATCGAGGACAAATTCGAGAGTGGGATGAAAGGCACTCGAACTCCCTCAATTGGCACAAGCAAGTATTCAGCTGCGCCCGATCGTTGTCCAAAGCAGTCCCCTCTCCTACCCATTCACAAGTCCTGTACGGATTGGTGTTTTACTCGACAAAGTTTTGTGAAGACTTTGTTAGAAGAAAGAACATTGGAAATCAAAGAGCCATGTCATGTGTTTGGAGTATTTGACGGGGACGATGAAGACATAACCGTATATATCTTCCCGGAAAACATAATGCAATATTTGCAGATGTAAGAGATCGGTGCATCCGCTATTATTCTTGACATTATGTGAGTTACTATATTTATAAGTTCATTATTTAACTGTTAATTTCCATTTTTAACCATATACAATTAATATGTAATCGGTGGCTCCACGAGATAGGAAACGAGTCGGTTCGGTTTCTCAACACTCATTCCATTCAAGCAATAGGGCGGGAACCGAGGCCCGATTCGAGTATATCGTGAGAGTCGTGAAAAAGAATGTGCAGAAAAATGTTAATTGGCGCCGTTAATTGAGGGCTAAGTGTACAAATAAATTTAAATGAAATTTTAATGGTGTACATATTTATAAATATGTTATTTATGTCGGTGTAGGTCATACTCGGATGCTTGCTGCCATATTTTCAAGGAGTAATGTGGCATACTAGCTCGATCCTTTAGGTTATACCGTGAGGAAAGATATCAAGATTGTACTCGAATCATGAGTTCATACCTTAATCATTTTATACTTTTTTGTGAAGTATTCTTTTCAATTGTATGTTAATTTGAATTTTATTTTTCCGATTGACAAATAGTGCTATTGTAATATATTATTGTACGGGAGGCGCGAGAGGCTCACGTGTGAAATCAAACCCACATATTGTCCCCGTAAATGTGAGTTTCTCTTTCTTAGTGTTAAATTCAATTTTTCATTTCATATTACTTGCTAGCTATATAAAATACTAATGAATTGTCCATGTGCATGGAATTTTATAATTTAATGCCATAAACAAAAGGGCAACGTGGAGTGTGACTTCTACATTCTCCAATATATGAAAGAGATTGTGACCCAACTCGATTTCGAGGATCACACATGTAATCCAAAGAGGTACTTGCACTTGCACTTATATTTGATTATGAAACATTTATATTTTTTAATGTTTATTTTGGCTTAATTAATACTTGCACTTGACGTAATGAATCTGACTTTTACAACATTGGTCACTATATTTTCCGGGAAAGAAGACCCTCATTCCCTATACGAGATAATGTGTTTGACGAGTTAAGACAATGTTGGGCAAAGTTTTTATATAACCGTATAAAGACTGTTACATAGGTATATATTTATACTTATTATTCATTATTTGTTTGGTCAAATTTGTGATTTATATAGGTATACAATCACATAGGTATATGTTTACATAGGTATATAGTTATATAGGTATATATTTACACTCGTCTTCATTATTTAATTGTGTACCATTCTACTTTGTCCGATGAATCTGGTTAGTGTATATTATGGTGAAGACTGTTGGATTTTGGTTTGTATATATTCTGAAAGAGTTTGTACAAATGATTGTATATGTTATTTTTATTGTACAGGGGATAAGAAAACAAAAAAATTCTAAAAAAATTCATACCTATTACTACGATTCTTAAGGAACAATCGTAGTAATAGGTCCGAGTATAACCTATTACTATGGTTGTTAATATCTTAACCTATTACAACGGTTGTTAGTTTATAACCGTGGTAATAGATAATCTATTACTACGAGTTGTCGAAATCAACCATAGTAATAGGTGATTTTTTACTATGGTTATGAACCGTAGTAAAAGATGCTCATTTACAATTATGACCACATGCACGATACTAAATAAACGCAGTTAAAGATCTTTTAAAACCATAGTTAAAAATGGTTCATATACTCGTGGTAGACAAAATTTCGAACTCATATAAAATGAAGTGGGCAAACAAAACAAACGATACTAAGTAAACTGCAGTTGCAAACTCATTTCATTATATCACTTTTATTTCACTTGCAGTTTCTAATAGAATAGAGATAAACTACATAAGATTGAAAATATAAAAAAGCAAAATTACCTTCACGTAGCTTTCCAGATTTCCCTCTTGGCCACAAAAGATATCGTATTTGAATCCCAACCAAATCCACTAATACAACTTCCTACTAACATGTCATGTGTGATAGAGTATACACCTCTAAACTGTCGATGTCATGAGTGTATATATGATACAACTTTCAAATATATTTCGGGAAATTTAGGCTTGAGTGCTTCTTCCACAATATTATGAAACTCGGGCTTAAAGCCATTCTCGAGTGTTCCCGAAGTTCCACCATTCACAAGATCCTTAAGCACTTCAATAAATACATCTTCTTCTTCTTTTTTACATATTTTTTTGTTTTTCCGCGTCCATGTTGTTTTGATGAAGCCATTGAAATTTCTTGTCCAACATTTAGACATAATATTAATAAGATGCAAACTAATGAGAATTCACAATTCTTCCTTAACAGTCTTGTAAAGATGAAAATTATCAGATAAACCAAAAGAAAATCCAAACAATAAAATGATCACTTCTTACTAAATTGAAATTAGCAAAGTAAATAAGATGCAAACATGCCAATGAAATATCCACAACCATAAAAATAAAAGTCATTTTTACAACCTGAAACTAGAAGTCAATTGAGAGACACAACAAACTCTAACTTGGAATAATATTTAAGTTCAAAATAAAAAATAAAATAAAAATAAAAATAATTACAATCTTCGCCTTCTAATTACCCCATTTATCAAACATCTCTTAAGCTAATTCATCACGCTTCACTGTATTCATCGGAAGATTCAATGGTATATATGTGTTTTTCATTTCTTCCTTTTTACCTTGGTCTATTCATATCATAATATTCCTCCATAGGATCTACTGTCATATATATGTCCTAATAAGATTGTGAAGTAGACAACAAGCCATCGCAATTCTATTCACTATACACACATAAGAGAATAGAGGACTTCGAGAACAGACCCTACGCATTTTTAATACACTCGAAATATCTCTCTATTACGTTCCTCATACTATGCTTCATGTTAAATAGTTCTTGGGAAGTTGTTGGTTGGTATCTAAATCTCATTCATTCAAATGGTATCGTTGCCTTCTATAAGGGGTAAGAAACCTTCAAAATTTATATACCCATCATCCACCAAGAAATATTGTCTTACAATGTATGAAAAGCATGTATAAATTCCTAAAGCATGTATAAGTTCCTAAAGCATGTATTGAGAAAAAAGGGATGGTTTAATACAGTTGTTCTCTTACCATGTGAAACTCTTAACCCATTTGTTCGACTCACCACATTTCGAAGAACTCTACTATCAATTGCAGATCCTTCCCAACCACTTAGAACATACATAAATTGCATATCTTGGGAGCATGCGACTAATATGGATATTTCACCTTTATTATTCCGATAGCTAGGCTTGTCCACATAAGGCACTCTTATTTTGATATGTGTTCCATCCAAAGCTCCAATGCAGTTCTAAAATTAAAGGGCATTTAAATCAAATTAAAAATTTTTACATGAGAAAAAGCACTAAAGTATTCTCGATATATAGTTTTACACGTCGAACCGTTTCCGTCGCTCATCTTTAGAGTTTTCCTTAATTGGCACCGCCTTCTTAAGTAACACATTATCTAATCGCATAACACCTTTTAACACCTTATTGAAATACTCGCTAATAGTCCATCCTAATCTCCTAAATGCATCATGTACGATAAGATTCTTTGTATGGCGTGGAAGAATATTTAAAAATACAGCTACTTGCTCTTCTAATGGAACGTACTTGTTATCATTCAACTTTCCTATGGTTTTTAATATACTATGTAATTTGAAAAAAGTATGCCCATCCATCCTAAGATGATCGATGCATTTTTATCACTCTCTTGAATCAAATCATTTACATAATTTATTCTCCAACTTGTATTCTCAGTTACAAAATAAGATTTCCTTAATGAGTACATTTGTCTATGATATTTCAAAAAATGGTAAATAATTTGAAAAAATAAATCAATCACGTTCAAAACTTCTAACTATAATAGGGCCAAACTTACATTTCTCTTCCTCATTTTCCTTGTGGTTAAATTCAAACGAGCCATGAATGCATATCAAAGAATTCAAATCTAAACATGTTTAACTAACCGCGTGATATTATAATTTAGAATTAAAAAGAATTGGTAAACTTCTGTACTTCATAAACTTAATAGGAATTAATATCATACTTTATTTTGGGTAGAATTCGACAAATAGAACGTGAAAAGAGACAGTAAATAAAGAAGAACAAAGAATCAGTCAAGGAAAAATATTAATAATGATTCTTTCTACTCCTCATTTAATTAAGCTTATAATTTTAATTAACTGCTGGAAATTCGAAGTACATGTTGCACAAGTCAAGACCAACAAGCATTTTCTTACAATAATCTGATACCTAAGTTTCTTTTTCTCCCACCCCCACGTAAGTATCTCTCTCTCTCGCCCTTTTCTCTTTTGGGCGGCTCTCTCTCCGGCGAGCAGCCCACTCACCATTGTCGTTCCCGCTGCACTCGCTAGACGCATCTCTCCTCTCGCTTCCACCCGCTGGACCAAAAGCCCATTGGATTGTGACGGTTATTGCCTCTTAATGCTTACCCATCGGCTGTCGCCTAGCACCCACCACTGGATGAAGTCTGTACCCAGAAAGCGCAATTCTGCGATTGAGAAGGTATACCAATTTAAATCGCTTGCTTAATGTTCCCTCTTAATCCCAGTAATTTGTTCATCATTTGCATTGATTATTTTAGCATAATGTTTTTGGATGAGATAAAGGGAATTATCAAACTTAGGTTTTTCTCTCTTGCCTTTCTCACAATACAATTTGAGTCCAATTTTCATTTTTATATGCTATTCATCTTACACTAATTTGAGTCCTAGACTAATGAACAACCCTAACCGTAAAGCTTGGATTGTTGTCATGGGTGCGCCTCAGCCTGAAAGGAATATCGACGTCGATCAACAGAGCTTCACCTCCCTTTGCTAGAAAAATAGATCTCTAATCAATTTTTTAACATACAAAACCCTAGAAAACGAATTAAACAAAAAAGTGACATACCTCTCGAGACAGAATAATTTTTAGGGGTTTTCAGCTGGCAATGATGAAGAATGCACCAGAAATTCCCAAATGAAGAAGACAACTAGCTTTGCATAGCCATTTTTGTCTGCACCAATGACCTTATTAAAAATCTTATCATGGACAACAATATCACATGTATCATCCTCAAATTGGGTCAACTCAGTCTCAATTGCTTCGTATCAAGTTATATATGTACACCACAGGACAAATAAATGATATTAACAAGAATAAGATAAATATCGAGAACAAAAAGAGTAATAATTCCAAAATAATATTTCTTACCTTTGTCATATTTGAAACGTCATGAAGCTTACCATTATGAGATCATGGGTCTTTAACCACATTTGAAGCTTATCTAACTTATTGTTTTTTCCTAAATAACATATATAGTAAGAAGATGATTAAAGTTGGTAAGTAGATATGTGAAGTCGACATGTGATGTTTGATTATTGTGACTATAATACAATTTCTTTGCAGAATTTGTTTAGAGTTTTACGTATTTGAACTTTGGTTGTTTCAAAAAATTATTTGTATTAATAAAATACTTTTATTATTACCCAAGAAAAGATAAATAAACTAAAGCATAATTGTATAATACGTCCTCTTCTGCATAAAACTCTTAGTTCCCACATAATGAGGTAATTTTGAATTAACCTGATTTTCAATGCCTCTAGCACTTCTTGCCTAACGAGATAAAATAAAATAAATTGGTGATCTTTTAAAAAAGCAAAATATGAGAGGTATATAATATGACCTATCTCTATCTAATTTACATGATGTTTGCTAAAACAAGTCAGTGTCATTCTAACTTATCTTTCTTGTATCATATTCCCAAAACTTTACCAAATTCTCCAAAATTTAAGGGAGCATGTGTGGGACATGTTATGTTCTCGGTTTATTGCTTCATCGTGAGTTCTTCCATCAAAATGAGCTACTTTCAACGCAGATTTATAACCTCTCCAACAACCACGCTTTTTCTTCATTGGCCATGCATAAAGTTCACATCCTTAGGAAAGTAAAATGATCACTACATAATTTAGGGAACAAAGCGAATTAGGAAAATAACAACATTATAGTCATACATGTTAAATACATTCAGAAACAATGATTTCTTGCATACCTTCTTGCCACACTCCATCTTTCTACTCTTCTTTAATTTTCCTCCAGTCAAAACAATCAAGCGGCGATCTTCTAGGGTCTCGTGCAGGACAACTAATTAAAGAAGACATTTGTCTTGATGATTCACTTATTGGTTGGAGTTCTTCATTAATATTCACAAATACAGGGGTCACCTTTGTCTTTACACCCATGACCATTTTCATTCTTTTTCTTTGTTGCTTGCACTCGTCTCCTACTTCCAACATTGCACTGACCTTCACTTGCTTGCATTTAAGAGGGTAAGAAGTATAAAAATATATAGTACAGAAAAAACTAATTACTTAAATATAATACCATTCTTTTATATTAAGGGTCAAGTCAAACAATGCAAGCAATATAAGTGGCTCTATTTTGCATTTATTTGGTAATTGTTACCTTTTAAATCGATCTGTGTGATTTTGAATTTTATCTGACATCATTGAATTGAATTATTGTAGACTGGGAGTGGAAGACATATACAATGCAGTCCTGTGAGTGCCATGATCGAGGGTCAGTCTGCTAGTTATTAGCAAGGCATCGTCCCATGTATTTTTCAGATTTTGTTCTCCGAGTTCGAAACATCCTGCAGGTGCTTCAACACTGAAATGTCTTTGGTTGCTTTAATGAATTTACTTTGCTATTGTTTGAATTTGTGTAACATGAGCGATGTTTAGCTATTATAGATAAAGGATGATGCTAAAAATGGGTTTTAAATGGAGAACTTGACTGAGTATGTGACCAATTATGATGATGTGACACATTTTGATCAAGGTTTGTGATAAACATCCCATATTTAGTGGATAATTGTATAGTTGTATTCTCTTTATAATAAGTTTTTTATGCTAGTGTATGGTTATAATGCAAGGGGATTTCTAGTTGAAGAATTGGTGCCACAAGCACTAACTCTAGAAGTTCTAGACCTCTTATTGTATGTACGTGTGTTATTGAATCCTGGTGCAAGGTATCTTTCAAATAATCTTCTTTTAAGAAAGAGTTATACTGATATATTTGCAGAATTTACCGTGATAAGTTGGCTACAACTAAGTTGATTTCCAATATTTCTCAAACTTGTGAACAATCCTACAATGTACAAATATTACCACCAATCAGCAACAAAAATCAGCCCAACCTCCCAATAATGTTCACTTTAACAAACCAAGAGCAATTCCTATCCGTAATAATGCACAGTTGTCAGCAAACCAAGATCTCAATGAGTAGCTAACAGGATTTCTTTTTTTAGAATTTTTAATAAATTTTTGATGGCTTCAAGCCCGGCTCAGAAACCAAACGATGGGTCCGAGTTAAGCTCCAGAGGCATAGGAGGTGGGAAGCTTATATTTGGTGGTAGATATCCTCAACAATTGATACACAATTGGAGAAGAAATTAAAGGTATGGCGGTTGGATAGAAGGGAAGGATAAGTAAGTTGGTAGTTGGAGTTTGGAAGGCTAGAACCAAACCGACTCGGGAATGGACTGGGTCCAACTTCGAAGCTAATAAGGGGCAGCTTAAAACTAGCCATGGAAAGATCCCACAGGGTTCGTTTCTAAGACCTAGGAGATCACCACTTGGTTGCCAAACCAAGATATAGCAGTTAGGAGATTTTGGGGTAGAAAATTGATTCACTCAAAACTTTCTAGGTTTTGTATCAAAGAAGTTAATTTCATTCAATAGTTCTTTTTGTACATTAGTGGTAAGGCCTATCATAGTTGGTCATTTCCCGCCCGAAATAGCTTTTCTAATCATTAAAAAAGGGTTAAAACTAATCATAATCAATTAACATTAATTATAAGATTAATCTTAACTAAGAATTGAAAAGTTGAAACCGTAAAAGCATTATGACTCGTAGCAGAAATTTGAACCAAGTAGCATGTCTTGTTCTCCCTTGGCAAGTTGCAATTGGCTGAAAATACTTAAAAAGCCTTGACAATCCACTTGAAGACTCCTTATTGGACAAGTTGAAAAAGTAGGTCTGCAGCCTAGTAACTAGCCTTGCAAGTGACCAGTTTCGAGACTCATACATACTATACATATCTTGTCCATTCGATGCGTCCTTTTTCAGGCGAGGCTGGTGGAATTCTTCAGACTTAGAAAAGGTTGTTCCTTGAAGTCTTCCTTCATTAAGTATAAGGCAATGTGGCAAAGATCCTTTTGACCGGATCGGAACCGCTCATGGCTTGTGAATACAAAGAGTAATACCACGCTAGCAACCGATAAATAATTTAAATTGTTCTTCAAACTAAATTATTACAAACCAAGACTGTTCATCAAACAGATATAATAAGGATTACTAAAAAACTTAATGAGGTTAGATCCGAGTGCAGCTCGGGGTCTTGAAATTGGGGTGGGTGATCTCTTTTGTGCATTGGTTCGGACTCAGCGAGCATCGAACCAAAACTTCTCTTTAAATCCTAGATCAGTAAGTTTAAGTCTTAGATTTGTTTCTTTGAGGACTCGGAATTGCCATGTGTAGTAACTTCGAGTTGCTTGGCTCGAATGATGGAATATTTCCATCATTTCCTCCTTCTTCAAAAGAGTTTGTCCTCAAACTCGGCAGCTCTTGATTTTCATCAAGGTATGGCTTGAGGTCAGCTATGTTGAATGTGGCTGGGACTCCATATTCCCCGGTAGGTCAATCTTGTAGGCATTAGGGCACACCTGCTCCAAGCACTTCAAAGGGTCCATCTAACCTCGGCCGTAGCTTAGATTTTCTCTTGGAGGAAAACCTCTCCTTCCTCAAGTGTATCCAGATAAGGTGTCCTAGCTGGAAATGGGCCTCTTTTCTATGTCTATCTACATAGGACTTGGTCTGCAGCATTGGATTTTTCAATTCTCTCCTTCACTTTGTTGTGGATGTCCTTTATCTCCTTTGCTCTCTGTTCACCTTCCCAACTGTACCTGGTAGGTGTAGGGATGGGGACCAGGTTAAGAGGAGTGAGAGGATTTTGACCATAAACTACCCGAAAGGGAGATCAACTTGTGGCCTTGCTCGGTGTTCTATTGTAGGCAAACTCAGCATGTGGTAACAGCTCATCCAATTCTTTGATGTTCTTCTTTATCGAATTCTGAGCAAGGTGCCCGGAGTTCCGTTGGTCACTTCTATCCGACCATCGCTCCGAGGATAGCATGTCGTGTTGAACTTGGGGGTGGTTCCCATCTTCCTTCATAGGGTGATCTAGAAATGACTTAGAAATTTAGAGTCCCGATCCGAGACCATACTCTTGGGAATTCCATGTAGCTTAACAACCTCCTGAAAATACAAGTTAGCCACTCTAGAAGTATCAAAAGTAGTATGATAGGGAATAAAATAAGCCATTTCGAAACCTATCTACAACTACCATTACTGAGTCTTTTGACCTTTGAGTTCGGGGTAGACCAATGATGAAATCGAGGCTGACATCCTCCCAAGGGCCTTCCGGAACCGGCAAGTTCATATATAACCCCTGGGGTAGGGTGTGGCTCTTGGCTAGCTGGCAAGTAGCACACCTTTTGATGTATTGCTCGATCTCTCGGGCAATCTTGGGCCGGAAATAATGCTCCTTCATCATGCTTGTGGTTTTCTGAGCTCTAAAATGCCTAGCGAGATAGAGCTCCTCCATGTAGCTCTTGAATTAGTAATTCTTTGTATCCCCCTAGAGGAATACTCAATCTGTACTCTTAAACAAATAACCCTTCACGTACAACGAATTTTCCAAATGGATGCATACAACACTTCTAGAAAATCTCCTTAAAATCTACATCATCTACATACTGAGTCTTAATTAATTCAAAACTAATCACTCGTGAGTCAAGCACGTAAAGTGACAAGTACCTTCTAGACAAAGCATTAGCTCCTTTGTTCAAATATCGCACTTTATGCTTGATTTTGAAATAGAAAGATTGCAAATACTCGGCCCATTTGGCGTGCCTAGGGTTGAGCTTGTGTTGGCCATGAATATACTTCAATGCCTTTTGGTCCGAGTGAAGAATGAACTTAGAACCGATGAGATAATGCCTCCAATGTTCTAGAGCTCTAATAATGGCATAGAACTCTTTGTCATAGGTGGAGTACTTCCTCCTAGTATCATTCAGCTTCGCACTAAAGTAGGCCACTGGTTTGCTCCCCGAGTAAGCACTGCTCCTATGCCAACTCACAAGGCATCGCATTCTACCTCAAATAACTGGGTGCAATCAGGCAGGGCCGAAGCTGGGCGAAGTGAGCCTTAGTTTCACCTCATCAAAGGCTTTCTAAGATGAAGTGAGCCTTAGTTTCACCTCGTCAAAGGCTTTCAAGATGCATTTGTTTACTGGAAGGTCTTTTCTTTCAATAGCTCGGTCATGGGAGCCACAACTATGCTGAAATCTCTCACAAACCCGTAGAATGAGGCCAATCCATGGAAGCTCCACACCCGAGTAATGGTGGTAAGAACTAGCCAATCTTGGATAGTTTTGATCTTCTCATTGTCCACATGCATTCCCTGTTCGACAAAATGAAACCAAGGAAAGAAACTTGTGAAGTAAAAAACTGGCACTTCTCCAAGTTGCCATACAATCTCTCCTGGGTCGAATCTCTAGGACTTTTCGAGGTGCTCAAAATGCTCCTCGGTTGTCCTGCTATAAATCAGAATATCATCGAAGTACACAACCATACACTTCTCAATGAATGGTTTCAACACTTGATTCATCAGCCTCATAAAGGTACTTGGGGGCATTGGTTAGGCCAAAGGGTATCACAAGCCACTCATATAGGCCAGCCTTAGTCTTAAAAGGTTGTCTTCTATTCACCCCCTTCACGGATCTAGTAATAACCGCTTCGAGGTCAACTTTAGAGAAGACTAAGGACTCATGCAACTTATCAAGTAAGTCTTCCAATCTAGGAATAGGAAATTTGTACTTAATGGTGATTTTGTCAATAGCACGGCTATCAACACACATTCTTTGAGTTCCATCCTTCTTAGGACCAAGAAGGGCATGTACTTGCTACAGGGACTATGACTCACCTTTATCACTCCTTTATACAGCAATTCATCAACCTGCCTTTGAATTTCTGTAGTATCTATGGGGTTCATCCTGTATGCTGGTTTGTTTGAAAGTGGAGCATCCGATTAGAGGTCAATTTTGTGTTCGATGGTTCTTTTTAGTGGTAGGCTAGGGGAATTTCTAAGGGAAAAACTTAGAAAAGTTCTTGTAACAACCGGGTTAAAAAGGATGGGGGTTAGAAATGCTTGGGGTAGCCTCCTGCCCAAGCATAAGCCAGAATCTGAGTGATTCAAACTCATGCTGGTCTAACATTAGTAAGTCAATAAACAAGACAGAAGTCGAGGGTGGGGGTTCTTGAGATTCCCGGGTCCGAGTGAGTTTAAAGGGGGTGAGGGTGATTTTCTTCTTGTCCTTAACAAATTTATAAGTATTCAACTTACCATCATGCATCACATGTCTATCATACAACCATGGTCTTCCTAAGAGTAAATGGCAAGCATCCATGGGTACCATATCACACCAAATCTCATCCTTATATGATTTGCCAATGGATTAGGAAATAAGACATCTAGAAGTGATTTGAATACGTTTTCCTTGAGTAAGCCACTAAATGTTGTAGGGATCTGGATGAGGAACTAGAGGCAATTTCAACTTATCCACCATAGATTGAGATGCCACATTGGTATAGCTTCCTCAATCTATGATCAATGTGCATCCCTTACCTTTCACCGTGCATCTTAATTAAAAGATGTTCTCTCTTTGCTACTCGATTTACTATCTCTTCAATCCCGGAAAGGATTCTTCAAAGCATCGAAACTCTCTATCACCTGATAACTCAGGCTCTTCCTGCATATTATCTTCTTCAGCATTTCTTTCCGAGTCACTCAAGCTCTCATGGTTTTCCTTCGGTTGGGCTCCTAACCGGTGAGTTAGGTACTCAACCCGTGCTTCAAAAATTTGCTTTGCTTTCATTGCTCGCTAAAGTCTCTACTCTAGGCTAAGACTAGAGTTCATTGTGACTATTTTGGTATTTTGTGTTTTTGGATGGAATAGGGGACATGTAACAGGAGGGGCTCCAAGAGCTCGATACCACTTGATGGCACCAAGCCCGGCTCACAAACCAAACAATGCGTCCGACTTAAGCTTTGGTGGCATAGGGGTGCCAAGCTTATATGTGGTGGAAGATATCCTCAATAATTGATACACAATTGGAGAAAAATCAGAGGTAAGAGGTTGGATAGAAAGGAAGGACAAGTAAGTTGGTAGTTGGAGTTTGGAAGGATAAAACTAAACTAATTAGGGAATCGGGAATGGTCTAGGTCCAACTTCAAAGCCAATAAGGGGTAGCTTAGAAACTAGCCATGGAAAGATCCAGCAGGTTTCGTTTCTAAGATTACCACTTGGTTACAAAACCAAGATACAACGAGTTAGGAGATTTTGGGGTAGAAATTTGATTCACTCAAAACTTTCGGGTTGAAACACAAAGTGTATCAAAGGGGTTAATTTCATTCAAAAGTTCTTTTTATACATCAATTGTAAGGCCTTTTATAGCTGGCCATTTCCTACCCAAAATAGCTTTCCTAATCATTAAGAAAAGGTTAAGACATAAATAATTAATACTAATTACAATATTAATCTTAACTAAGAACAGTAAAAGCTGAAACTCTAAAAGCATTCTGACTTTGACTTCTTATTGCAGTAGAAATCTGAACCAAGTAGCATGTCTTCTTCTCCCTTGGCAAGTTACAATTGGTTGAAAAGACTTGAAAAACCTTGACAATCCACTTGAACTCCTTATTGGACCGTTCAAAAGAGTAGGTCTCCAGCCTAGTATCTAGCCTTGCAAGTGGTCAATTCTAAGACTCGAAATGCTGTAAACATCTTGTCCATCCAATGCATCCTTCTTACGGGCGAGGCTGGTCGAATTCTTCGGACTTAGAAAAGGTTCTTCCTTGAAGTCTTCCATCATTAAGTATGAGGGAGTGTGGCAATGACCCTTTCTAGTCGAATTAGAACTGCTTCATAGCTTATGAATACAAAGAGTAATACCACACTAGCAACTGATAAATAATATACAAATTGTTCTTCAAACTAAATTATTACAAACCAAGATTGTTCATCAAACATATATAATAAGGATTATTCAAAAACTGAATGAGGCTAGATCCGAGTGCAAATCAGGATCTTGAAACTGGATTAGGTGATGTCTTCTATGCATTGGTTCAGACTCAACAACCCTGAACCAAAACTTCTCTTTAAATCCTGGATCGGTAAGATTAAGTCCCAGCTCTGTTTCTCGACTCGGAATTGCCATCTGCAATAATTTCTGAGTTACTCGGCTCGGATGATGGAATATTTCCATCATTTTTTGCAATCCCATAGTATTTTAAAGGATACAGAGTGCTATATTAATGAACAAATTATAAAAATTAAAGGGGCCAATGGCATGGGGCAACCCTAATGGTATCATTCCTGGCAACAATCCTTTCTGCACATTACTATATGAATGCATAAATGAATAATATAAACAAGTAATATCATAATAAATTATACTGTTGAAAAAAGAAATATTATTTGAACACTCTTCTACAATTAGTTTGTTATTTGTAATGCGAGATCAGTGGATTATATAAGGAGTACAAACCCCCAATCCCTCCTTCCATTTATCTCTCTGCAGTTTTGAAGTGTGATGAAAGGATTTAGATACAAATGCAAAAATATATTTCTCAATATTTACTCAAATCAAAATTAAAATTCTGATTGATAATAATTTCAAAAGGATTATGGATGTTCATGGCTTCAGGCATATAGTTTTTATTGAAGTATTTCAAACATAAGATTTTAAATACTATTTCCAAACATTTTGTAGTATATCAAAATAATTGATTTCACTATAAAAACAAAAATCAATATTCATTTGTCAACTCACCATAAAATTCAATATTAGAAAATATGGAGGAAAAGAAATCCCGTTGTTGATACAAAATACAAGAGACCATCCAAGTACACTAATGTGGCGTTCGGTTGGATGTAATGTAATAGTGGTGTAATTTGTAATCAACTATATAATATAATTAGATATGCAATGTAATGGGACAACAATTACATTACCATGTTTGGTTATATAAAAAGTGTAACGTAATCATAATGGTAATGGATTATTTCAAAGACAAAAGTTAGTAATTAAATTATTGTAATGGAGATAAATGCTATCTAAATAAAAATTTGAGTTCAAGTTTAGATTTGAGCTTTTAAAAATATTTTCTATCAAATAATCAAATTTTATTGCAAATATAAGCTATATTATTCTAATAACAATAAATATAGTAATAAAGATAAATGTTATCCACACGAAAATATTTTAAATTCAAAATCATATTTGAGATTTTTTAATCTTTTATATCATATTTCCTAGTTTTAAATTTTTTCTGGCAAAAAAATCAATTGGATTATTCTAGTGGTAATAAATGTTTGTCGTAGTGAAGATAAATGTTATCCACATAACAAAATTTTAAACTCTAAATTTATATTTGAACTTTTTTAATCTCTTCTATCATATAATTAAGTTTTGAATTTTTTTATGCATAAAAATACAAACTAAAATTATTTTATCTATGATAAATATTTGTTGAATTAAAGATAAGTGTTAACAAGTAAAAAAATTTGATCTAAAAATTTTAATTTAAACTTCTTTTATCTTTTTAATTGAATACTTAAATTTTAAATCTAAAATATTAAAGTTGAAATTTTCTCTTAATGACTTAATGATTATATCATATATTAAGATAATAGAAGAAAAAAAATTAAGTTTCTTTCCAAATGGATAAAGTTTTTGCTCACCAAGGAAGATAGAGAAAATGGATATGGAATTGAGAAGGGGGAGAGAGAATTATAAGAAGTGTGTTAAAATTTGATCACAAGGATGGATGTAATCATGATTGTTTAGTAAATGTTCAAGTAATTGTAATTGCATAGATAGAGGTTAATGTGATTACAATGTAATTTTGATTGCATTACAAAGTTGTAACCAAACATGTCATTACTAATTTGATTGCGTTACCACTTGATTACATCCAACCAAACATGCCCTACGTAATAGACTCAACCCCTTGAGTTGGAGGAAAGATCATAAACCGATATCCAAGTACAACCAAGTAACATATCATATTAGAATTGGAGGAAAGAATAACTAACATTGAGTTAAAGGAAGGCCTATGTCGAGTTCTGATGACCAGAATCTGGTGTCAAATCAGAAGCTGGCATCAAACCAGAAGGTTGCATCAAAGACGAAGGCAGTATCCAACCAGAAGCAGGTGGCGTCGAACCAGAAGCCGGTGATGCTGAGTGCACTTGGAACCTAGGATTCGCCAGCAATTTGGGGGCGGCGTCAGTTCTAAAATTGACCTTCAACAATTGGGGAAGTGACTACGAGCACCACCAAAATTGACAAAAGAAAAAGAAAATATGCAAGAAGAAAGAAGGAAACAGGAAAGAGAAAGAGGAGGATTCCATGGCATCGTCGCAAAGAAAGCTATGGCTGGATAGGTTTCCTCGACCATTGTCCAAGAAATGAGTAGAAGTGAAGGAGAGTGAGAAGTGACAACGAAGTCAGGCTTTGATTACCTCGGGCCGACCTCTTAATTGCATTGCACGGTGTTATGGGCTTAACTTGGGAAATTTTGAGTCAGTTTGATTATCAATTGGTGTAATTATATTAATAGTGTAAATTTGATTACATTTCAACCAAATGTGATAATGTAATCACTTTTGCAATTTTAATTTCATTGCATAACTGATAACATCCAACGAAACGAGTTGTAAAGTTCAACCACTTTGTAAATAATACTTGTAGACATTTAGATTTGGCAAAACTTACCCAAAAGTCTGACCTAAAATGACTAGATTTAAACCCAATCCAATACTCGAAACAATTAATCTGAAGTCAATCGAAGACCGAAATTGACTTAATCTAAACCAAGCATGTTTTTCTTTATAAGATAAGTTTGTTGGACCAAAAATCGACTGACTCGAAATTAACCCGACCCAAAAATGACTTGGCCTGAAATCATAACTGAACTTAATCTATATGTATAGAGGTTAACCCTGCTTATACCCTACCTTAGTGATTGTTTGCAAGGTCTCACATCCCAATAAACTACATGTATCACTATAAGAAATGTTAGCATTACAACAAATCCACAGTAACAAAAAGTTTTTCCTGTCGTGTAAAAATTATTAATATCAACAAATATATATATTCGATGGTATAAAATTATTCATATGAAATCATGCAAAGGGTTAGAAATACTAGTAACAGAAAAAATATAATTGTTGGTATTGTCATTGAAAGAGCAATATTTATATTATCTAATGATATTACAATTTCATTACCAACTGTATATTTGAAATAAATATATTTGTTGGTATTACTTATGATTTGGCTCCATATAGTAGATTGTAATCCTTAATTCTTAATCCTTAAAGAGATTAAAAGGCCAACAAGGAGAGTTACTGTTCATTGAAAATTTAAGAGTATTGTTGTAAATTTTGTTAAATAGGTGGTCATTTTTTGCAGTTACTTTCTCCTTTTTCCCACCTCTTCCATTCTTGACATCTCCGTAGCCAGATCAAATGCAAAACTCCTCATCCTTTCCTCCCTCTTTTCTTTCCATGACAATATCTCTGGACCCTGTGCTCAAGCCCTGCCTGCAACCATGGCTGAAGCAATTCCCATTACAGCAAATTATATAGGATGTGGAAACCGACTGGGTTTTATACACCAACGTCTTGCATCACCAATCTGGTATCATATTTTTCATCAATCCCTAAGGTCTCCATTTCCCTCTGACATTCTCTTTAGTGATAATTGTGGATGAAACTAATTGAACCATGTCCATTCATTATCTATCGCTCAAATGTAGGGTTCTCCATATGAAGTTTTTGGTAATTCTAGGGTTTCTTTTTTCGAATTTGGTGATTTCAATTTTGTGTTTTTCCCTCTTGGGAACTCTGTGCATATTGTCAATGGAGAAAGAGGGTTAAGAGGGGGAGAAACCATGAATGTCTAGAGTTTGCAAAACCCTCTGAAACTCACTATACCAAGATGGTAACTTCTATTCATTTTAGACATGTCTTCGGTGATGCTGCCATTGATTTGGGCAATGAACTGGTTTGTTCTTTCTGTCTCTGTCTCTCTCCCCCTTCTCTTTCTGTCTCATCTTTTTTTTTTTTTTTGGTTTATATCATCCTTTTCTGTTGATCTTTTGCCTTTATGTTTGTTGTTTGTTCACTATTGCTTGGTCTCACAAACTCAAGGGATAGATATAATTAAATGTTGCCTTCTTCTACTTTGATGGGTTTCAAATGGTTGCTTGATTGGGCTTTCATTTCATTTGCAATTGTAATATAAAGAATAACAAAAGAAAAAGCATCTTACACAAGAGACTTATTTAAGTCCATTGGTATGATGTAGTTCTTAGAACATCTTACATGTTTCCTTAACGACATGGACAGATTTAAACTTCATATGATTTTGATGTCCTGTAAGCTTAAAATTTGACGAGTCTGTGAAATTAGGACTATTGGTCCCTTTATGAATGCAAGAGGTAATTTTGTTGCTCTCATTGCTTGAATTTTCACGTGACGTTAAGTTCTTTTTTTTTTTTGGGGGGAGTTTAGTCTATATTTTCTTCCAAAGTGAGTACATTTTATGTCCTCTACCCCTCTATTATATCTACTTTGGTTCTTAAAGAATCCTTTTGTTTGAATAGTATGCAATTTTGGGGAGTTTATACAAAATCAATGGTATCTATTTCAGGTGTATGAACACTACTTGGTGAATTTTATGGGATCTAAGGTGAGTTTCATTATTGCTTCTTCTCCTCCATCCCCACCCCACCGCTACTTGAAAGTGTTTTTTTCCTGCGCTTGATTCTAAGGGTGAGTTTGGTTGAGGGGAAAATATTTTCCAAGGAAAATTATTTTCCACCCATATTTTCCTTTGTTTGGTAGAAAGGATAAAAATTATTTTCCTTTGTTTGGTAGGAAAGAATATAATTTATTTTCAAGGAAAATAAACTCTAACCCTAAACCCTAAATCCTAAACCCTAAAACAAATTAGCCGAAACAGTAGCCGCACGGCCGTGCGAGGGTCGCACGGGGTACCGTGCAGGTTTCTGCGGCGGATGCGCACGGCCGTGCAAGTCTCGCACGGGTACCGTGCACGACTTGAATTTATGTAACTTCTCGCGCGGCCGTGCGAAACGTACACGAGGTGCCGTGCGAAAACTCTAAACTCTCTGGAAGATTTGCACGGCCGTGCAAGTCTCGCACGGGGTACCGTGCACGACTTGATTATGTAACTTCTCGCACGGCCGTGCAAAACGCGCACAGGGTGCCGTGCAAAAACTCTAAACTCTCCGAACGATTCGATAATTAATTTCCTCCCAAATCAATCAACAAAACCCTAGCATTGACGGGTTCCACAACATAAGATCTACAAATCTCGGAAATTCGATAATCAAGGAGATTGATAGGGGAATTGGGTTTGCGATGCCTGTCATTAGAGAGGGGTTGAAGAGAGAGAAGGTATTGGGATTATGACTGGAGGAGGCTTCCCCAACCTTGACGAGGAAGCCACGGGAGGGGTCATTAGGAGGAGAGAAAAGACAGACGGCTCTCCGGAAGAGAGAGAGATGAGTCGATGGCCGAGGAGGAGAGGAGGAAGAGGGTGGAGACGGGAGCTCGATAGGGAAGCGGAGGGCGAGGGAGTAGTCGAAGAGAAGGAGAGAGAAAGTAAGGAACGCCAAGAGTGGCAAACGGAGCGTAGGCGGAAACGCCAAGCGTCGGGTCAAGACGGTCGACGATCACCGAGAGGACGTCCGGCAAGAGATCCGGCCACTGGGAATCGGAATCCAAATCCATTTTGTACGGTGGAGTTTCGGGGTGCGGGTCCTTCAGGGCGAGAGGGAGAAGGAGGGTTAGCCGAGAGATTGGAAAATTAATTTCCACCCAAAAAGGGAAGAATTTATTTTCTCGCTAAATGGGGAAAATATTTTAGCTCAGAAAATTTTTTCTAAATTTTTATTTACCAAACAGTAGAAAATGGAATCATAATTTTCCAAGAAAATATTTTCCTTCCAAACAAACACACCCTAAGTGTTTCTTTTTTGTCCGGGGTTTGAATGTAGTATTTTGTTTTTGCAAAATTTTCCTATTTGAGGTTCTCTCTTGGCTTTTTTATCGATATGTCATGTGTTGAAATTGGCTTTCTTTATTAATTTCTTATCATTAGGATGAGTACATAACTGTGATCTTCCATCACATGCTAACTAGGATTGTAATCCAGTCTCTTGGTATTACGCATTTAACATTTTGTTCTATCCTGATTTACAAAATCTTTTGCCCGTCACTTAAACTCTATTTGATTCTAAGAAAATAGGTTAGAAAGAAAATTTAAATGGAAAAAAAGTAATGAGGAAAAAAGTTAAGGAAAAATTAATTTTTTTCTTGTGTTTGGTTGAAGAAAAATTGAGGAAAAAAATTATAATCATTTTCTAACCTTTTACCTATCTACCACATTGTAATGGACAGAAGAGAGAAAATACTCAATAACATTGATTAATTGAGGAGGGAGAAAATTCTTAATGACATTACTTAATAGAATCCTCTCTCTTTTCTCCATTTCTCTCTCTTTGTGAAAATTTTCTTCCATTTTCCTCTCAATTTTGGAAGGAAAATATCATTAACCAAATTGACAAAATTTTCCATGAGTTTTCCCATCAAACTTTTTTCTCTCCTTTTTCTTCAATTCAAACAAGGGAAAGAAATTCATTTTTCACATTTTTTCTTTCTTTCTAATTTTCTTATAATCAAATAGAACCGTTTGATTTGTAAAAATAGGTTGGAAAGAAAATAAATGTAGATAATGAATTTCTTTTCCATGTTTGAATTGAAGAAAAATGAGAGAAAAAAATTTTGATGGAAAAGCTCATGGAAACTTTTATCAATTTGATCAATGATAATTTCCTTCCAAAACTGAGAGGAAAATGGAAGAAAAACTCACAAAGAGAAAGAAATGGAGAAAAGAGAAAGACTTCCATTAAGAAAGAGCATTAAAAATTTTCTTTCTCCTCTCAATTAATCAATGCTACAATGTGGTGGATGGGTAAGATGTTGGAAAAGGATTATAATTTTTTCCCTCTATTTTTTCCTTGAACCAAACACAAGAAAAAAATCAATTTCATCTTAACTTTTTTCCTCATTACTTTTTTTCCATTTAAATTTTCTTTCCAACCTATTTTCTTAAAATAAAAAATAGCCTTACTCTCATCCCGTATAACCTAATTAACATATCATTAAGATATGTTTTCTGTCTCTGTCCCGTTGTTACAGTGAGTATAATTTTTCTTTTCTCCTTTCAAGGTTCATATTTTTCCACGATCGCGAGTTAATGGATTTAGGCTTCTTTCACTATCATGTTGTCCCTTATTTTTGCTCAAATTTTTCAGATCTCTCTTTCGACCAGGGAAGCTGATAATATGGATAAGCAAGATCTCTCTCACTATTCATTTCTTATTTATTATGGAATGTGGAGTAACAAGAATAGTCATATTTTACTTGAAATATTTTGTTAGATTCAAAGTGCTTGCTTTATCTTTGAGATACAAACTTGATTTAATTACACTATTTTATCTCTTAGAGTGAACATACGAACTTTGTTATGGCTAACAAAGCACAGTTAAGAAGATCCCCTAGAAAAGTGATGGTAAAGTTCTATTTTGCTGCCAGAGGCTTTTAATTTATTCTTTCATCTGTGTTGAGTTTTTATTCTCGTTGCCCCTGCCCTTCCCTCTCCTTAGGCTACTATTCCTGGGATCTCTATTGTTACTAACATAGTGAACAACTAGGCAATTCTTCCAAGCTACTTTTATGTAATGAGAATTGATTAGCTGTATATCATTTGTTCCCCTATCACGAATATAGGGGAACAAATGAAGGCCCTTTGAGAGTTGTGATTATTGCTGCACCTACTAAACTTATATAAAACAAATGAAGGCTAAAAATATAAGATGAATTAGGCAGTCGCGTTAGCTATCTCAATACTATTTATATATCTATATCTTCATGAAGTAACCTCACTATTAAAATAATTTAAATCCCCATAATTTATAATCCAGTTCAATTAAAAATATATATAATAAAATTACTAAATCGTAAAACATAATATATTTACTTCATACATCACGTGTCAAAGTTCAACTAGTTATTAAAAAGTAGTTAAAAAAGACAGAAATAAATAAAAAATAAAAAATAAATATTTTAATCAACTTTTTTAATTTTTGCTGAATTATAGTTTCAGAAACTTGCACTAGTGGACATATGATCATTAGTAAATTAAAACAAACATATAACTATTTAATAATGGTGATTTTATTTAAGGTAACTATATATGAGTTAAATTAATTAATTAATTTTATTAATATATTATATTGATCAATTAGATAAATTTGATTATATGTTTGTATATCCTTACGTGATTGGCGAAATAAATAGAGAAATTCATAATTTAAAATTTTACCAAATTGAGGCTACTGTTTTATCTTCTAATTAAAAAAAAAAGTAAAGGGGGAAGAGCAGAATTTGGAGTTATGTAAATTAGATGCTAAATAATAAAATTAGAGGAATAGCCAAATCACAAACATAACTTTGCTGAAATTTTTCAAAAATTTTTTAAAAATATAAAAAATCGCCTCTATTACTTTAAATAGAGGATAACAAACTGTTCTAGATTGAAGCCTAAGTCTTGAACGCGAAAAAATGAATCTAAAAATTCTGCAAATTAGCTGATCAAACCTAACTCGAACACATTCGACCCATTGGGTCAAGGCAATAGAAACAACAATTTAACTTTGTGACTTATTGATTAAATATTTTATACACGTTATATGATTTTTCCTTCCACTTTGTCACTCTTTTAACAATGGTTATTTATCATATCACATATTTGGAGGGACGTTATATATTTATCACAATCATTTACAAATGAAGACTAATATTATTTCATTACTCTAACTTCCTTTTCATAAAAAAAACATTATATACAAAGATTATACATAGTTGATTGCAATAAAAATATGTCTAGATTCAAATGACGTGATATATTAAAAATACTAAAAGTGCACAAGTTATACCGTTGTACTTTTGGTGAAATAAATATACCTAGTTACATCTTAAATAATATACTTTTGTTTTATAGAAATAATATTACTATAATGAAGTAAAAATTTGATGTTATAATTAAAAATAATAATTTTAGTTTATTGTAAATTTCTAATTCTTATTCATTTGAAAATGTTCTAGCTCTATGGTTGAACCATAGTGCCTAGGCTGACAATGTTCCGGATTAAAATAAAGTTAAATTTTTCTAGTGAATAAAATAGGTTGGTTACGTCCGCCAAGCCAACGCTTCCTTTATATGTTTTAAAATGCAGTAAATATGCATATAAAGTTACTTAGTATAATAGAAGAGGTGAAATAAAAACATTAAAACCTTAAATGAATTATTAACACAACATGTCATTATTATTCAACTCATTATTGACCCAATCTTTCATTGGCCTTATTTAAACAAGTCAAGCGGTCAAATCACTCGACTCAATGAAGTCTTCACACAAATATCATAATTAAAGTTTTGAATATTTTTGAATATTATTAATAGAAAATAGAAATATTATACTTTTTCATAGAAATATGTGCAACTTTAAGTAAAAATATGCTGGATTTTTATAATTAAAAAAGAAAAATAACTAATAAAAAGGCGGTCTCAACCTATTGGGTCGACCCGAAACCCGAAATACACCCGACCTATATTTTTCCCGAACTCAGATACACCCGACTCGTATTTAACTCGGCTGACTGAATTGACAAGTCTATATGCTATGGTTTTGGATTTTTGTACTAATTTAATTATCTCTTTGATTAATTAGATTGGCTCTTGGATTGAGCATCCTCAGGAGTTGATAAACAACATTTAGGTGGGTTCTTCATGGACTTGTTTCATCTGTTCTGAATTCAAATGCAGGTAATTTTTTTAAATATGCAAGTACGTTCCTTTTTCTGTAAGAAATGTGAATTCTAATGTAGGAAATAATGATTCGTTGTGAATTCTAATATAGGACTTGTTTCATCTGCTCTGCATTCAAATTCTGGTCGTCAATAATTGGGGTCTTTGATCATTTTTGTGATTTTAATATCATTTGTCAAGCAAAGGACGCTTGAGTGCATCCATAATCATCTTGCATTTGGGAATTTTTTTATTTATATTTTGATATATTTCTTACATGAATATTCAGTATGCTAAATTGGCAGCTGATGTTCACATAGAACGTGCAAAGGTACAAAGCTGAAGAGGGTTTGGAATCATCTTATGGGTCTGAAAGCTGCGATTGCTACTCCTTGTGCCTATGTCCTGGAGGATAGGTAGCTTCTGTAATGTTTTTGCCAAAATTATAAATAAAAACATTGAATTTTGTATACTAAAAAGCAAAGTATTCCACTAAATTGTTTGCTGCTTTTGTTGATTAGCAAGCGATTAATGCTTTTCAAACCTAGGGCCTAATAGCTTTTCTACAAAACAATTGGGGGAATTTGGACGTGTACATTAGAACATCCTGCTACCTCAAAACCCGACCCAAGGTAGGTTTTGGGATACCTAGTGATTTCGAAATACTATTGTCACTCTAGAATTTTGAGGTTGATGTTTTAAGGAAGTTTTTCACCAACTAATAGTGAAACTATCAGACGATTAGAGCTCCATATGTTTAAGACCCTATTTAAATGACATTTCCAATTGTTAATATTGGAAACTGTCATTGTTTTTTTCTCTTTTTTTTGGGGGGTGGGGAGGAGGTTGTAATTTGCTTTTGTCGGATGCTTGATTAGAACACATTCCACTTGGATTATCTACTCTTAATGAATAGATATTACCTTTTCTTTATCAAAAAGGAAATTGTCATGAAAGTAAGAAGCGGAGATGTGTTACTGTTAAGTATATAGAGGAGTTGACTTTATAGAGGTGATTCTGCGCATAGCATGAAGGCTTTTCTTAAATGGAGAATGCTTGCCCTGAACATGGACCTTAGGTTACTGACATTCCTTTGAGATATTAAGGAAATGTTACCCTCCCCTCATTGACATTATCAAATGTGGCTTTTCAGGTGGTTTACACTAGTACGAAATCCAACTGAGCTCTGTGTAAATAGCATGTCATTTTCCCAACATTCATCAAAATGGGATAATACAGCGCTTGTCGTCACGGTCCCTGGCTTGCATTATTTAAAGGCCTATAGATATTCTATAAAACATATTTCTATGGCCCCTGGCTGGTGTTGCACTTCAGGTAATGAATTTAAAGTTGCATGCTTGCATTATTGGTCTTGTGAGTGAGTTCTCCTTTGCTCCAAATGTCTACTGCATGCTCAGGAAAGACTTTGAATAGAAGGAAAATAAATTGAAATCACTTTTTTCTTTGGGGGGGGTAGGGAATGGCGTGGTTGGTTAAATTTTAATATCTTGACTAAAGCAGCGCAACTTATTTAAAGGCCTATAGATATTCTATAAAACATATCTATTATTTAAATAGACAAAAATAGGTTTACAGTATATTTCTAAATAGTATCCCAAACTATACACTCTAAAAGAAGATATTTAATACACATTTTTTTTAAGAATCATTTAAAAATAAGATGTTAAATAAAGTTCGACACATATCCGTGCAAAATTTGAAAATTTTCTATTCCTGAAAAATTTAGAAGTGAAATACGGAGAGAATTGTTTACTTGATGTTGGTATCTCAAATCTATTTCAGCCAATTAATTTGTTTGTGGGCAGTGTATGAAATATGTTTGCTTCAAATTGCTCTTGGTATTTGAAAAGTGTGAAACGTGTAGTATCTGAATTGAAAATTTTCCATTATTGAAAAGTTTGGAATTGAATGAGGAATTTGTGAACTTGATGCTGGTATCTCAAATTTTCCTCAACTAAGTGATTTGCTTGTTAGTAGTATATGAAATATATTTATTTCAATAATGCTCTGTATATAAACTCTTTGTTTTTGGCACTTATGATTTGTTATTTGTTATGTTTGTTTGTTTGACATTCGTGTCTCCATGGTTTCTTGCTGGTCTTCCTTATTAGTGCACCATTTATTTTTAGCTGGTGCTTATACTTTTAGTGTGACTGCCATTGTGAATGAGCTTGCTTGGCCTTCTGACTTTTTTCTTGAGAGGTTTCTTTTATCTCCTTTTTTTAGGGGATAAGGAAAGAAATAAATATCATCAATTGAGCTTGATGATGAAAATATAAAATACAAATAACTATGAATTTGAAGAGGATGATGTTGTGGATGAAGAGGACCAAAATGAAGGGGAGAAGATGAATACGATGACCCATATGAATAATAAGACAACATAGCATAGGTTGTACTTTCTTAATTTAATAAGTGTATCGTTCGAATTTAACATAATTAGTATCTTTTGTAAAGATTAAATGGTCATACTTTAGTGAACTTTTATAACCAAATTATGATAGAAATCCAAATTATTGTGTGAATATGTCTTTTGTTTTATATGTACAATGTGTTGCAAAGTTATGTAAAAATAGTGATAGGTGTTTAGGTCACTATTTTCAATAGTTTGTACTAAACTCTGTCGCAATCAACAGTTTTGATTGGAAAAATTAAATTTTACCAACGAGATAACATGCTGATTGAATTTTTTTTCAACAAATAATGTGCTTATTGAATATTTTTTACCAACGAGAACTTGTTGGAAGAATGGTGTTTTACAAATAATGGTTTGCAAAATGAGTTTTTGATTGAATTGCATTGGTGACAATGCAGCCTTGAAAATCCAAAAATTCAAAAGTTGAAAGATATCTAAAATTGTGTTTCGATTTGGTTCGATTCATTTAGTCATCTGTTTAGAAATATGAAAAATAGTTCTTCGAGAAATATGTGAAGCACATGATGTTTTGAACTGGAGTTGAAAACAAAGATTAGAAGATATAATACGATTGAGGGATTGCACTATTAAACTGTTAATACATTATGGTTTGTATGTATGCATGTAAAGTATAAATGTTGTGATTTTCGAGATAGGATTACTCATTGAGCTTGTAGTTTGCTCACCCCATTTCTTTTTGGAGTTGCAGGTACTCCCTAAGGTGAATGGCCTCGTATTTTTACCTTACCCTGGACTTATGTGCGTGATGTTGTTGCTAAAAATGTATGTATTCTATATGTTTCCAACTTGTTCTAACTTGTAATTTGTAATTAAGTTCATGTAGTTGCTTAAGTGTGTCCTAGGTCAATTAGATTGTTTTTAGTTTTAAATGCACTTTGGTTGGACTTCAGCGTGTGGTCGTTGAGTTGCGTACTTCGAGCGTATGGCTAGTTGAGTTATATTATGGCTTTTATGTTGAGTTATATCATGGTTTTTATGTAGAGTTTTAACGCTTTAAGCCAAGCGGATACGCTATATTAGAGACAGAACTCGCCAAAATTTTAAGAAAAATTTTCAAGTAAGATATAAAATCACCTCTATTACCTTTATGTTGGGATTAGAAAACCAAATCGACCCCTTAATTAGCCTTGTGAGTTCTTTTTGAGGAACTCCGGTGATGAAATACTCCCGGAATGGGGTTTGGGGTGTTACGAGGTTTGAGTCTAGTCGGGGTGTCCGAATCTACAATTCGGACATGGTTCGAATTGTCCAAGCCCATATTGACTCGAACTTGAATTTTTGTCGGTGTTAATAATATATATAATAATAATCGTTTCAAATTGACGAAATAGTATAACATGAGTGATTGTAGGAGGTTAGTGTACTCTCAACCATAAAAATTATATGTTTATAAAGTAGTATCCATTGATGTAAATAATTAAATAAATAAAAATAAAAGTTATCCAAAAAATAGATTTTCTTTTATAAGTGGACTTTTCTCTTCCTTTTCTTTTTTTTTTTGTGGTGATAATAGTCTTATTATTAGTATTTTTTCCCAAGTTTCAAAAAAAAAAAAAGGAAAGAAAATTTCCCACAATTTTAAAATTATTCTTTGTGTGATAAGAAAACTATACTTACAATTCTCTTTTTGCCATTAGAATTATCATCTATTAGCCCCTTTTTTCATTTATTGAGATAATTAATGCATTTTATAACCCAATAACTTCCGATAATATGATAAGGTTTAGATCTTTTAATAAATACATTTAATTAAGGGTGAGTTAATTATATTTATTCACTTAACTTAAACTTCCTATGATGACTATGTGTGTGTTGACCCTCCGATGGCTTAAAATGGCTCATGCACATTGGTATCTACCCAAGGATATTGTGGACTTACCCCCTCAATTGCACTAAACACCAACAAAAAAAAAAAACTCCCACATCCTTTTTTTAGTATATATCATATGACTAAATGGTAAGATACTATTTAGAAAAACCATTATCTTTGTATATGTCTATCAAATTTGAGTATATGAATTCTGTCAAATTCATAAGGTCATTATTATTATTATTGATGAGAAACTTTTCAAGAACCTCTATATACAATCTAAATGGTAAGATAGTAGCAGTATTGATCATCTATTACCACTATTTTTCTCCCCTTTTCAGGTCATATGAACCATTGTTAGATTTAACACTTTCTAATCTATAATAGTAATCTTTTCAAATTGAACCTGTAATAGGATTAATTGTAAGAGTTTCGTGCAATCTCAACCATAAAAATTATTTGTCCACTAAATATTAGTCATTGATGTAAATAATTAATTAAATAAATATATAATATTATTTAGGTTCTTTTCTATGTGCACTATTCTCTTCTCTTTCTTTTTTTGTTTTATTATTAAAGTATAGTCTTATTAGTATTTTTTTCCTTCATATATTTAAAATAGATGTTAAATTATGGTCATTGACTTATTTGAATTTTCTATTTTTCCTTTCACATTTTTTTACACTTTCAAGATCTTAGTTTTAGGTTGTTTTAGTTTTGATTATTTGTAATATAAACAGAATAAAGTGATCATTTATGGTAAGCAAGATTTAGGAATAAGAAAATGACATATTTACTGTGATGAAAAGGAAAAAGGGGTTTCGGAACTAATGGAGAACGGGTTGAAGGTTTATGGCATTGAGCTATAGATTTTTAATTCTAGAAAGCTTGGTTACTTTGGCAATTTAACTTTAATATTTAGGCATCTCTTTATCTCGAGTCTTAATTTAATAATAGAGTGGACTTGAAATTGGGGAGGGGGACTTGAAGATGGGGTCTCAATCATTTGATTATGAATCCTCACACATAATTTTATTTATATTTTCTTCGCCAATATAGGGTTAAACAATACAAATTAAAAGATCAAAATTCTCATATGATACTTAAAAATAAATTGAAGTCATTTGAATAGCTTACCTCAAGTATATGGATATGTTCATTCTATGGCTTTGACTAACTCTCCCACCCTAAAATAAAAAAATAAAAAAAATATCCTAAGATACTTTTCTCTAGAATTTTTGTATCTATTCTCCCTCGAAATCATTTTATTAGTTTACTACCTACTTGATCGTTGGTATGATCTTATCAAGCCTAATTTGGCGATTATTAAGTTGAATTTTATATGCTTCACTTGTTAATTTATATGAAAGTGAAGTTATCATTCTTTCTCACCTTATTTTTATCTTAAAGGATTTTAATATCTACGAAGTTGGGGTTAGGTTGCGATATGGATTTTCTCTCACCATATTTTTATCATTGCATGTGACTTGTTTATAATCATGAATTTATTATGTGCTAGATTTTCTCATTCCCTTTTAGATGACTAAGATATTACAACTTGTAGAGAGTAGGTATAGTTGCAAATTTAGTTTTGGCAGTGCTAGAAGTGAAACTAAAATATGTGAATCCATTTTCCAAGCTGAGTTAGAAGTTCGGCAAATGAATGGGGAATACAATTGATTTAAGAGTGTCAATGTAAGAAGATAAGAGGTGTAGTCTCAACTTAAAGTTGTTTATGATAAGATATGGAGTCTCAACTTAAATTTATTTATGATTAAATTTCTATTGTATATAATCTATTGATGAGGATCGAAGAGTGTAAGAGGTTTAAATATTAATTTTCTTTGTATGCAGAGGTAGGTAAAAACAGATAAAACATCATATTCACCCTACAATTCTAAAAATTGAGATCTCATTATGGGTGCATGTGTACCATTTAAAGGTTAGTGTGTAATATTCAAGTCAATGAAATATTTGTGTAAACGTCAATTAAGTTAAATTAATGTTCACTATGTAGACAACCATGAGTTATAAGTTTGAGATTCTTTTATTGATTTGGTGGAATTTGTATTGTAATATTAATTTATGATATAATTATATTCATTGTTATTTATAGGTTGTCTAATTCAATTTATACCAATCATATGTTATTCCTTTTCCTATTAATATTTGCCTTTTGATACCTAGACAGATTGTCACACTAGTCTTAAGGTCTGTATGGGTGAGGTTTATTTGAATGTTTGATTCTTCGAGGGATTGACTTCTTAATTTTTCAAATAATGAGTGTAATCTTACACTCGCTAGAAAACAGAACGAATAGCGACGGAAATAGCGATGGAAATGTGTTAAATAGCGACGGAATTTTGGAAATAGCGACGGAATTTTTCCGTCGCTAAAAACCGGGTTGCTAAAATTTAGCGACGGAAATAATCCAATCTGTCGCTAATTAGCGACGGAACAGGCTTCCGTAGCTAATGACAATCAGCGACGGAAGACATTTTCCGTCGCCGAATTTAGCGACCGCAATTTCAGTAATTCCGTCGTTGTTCCATCGCTATTCCACCGCTCGCTATTCCGTCGTTGTTCCGTCGCTATTCGGTCGCTATGTTAGCATAATTCTAAAATAGCTTTTTCTAATTCTTCGTTAATCTAGTATAAAAAATGTGAATGAATATACAAATCCAACATTCACATATGTGACAATTACATTTGATATTTACATATGCCACAAAATACTCATCCAAGTTGGATATACAAATCCAACACAAAGTTCACAATCATAAACAATCCAAATATATTTACAACCAATTCACAAGTTCACAAAAACAACCATACAAAAGTTCACAACCAACCATAAACATATAATCGAAAAGTTCACAAAATGTTCGCCAATACACAAAAGTTCTGATGATAACGACTTCGGGGTCCTCACTCTTCCTCTTCCTCTTCCTCTTCCTCTTCCTCTTGTGGTTGTACTGGTTTACGGTGAGATCCGGATGCTTGCTGAGATTTCATAAATTTAGTGAAGCGTGCTATTGGCTCAATGAAACTGTCCACCTTTTCTTTGAGTTGCCTATTTTCCAACCCAAGCACACGAGTATGCTCAATCCATTGATGTAACTTAGAAGTTAAGTTATGCACTCGTTGCTCTCAAATCTGAGTCATCTGCAGTAGCGACTTTCGGTGATTTGAAGGACATGGTGGTTTTTAAGTTTTTAGCCTCAGATTCAGGTCCATAAATGCGACCTTTATTGTTCACATTGGCTTTCACCCACAACTCATGTTGTGAAGGGGTGGACACACGATCCTCGGAAGAGTTGGGGTCATCGGTAGAAGGTTCGATGGGTTGAGTGTTTTACAACTTTTCCCACTCTTTTTCAAACTTTTCTTGAATAATATATAAATTTTTGAGGCATGTAACTATCATAGGTTGTCAAAGAAGACCATATATTGAAAAATATAAAAATTGCATATATAAGGTAACTCACATAAATGGTCTTAGATTTCTGGTCAACCCATTCGTCCTTTTTTGCCTTGTGGGTTCGTGAAAATAGTTGGGTCGGTAAAGGAAGAAATCCTTTAAGCTCCTTCATCTAAATAAAAAAGTTAGTAGACATTCAATTTACTAATGTGAACATGTTAATAGTTGCATGCCTAATCACTAAAGGGGTATGTACCAATCGCTACTTATGCTCCGTCATAGGGATTGAGCCACATGTATGGAGCGATGAACCAACTCCACCTTGATCAGCATGACGGTTTTTCTAAGCCTCGCTCACGTGAACTTCTTGTACTCAGCAGTTTCCCAATATTCTAACAGCTCTCGCCAGTAGTTGTCACCCAACTATTTCGGCTTGTTCTTATTTTTCCTTACTTTCAGCATGAAGTCCTTCAATCGATCACTTTCTTTCTTCTCAAAATTTCTTCTTTTTTGGACTTCATCGGTTGGAGACCAAGTGTAAAATTTCTATATAAATGAAAAAGTAGTTTTTAAGTTATGAAATTATAATATAATGCTCAAACATACACAATAAGTCATTATGTTACCTCAAATTCAGAAAACTAAAGATTTGTCGTTACCTTGAACTTAGAAAACCACATATCACATTGTGATCGAGGAACTTTACCCCATGTAGGCCATGCTCCGTCATACTTGCTTTGGAAGATGTAGGAAATCGTGCTCACAACTTTATCAATGGGGAAGAACCTAATCAAGAAACATATAAAACAGTTAGTTATACTATTCTACTACTAAGCTTAATTTATTTTATTACTTATTATCACACTTATCCTTCACCATCCGGCTCAATCCGAATCTTTTCCCGGCTGCTAGCATTGTTTGATTCAAGACTAGCATGCTCGTTGCCTACATCAGTTGCCCCATCATTTGTAGGCCTTTGTGGTGGCCTTTGTTTGGCACCAACGTGAATGCGTGGTATAAGGGTCGTACCATATCGGTTATATGCGTACGTGTGCAGCGGGTTTGAGTATATATGAGCATGTTGAGAATATGGAGGGTTTGGAATGAAAGACCCACCCATTGGACTTTGCATGTGCGGGATGTTAGGAGGTTGGAAATAAGGAGGGTTGAGAATGAATGACCCACCCGTTAGAGTTTGGTTGTAAGGGAGTGTGGAGATAGTGCTCCACCTACAAGAGACTGAAGGTAAGGAAGGTTTTGAGGGCGCTAGAAATGCTTACATCATTACCTTCACCATTGGTATTGACGTTTCTAGCCCTTCCCCGAGTAGTTGATCTTTTAGACCTGCCTCTACCTCGCTCCATATTTCCTAATATAAACAAAACATAAAAACATTATTAAACATCCAACGGTCGATATTTGATTCTACATTGCCGTAGTTCATATGATTGGAGCCACTTTCATCGTTGAATATGTTAGAAGTCATACCACCATTCTCATGTAAATGAGGATTTATTTCTCCATGATTAGTCCAATACCAATAGTTTGGAAAAAAACCATATTGATAAAGATGTAACTTAACATCATCGGGATCCTTATACTTCCGATTTTTGGATTTGCAACATGGACATCTATATTGTTGATTATGTACAAATTGTGATTGACTTCTAGCATGTGCATCAAACTCCTCAACCCCGTCTAAAAACTCTTGTCTATACCCAACTGTACCAAGTAATAACCTACGATACATCCATCTACGATTGTCTTGTGTCCGGTTGGTCTTTAAAGTGTGGTCCGAATAATCCTTGTGTCGGACATAGCTGTACTGAATTCGCAATGAAAGCCATCTACATGAGTTGCTCGTATGTATCTGTTCTGGGTTTGTAGCCATATCCCACGTATGGTATGCTATCAAAATGTTAGTATTTGTATAATGCCTTAATAAGAGCGATTGTTTGCTCTAGTGCTACAAATATGTATGTGTTGTTCCTAAAATTATATTGATATTGGCTTTTTAAACGCATGTAATGCTCGGGTTTTTTGAGAATTTCTTTTTATTTTGAAACATAGGGGAATATTATTATTCACTATTAGTAAACAGAGACACATCTTTGACAACCAACTAAAACATGGAATTATGACCATCTTCAACCCATGTTCTAGTGGAAGAAACATAAGGTTGTAGATGAGCTAGTGAGTGAGTCATCCTATCCCCCGCTCCCCTCCCTCGTGCGACAAACATGTATGAATGAACAAAATTTAAAGGACTTATAAAGTTTAATAATATCAAAAATAAACAACCTAACTTCTGAAGCTAAACAACCCTTCTTGATTTTTGCAATAACAGCAAGCACAATCTCCCTCGATTACCACCTTTGTATAGTCATGCTCCAACTCTGGTTTCATTATAAACAAGCACACTCTAACTTCCTCAATTGCATACACTACACATTCCCGAGAAACGTGGGATACTCTTGGCCAGGTTCACACTTGAAGGGAGGAATCTCGAACAGATTCGCTAGGAAAACATTTTCATCCGAGGTGGCAAACACGTACTTCACAATGACTTCGACGAGCTTGTTCCCTCACAGCCGCTCGACCCTAACTCGTTCTTACTAGACCAACTACGAATACAATGGTAAGTCGATTTCACCATTAACTTGCCCGCATCTCTATTAATAAAGTCCCCTACCCTAAGTAGAGCATACCTTGGGTTTGGCCGAGTAATAATAACTTTAAACAAATAAGGCCTCGGAAGCCATTTGGCGTCCCAAATACAAAGCGAGAAACCATCCCTAATTCTCCACCACAATCCTCAAGAGACGACCCATCCGGCATTCTAAATGCTACGCCATGTGTAGCTTGGGGAGACCCAAGTTAACCATCAAGAAGAGAAGAGTTTGGGAAACAATGAGCTTTCAAAACGCTAACACCACAACGCCCTATTGTTTATCAACCGCCGGACTTGTCATGCTAGAAGAGCCAAGTTGAAATCTTCAAAATCTCTAAAGCCCATGCCCTTATTTATCTTGCCAAATTTCTTCCAACCTATCTAATGGATTTTCCTCGAATTATCGGTGTGACCGCACCAAAATCTATTCATCATTAATTGGATATTATCACACAAAGCACCTTCAGGAACATGACGAAACTCATAGCATAAGTTGGTATTGCTTGAGCCATGACCTTTACTAGCACTACCCTCCCCGCCCATCATAGATGACGATCAATCCAACCATTGTAACCTTTTTCCAATACGATCTTTTATTGGTAAAAAAGGTTTTTCCTTTGATTTCCCAATTCTTGTAGGAACACCCAAATATTTACCATGTGCTAACACCTTCGAATGTCTATAGTCATTGCCCCTTCACGCTCATCCGACACACCTTTGCTAAAAGAGACTCTTGATTTCTCAAGTTTTCTTTTTGGTCGGAAGCTAGCTCATATAAATCAAAAATATCGGTCACCAGCAGCTTGTTCCATGCTAGCCTCACAAAAACTTAAGGTTAGCAAAAAAGATGAGACACCATCGGAGCCCCTTCATAGATACTACGGCCAATTAATCTACCTGAATGAACAACATCGGAGAACAAGTATGAGAGTTCTTCGGCTATAAAAAGAAAGAGATACGGTCTCCCTGTCTAAGGCCTCTCTTGGGATGCAGAAAGCCCCTAGGTTTCCCCATTAATAATCAAGGACATAGAAGTCGATTCAATACAAGACATCACCAAATTTACCCTGTTTGGAGCCAGCCCTATTTTCAACACAACTTGTCTCAAAAAAATCCACTCAAATCTATTATAGGCTTTATCCATATCAAGCTTGACCATCGTGTCCCCATTAAGTTTAGAAGAGCGAGTGTAGAAAGTGGAAGATCTCAAAAGCCACTAGAATATAATCTGAAATGAATCTACCCGGAGTAAATGCAATTTAGGAATATGAGATAATACTCGGGAGAATAACTTTCAGCAAGTTTGAGATAAGTTTAGTAACCAATTTATACACCTTATTACACAAACTAATAGGTCGAGTGTCCTCAATACGATCAGATTTTTGTTTTTTAGGGATCGAGAACCGGATGGCTACGATTAAAAACTTCCGACATCGGGTTCCCACTAAAGATACCTAACACGGCTGTAGCAACATCGCCCCCAATACTCTAATAGTTTTGAAAGAAAAAGGGATTATACCATTAGGTAAGGGCGCTTTTGACGAGGGCATCCGATGCAATGCATACTTGACTTCCTCGATCGCATAAGTCTTGGACAACCGAATGTTCATATCATTGGACACCACAGTAGATGTAACTAAAATAACATTGTTGATATTAGGTGTGCTCGACATTTGGAAGATTGCTAGAAAAATATGTGATTACTACCTCCTCTAGCTTCTCCCCATTTGTCTAAACGTTTCCATCCGAGTACCTCAAGCCCTCAATAAAGTTCACCTTGCGCCTAGTGAAGACTCACGTATGAACTAACCCCTTAGTTGTTTTTGATTTAAAGTCATTAATCTCAAAACTTAGGCTTAAACAAGATGCATTCTAAAATGAAATTCACAAGAGGATGACTAAAATATAATTGACCTAAGACTTTGGATCTAAATGTTTATCTCTTAAAGTCTAAGGACTCCGTTCTACTTAGAAAAAATAGAGATTGACCTCGATCAATGAAACTAAGCACCGATTGTTTTGGAAACCGACCTACTTAGTATGGCTTAGATGAAAAGTTTGCCTAAATAATTTCACATTTTAACTCATCTTTCAAATTGGCTCACTTCATAATTTGAATCGGAATTACTAGTGTTAATTTTATTTTAATCGGATTCATTAAGTTAAATTTAGTTATATTCGCAAACACTAAAATATGTCTAATTAACTATGTGAACCTATTTCTACCATATTTACTATTTGAGTTAAGACATATATGGAATTGATCATATTGAATATTGAACTTGAAAAGAAATCCATTTTAATAGATTATAAGGATTTTTAGTTGTTATATGATTTATTTAGACTAATCCTTATCTAACCTTAGACCAAAGTGTTTTTTATACTTGAGTATCATTTGTAATTTATTTTTACAGGTTTACTAAAGTTAATTAATCCCAACTTCAAGAAAAATAACGGCTTCTTTACCATTCCAAGACTCAGCAACGTAAAAGCCGAGTATCTCGAGCGGACTCAAACTAGGTCATCAGGCCTATTTGTTTCCATTTTTGGTAACTTCTAATTTTTGAGTTTAACAGTTGTTTCTATCTTATTTTTCAGATACAACAAGTTGTTAGGACTACTTTTGAGAGCTAGGACCTAAGCTCAATGACTAATCTTCAATGGTCCTAAAACCGAGTCATTAGACAATTCGTTGCAATAGTTGGTCGACCTAGTGCTTCCAGCCCAAGACACAATGGCTCTCTTCGTGGCAACCTATAAATTGAAGCATTGATTCAAGACTTACAAGATTGCTAAAACCAAGAACACAACACCCTTATTCTCTCTTCTGGCTTACAACTCTCATTCAATCACAATTTTCTAAGTTGTAAAGATCTTGAAAAGAAAAGTTTTATAAGTTTTACTTTTTCTTCAAACACTTTTCTTGCTTGATCCCTTGATTGAGTTGTAAGGGCTAACTCAACTCACTTGTCCCAAACTATAAAGGGTACCTCATTTTGGAAGTACTAGGGCAGCTAAGGAAATTTCTGTGCCTGGGAAAAATTAAAATCATAATCATTAACAACCAATTTAGTTCATCGTTATTTCTTTAACGATTAACATTTTCATCGTTAATAATATTATGGATAACTTAAATATATAATTTTTCCAATTATCATTAAAATAATGTAATAAACTATTTATCACTAATATATAGTAACAACAAACTTGAATTGATATGTATTAATTGCTTTGAATACCACAGTCTGCGAATACGTAATATAAAATATAACCTAATATCAAAAGCATCCTAAAATACATAACTTAATTGATATCCGAGTACAAGCAATATTAACCAAAAAACTAAAAAAATGAAGTCCTCCAAATGATTTAGAAAGTATAAATCTTCATCAACTACTCATAAAAGGTAAAGAAGTGTTGTAACTTGAATGACCAGTCCACATCTCCAAACAAGTCCGCATCTCGCAAAAAATAGAGAATTATTAGAACTTTTACAAAATTGCAAACGTATTCAACTTATTATCAAACAAACACATGTAACTCAAACAAACCAACATACCAGGTGCCGAAATGACGGTTTATCGGACCACGACATACAAGACTTCTTCCTTGATCCGGTGGAATTAATCATCTTCCCGCAATATGTTAAAAGCAAATAAAATTAAATCATTTCCCAAAATAAACATGTCAATACAAGATTTAGAGCAAATGGCTTCTGCAAATACTCCTAGCACATAGCTGCTCATCCGTAGCTGGCTCAATAATTACAAAGTATGCACTGCACTTGTGTCTTTTTCAATAAGATTTTGCAAGCAAGAAAGAGTTTGCAAGCAAGAAAAAGGTGTCTTATCCCTCAACAAGGATGGGAACAAAAATGAGATGTGAACACTAATTGAAGATTATTTCAAATATGAGGAAGGCAATCAAGACTAGACAAGATTCCAGCTAGTGTCATAAACAAAACAAGAGATGAATAGCATGCCAAGTTCGGAAAATATCTTTCCGCCTATTAAAAAACAAGTAAGCTATGCATAGGGCAACTCATTCCATGAAAACAATTCAGATTAGAATTAACCAAGTTACCTGGCCATGCACATCACCACACACGGTAAAATGCTTTCCATCAAAAACAGTTATATCAACAAGCGATGGCAAGACATGTAGTAAATCTCTTGTTTGGAAGACAATTTGGAACGCATATCTAAAGCACAAGAAAAAGACAGCAGAAAGAAATCAAACTTCCAAATACTCCAAAAGCTAGAATATGCAACCTCGCTAACATAATTCTATTTACAATCATACACGTTTCACTAAATATGCTAACATCACAAGGTACCTTTTGTGCAAACATTTCTGGTTTTTGAAGTCCTCCATCATTCTCTTTACAAAATCCAATGTCACTCGTATCTCCCTCTATCCTTGCTCCGAATATTGCAGTTCAACCTCTAGCATATAAAAAGAAAAAAGAAAAATCTATATTATCGCCAAAGGCGTAATGAACAAACCCAACTCCAGTTTTACATGGAAAAAATGACATCGAGTATAGAGAAAGGGTCATCAATCCGCAGAGAAGCTAGTAATTAATGCACATGCAAACAATCACCCACAATATTTGACACTATTAGTTAAGACTTTGAATACTTTTGCAAATAGACAATTTGCTCTAGCTGGAAATTCAGCACTATTAATGGGAAATTGTGGTCTTACATGTATTCTCAGCCAAGCCTATATGATACTGAAATATAGAATGCAGGGAGTTGAAGAACCCAACATATGCCGTTCAAGGTTTAAAAGCAGCAACACATATTCACAAAGGAATTTCTAAACACAATGATAATGGGAAAACCTTCACCGACCTAGGTCGGGAGGGGACATAACTAATGTCGGAGGAAAAATTTGGGATATGAGAAATATTTGGGACAATTACTACATAACAAATGGAATCTCTAAAGATACAAGTAACAAATATATTGATTGCAAAACCAAACAAAAGCAAAAGGCCATTTCTCATCAAATAAACGAAGACAATTTCCGAGTTAAAACAGAACTCGAAGCTAGAAGATGTTTCATGCTTCCGAGGAGGAGAGATATATTCTTTGACAATATACAAGGTCGAAAGAAATATTAAGGAAGCAGCACATAGTGTTTTATGTCACTACAGACTAATAAGATATAAATAGCTAACGAAACTATGAAGAACACAACATATTTCAATAGGAAATGTAGCAGCAAGCCATAGAAGGTTTGTCCAAAGCAAAAGTAAAAGTATTTACAAATACTTTACCCTATAAAAATGTTATAGAACATGTTCATACCAATGGATGCATTTACTGTAATCAAAGAAAGAACAATGAAGAGAAAAACTGAGATCTAGCAAAGGAGATTTCAAAGATGATGAAGCATAATCCCCCTTCAAATGAGCACCAATAAAACATAAGCGATTTGTTTTATGCCAGTAATCATGACACCACATGCCCTACAAGGAAATATATTTGATGTCCGACAAACCGTTACCATCTACCGTAGTAGAACGGATATAAGCCAACATATAACCCTATTTCATTTTATGTACCCCTCAATTTATTGTTACTCAGTCCTATAAGAACTCAAGCACAAAGGGGCATGAAGGAAAGACAAGTACAGCCCAAGTGTCAACATGCTTCAAATTTATAATGCTAGCGCTAATGAAGGTATCTAGGCCAAGTCGGATAGGCTTTGACTCCAATGGTGAGTTGAAACAATTTCTCCTATAAACAGAGACAAAGAGTGAATTGGGTAATAAGTTCTAGAAGAATTAGTTAGAGTTCACTTGTGTGGAATCTATGGATTCTATGCGATATTTGCCCGAGAGGAAAAAATTCACAGGCTCAACCCACCAAGTGGAATCAAGAATTTAGGAAGGGAAAACAGATCGAGAAAACTAAAACGAATTTGCTCCGAGTAGAACTTGAAATTTTGAACCTCCAATTTCACCCAACGACGCACAATCGGAAAACATGTAAAACAATAAAGGACTTCAAAACAAAGTGGAAATCAATTGCAAAATCAGGGTATAATTTGGAGAATAGAAATCCTTGTACCTGGATTGAGCGAGCAACGAATTTCGCTGGGTAATGAACGAACTCGAGCCAGCAAGCGGAAACCAAATTCAATCAAGAAAACCTAGAATTAGATCCCATCCTCAATACAAACCATCAAACCCATAAAAAATTGTACATAAACAAGAAAACCGCATCAAAAGTACCTATTTAAACATGAGATTGGAGGAGACGATCGACTATCGTGGAGGTAGAGAGAGAGAGAGAGGTTGTATGAATGAGGAGGGTGGAGGGAGAGCCGTCGGCAGCCGGTGATTTGAGACCGCGAGAGGGAAGAGAAGTGGGGTTTGCTGCGTGAGAGTAGTGCGAGAGGGAAGAAGGGTGGGTTTCGCTGGGTGAGAGTAGTGCGAGTAGTGCGAGAAGTGCGAGAGGTATCAAAGGTGGGTTTTGCCGAATGAAGAACAAAACATAAATGTTCATCGGCTTTTTTTTTTTTTTTTTTTTGAGCAAGTTCATCATCATCGGTTTTTTTTAATCATTAACCTATTACTTTATAATTTTCACTTAAGAAAAATCTAGTTTAATGTTCCCCTAATAATTTTAACTTAGAGGAAAATCCTAGTTTAATTTTTTCCCTTTAATAATTTTACGTTAGAAAAGGAAATACTAATAATTAACTTTTTGAGTATTAATAATATTAACGACCAAAATATTAAAAGTAATAACGACTAATTTTTTTTCGTTGTGTAATAATAGTTATTTGATAAAATTAAACAACGAAAAATTAATTTCATCGTTATTAGTAATTTTTAACTACCAATTGTATGATTCGTCGTTAAAGTGTCGTCGTTAAAAGCCAAATTTCTAGTAGTGATTGACGAAGCGATCAACAATTTCATTGCTTAGCTCAAGAGTTTAGCCATACTTGTTGGTACGAAGGTTTTTTTTTTTTTAATATATAGATTTGTGATTTCGATGAATTTAATAGTTACAAATTATTAATATCACATATTTCTAATTCGTATATTGTCATCCTGTGTGAATTAGGATCTTGGAAGAGTTGCTAGTGAGAATAAGGGCACTGCTAAGGAATAGTTGGTAGTCATAAGACAAAGAAATTAGTGGCTGATCAGACTGCAGGTCTCCAACCTATTGGTGATTCACTTTCGAAGTGGACTGGGCGTCTCCTAGGTCCGGTGAAACGTTTGCCACCGAACGGAGAAGTTCGAATCACGACACGAAGACATGTGTTGGTGTAATAAGAAGGTGATGGTGAGAAGGTGATATATTGATCTTCTAGGAGGACATAACGCAGTTTCTATAGGTGCAGGAGATCAGCGCAAAAGCAATTATGCTTGACCTTATGTGAATTGCTATATATAAGTTCAGTTACATTTTTAAATTTTCTTTTTAATTATAAATAAATTAATATGTAATTGGTGGCTTCATGAGGTGACTCGTACGAGTCTGTTGAATTCTAGTTCCTCGAAGAGATTCATGCCCATGGACGGACGTTTGAAGAAAGATTAAAATTCATTTCCAACCTATTGGTCGGGACAAAGAAAATATGTTACTTATCACCATTCATTGTGTGGTAAGTGTACAAACCCCAAAAATTAACCTAAAATTCATTAATACATGTTTTCCTTGTGTTTATCTATAATTACATTTTAAGTCTGTTTGTGTCGGTGTAGTCATCATTAGATGCTTGCTGTAATTTATCCGATGCTTAATATGGCGTGTTGGTTCAATCCTCTAGTCCACCCATGAGGAAAGATCGATGACAAAGTCATTGTCACATCGTGAGTTCGCTTATTCATTTTCATTGGTTTTATTAAGTGTTCTTTCAATTATTATATGCCTTAATGCCTTAATGCCTTAATGATATATTACAACAACACATGATCTTCATTTCAGCTTATTCATCAATTGAAAAATAGTATTATCGAAGTTTATGGTATGCAAGGAGGCCCAGAAAATCAGTAAAGGCAAAAAATCCCATCTACTATTTCTATTAAGGTGAGGTTTTCTTACTTAGCGTTAAATTTCTTTTAATTTCCAGGAAATTATACTTATCATACAACTAATAATATATGCATTGGGAATCAATTACAGTTATTATAGTGTCATCGTCAACCAGGGGAACGTGGAGTGTGACTTCTACGTTCTCAAATACATGAAGGAGATTGTACGTAACTCTGCTGAATCTTTCATGTTCTTGATGTATGGTCTCTTTCAATTATGTGTTTCCTTTTTTTCTTCCCTTTTTCTTTTAAATATCTTGTCTTCAATTTGTGTTGGAGTTGAACTAGTGACTTATAAGAGATAAGACCGTCCTCTTTTTGTGTGGTCGATCTACTATTTTTGAGCTTGAGTAAGTTAATCTCTGGTTACAAAGAGTAGAATTTTCCTATCACATATTTTAGATTTTTTATTTTATTTTTTAGAAGATCAAGTAACAAAGTATTCAATATTTTTTTAAAAAAAGGGGTGGAAATAGGAAAGAGAAGAGATAGAGGGAGAGAGAAAAAGGAGAGGGGCAGATTAATTAGGGCTTGGCGTGGGCCTGGAGGTGGTGATTGATAGTGTCGTTGAGTTCACTTGACACAGAATTCGATCAATATGGAGTTGAGATGGTTCGTTATGATTCCCATCATTTGATGGATACTAAATACCACCCCCTTTTTCTCTTTGATGGACAAGGCTTTGCATTGATAGAGTAATACAAATTGGTGCATGGAATTTGATACTGTTATATTATATGTACAATGGGAGTATTTTATCATATGTAATTCTCTACTGGTGGTCAACTCTCAATCCATATAAAAGAAAACATGGTAAGCGAAAGGAGAGTACATATATATGTAGAAAATATATTTATTAAACTTCAAAACAAAGTACCAGATAGATAGATGCGTACATGATTATTTAGGATGGTAGGATGGCTACTGATTAATAGCATGCTTCCATATTTATTTAACATACTCTCATGCATTGACGACCTATAAAGGATAATACATGTACGCAGAGTTGATCGGGTTCAATTCGGGCTGGAAAGGCAGATAAACCCCTTGCTCGCCAATTGAAAACGCATGTGAGGCCCGAACAACACCAGTAAAGAGGGCCACAAGGATCACCCCTTGGCACACATTGTAGCACATGATTTGCCATCTTTCCCTTTGGCCTCAATTATAATTTCCACGTTCTCTACGCCTAAACCCTCTCTCACACCTTCATCAATCACTTCTATTGTATTGTAGTTTGCCAATGTTGGACCTGAAATAAATTATACAAAAAGAATTATTAGGAATAACTCAAAATTAATTCGAATATAATTAAAAACCATAATATTATATTGATCGTCGTATCAAGCAGTTACTTGAACATATATGCATGCTATTAAACTCATGCCCAACTTTAACATTAATGCCAACAATAGCTATAACAAACCATGCATGGATAAGAAATAAATTAACCTAATATAGCGAGGAGTAGAACTCCAAGGAGGGCAAGTTTGAAGGAAGTTTGAAGAAATTCCAGCCATGGAGATATTTGACAGTCTTTGAAGCTAAGGAAACTTGACTTCTATTGGGTGCTAGTTATGATAAACTCAAGCATAACATGGTCTATATTTATAGTACCAGCTATAGCATTAATCTCTTATTGATGTGGATCTTCATACTACAGTACAAGGTATAAAGAAAAATTATTTTCTTTTTTGATAGAGTTGGAAAATTTAATCAATGTAAAGTCATACGACATCTACATTGATATTTTGCCGCCAAAGTAAATGTAAAATGTCATAAAATATCTCTATTTCAACAAAGTTGATGGTAAATATATTCCAATCGGCTTTAGACATCATTATTTAGACTGCAAACCGCAATCTTTAATTTTAATATGTCTTTCCGAATGCCGACGAGCTATTGTAAAATGTTATGGGACATGGATCTGTGTGATATGATAAATTTAATATGAAAGAAACATTATATTGATTTAGCCACATGAATTTATACTATTGAATCATTCTCCATCAAACCCAATGAAACCGATTGATCAAAAGATCAAGATAATACACTCTCAACCGAGTTAATAACCCGATAAAACTTGTATAAAAAGGTGAGAGAAGTAACTCGAACGAAAGGGAGAAAGAAAACCCTACTAAGGAAAATCTTAAGGGCCTATTGGAAATTACATAAAAAAACACATTGAAACAGAATTAGAAATAGAAACAAATGGAAACAAACAAAAACGAACACAAAAAGAGCAAAAACGAATAGAAACAAACGGAAAAGAGCAGAAACAAAAAATAACAAACAGAAATAATAACATTCACAACAACAACAAGGACAACAAGGACAACAATAACAACAACAACAACAACAACAATAATAATACTAATAATGCGCTCAAAAAGAAATGAACAGAAATGAATAGAAACGAACAAAAATGAACGAAAACGAACAAGAACGAATAAAAAATAAAAATAGACAATGAATTTTATGTAAGTACGAACAGATCCTAAGTCTCGTAAGGAGAAAGACATAACTCCCACACGGAGAAAGACACAACTCTCTCAAGGAGAAACCCTAACTATTAAAAAACAATTGTTACTGAGAGATCATGATAAGGTTTTTCAATAAAATAAAAAAAACATTCTTCATCCTTTTTTTTATAATTAATAGATAAATTGTTATTGAATCCAAATAAATGCAATAAAAAAAATGTCTGCCACTCATGTAATAAGGTTGCAACTAGACTGAGCCCACTCGCCAAACACTAAAGCTCAGCTTGGTCAAGCTGTGCTCGAGTTAAACCGAGCTTGAGCTCCGAGTCAGCTAGAAAACGTATCGATCTAAGCTTGATCTTTTCCAGGCTCAGCTAGTGTTGTTTTTTATTTTAAATACTTGTACGTAGAGTATAAAATTACCATTAAAATCACCACGATTTTATTCGAATCCTTATTTCTTGAATTTAGTACAAAAATATAAAACTTCGATAATAGTGTTGAATTCAAAAATTTATTAAGGAAGACAAATACAAAGTTGAGCCCGAGTTGAGCTAAAATTTGATTGAGTCGAGCTCGAGACAACTCCACTTGGCTCATTTATACCTGAACTATGTTAAAGCAGGGTTGGAAACATTCACAAGAATTACTGGTAAAAGTGACCTGATCCGAAACCAATGATCCCGAATTTAAATTGACCTGAACCGAATTGAAACAAGCCGAACTAAACTGAATTTAATCTTAACATTTTCCACCAAAGTATTTTTTTCTTCAAGACAAGCTTGTTGGACGAAGGATCAACTAGTCCGAAGTCAACTTAACCTAAATCCAAAACTGAGCGAAATAAAAACTCAACCAAATCTTAGTGATGTGAATATGACCCTTCCCCAACTAATCCAATCTAAAATCAATCCGAATGACCCAATTATAAGGTTTATCCCAAAATTGCAAGTGCTTACGCTTTTTCCCACAGAAGTTGGTGTTATTATTATCAACCAGTAGTTGGAAATACAAGTGCAACAGCCTTTAGAGAGTGAATTGGAGGAAACTCCAATTTATTTTGATATAGCAGTCAATGAACATTTGGAAAGGAATAAAGAAAAGAAGAGAGGCTCGAGAAGAACATTAAAAGTGGCCATAAAAAACCCAAAGAAATCACAGTAGTGCATCCCCTAGAAGCTTGCAAAAGAATCAATTGAAATAGGTAACATTTTGGGAGCTGTAGCCACCGGAGATGGAAAGGCAGGCATGAAAAGAATCACTAATAGCCTTATGAAGGAGATCCGCAATTGGGGTTATTAGAATAAAGAGGCCTTTATTAGAGGGGTGGAGTATAAGAGTGGCCCATCCACGAAGCAATCAGTTTAAGTGACATATTATCCACTTCGTTGATTGATCTCTGGATGAAAGCAGAGAATAGTTGAACATCTCATTTACTAACCAGGGGTGTAGCTGATTAGTATTACAATAATGAAAAATAAAAGAAAGTGGTGTTATTATAACTTAAAATCAGTTTCTTGTGCGTGACTCTGTGATACGAGTCAGAATATATATTAGTTAATCAGTAATTTATTATTTAAAAATAAATTAAAATAAATAAAAATTTGACATATACCCACAGGGTGATATACACTAGTTATAACTTAAACCAGTTTCTTTGTGTGCGACTGTGTGACCACCGAGGATGGGAGATCGTGGAACGCGTGGCCAAGTGTACATAGTACGTACCAAGCGATTAATTTCCGTTACTACATTATGTTTTCATTTATGTCTTTTTTCTTTCTAATTCTTTTTTCTTTCTTATATTTTAAACCTTTTCATTTTCTTTTCTCCTGTTTTTGCATCATAACCTACAAATTGAAAGGTTTTCTTTTTTTTTTTTGCTATAAAAAAGGTTTCCTTTTTTTTGCTATAAAAAAAGGTTTCCTGTTTTTAACCTTTGTATTTTTACATCACTCACCTCCGTTTTTTAACATTATTCAATTAAATTTTGATTTACAATGGATGTGGTGTAAAACTAAAATAGATGCTCCCTGGCTTTCAATTTATTTGTCATTGTGTACTATTGAGAAAATACTGAAGTGGAGTAAATTTTTAAAAAAAATAGTAATTAAAAGATCAAAATGTCTCTAGGATTCATTATTAGAAATGAGAAAAGTAGAGATAATATAAGTAATTAATAAAAGCAAACTTAGTAAACTATTCAATAATAATATGTAATGAAAATTATAAATCAATAGATATAATGAACTATAATGTGGCGTTTAGTTGGATGTAATACAATAGGGGTGTAATGTAATCAACTATGTAATGTAATTAGATATGTAATGTAATGGGGCAACAATTACATTACCATATTTGGTTATATAAAAAGTGTAATGTAATCACAATGGTAATATATTATTTCAATGACCAAAGTTAGTAATTAAATTATTGTAATGGAGATAAATGCTATCTAAATAAAAATTTGAGCTACATGTTTAGATTTGAGCTTTTAAAAATATTTTCTATCAAATAATCAAGTTTTATTGCAAATATCAACTATATTATTCTAATAACAATAAATATAGTAATAAAGATAAATGTTATCCACACGAAAATATTTTAAATTCAAAATCATTTTAAAGATTTTTTAATCTTTTATATCATATTTCCTAATTTTAAATTTTTTTGATAGCAAAAAGATCAATTCGATTATTCTAGTGGCAATAAATGTTTGTCGTAGTGAAGACAAATGTTATCCACATAACAAAATTTTAAACTCTAAATTTATATTTGAGATTTTTTAATCTCTTCAATCATATAATTAAGTTTTGAAATTTTTTCATGAATAAAAAATACAAACTAAAATTATTTTATTTATGATAAATATTTATTGAATTAAAGATAAGTGTTAACAAGTAAAAAATTTTGATCTAAAAATTTTAATTTAAGCTTCTTTTATCTTCTTAATTGAATACTTAAATTTTAAATCTAAAATATTAAATTTAAAATTTTCTCTTAATGATTTAACGATTATATCATATATTAAGATAATAGAAGAAAAAAATTTAGTTTCTTATCAAATGGATAAATGTTTTGCTTGCCAAGGAGGAGAGAGAAAATGGATATGGAATTGGGGGAGGGGGAAGAGAGAGAGAGAGAAATTTATTAGAAGTGTGTTATTTGATCATAAGGATGGATGTAATCATGATTTTTTAGTAAATGTTCAAGTAATTGTAATTGCATAGGTAAAGGTTAATATAATTACACTACAATTTTGATTGTATTACAAAGTTATAACCAAACATGGTAATATAATCACCATTACCAATTTGATTCCATTACCACTTCGATTACATCCAACCAAACATGCCCTAAAAGTTCATAAAACAACAAACAAACTAAACTATCATCCACTAATATGTAATGAAAATTATAAATCAATAGATATAATGAAAATTTTCTCTAGCATAAGTTTTTTACCACCTTTAGAACTTATAACAAAGTATTGCTTGGCGTGTTAGCAGTTTCATCTCAGCGAGGAGGAGAACACAAGTTAATCAAAATATCCGGAAGCACACTTGTTAAGAGAGCTTTTTATTGCACGGTAGCTGTTCGTAAAAGATTATACCCTTAAGCCCTATTTGGTATGAAAAATTAAAATGTAATATAATAAGGGAATGATACCTGGGGATTTACATAGGGGATTTGAATATTTTTCTTATGTGTTTGGTATAAAACAAGAATGGAATTCTTCCCAACCTTGTTGCCTAGTTGTCAACTATGTAATGGAATTAAATCTGTTTTTATTTTTGAATTTTTAGAAATAGAACTTTAATATTATCCAAAAAAAGAAATAGACCTTTAAAAATTATAAAATAATAATAATAATAATAATAATAATAATAATAATAATAATAATAATAATAATAATAATAATTTAATGACAATTTTTTGGCTGAGTAAAAAAAATGATTCCTTTCATCAAAAACAAAATAATGATAATGTAATCACTCATCAATAATCAAACAAAAGTATTCCTTGACCTTGCCCAGCACAATGTCAACGATTCATGCCAAGATGCCACCACTGCTAACCCCATACAAGCCAGTCAGCACCATAACCCACCATTTTCGCCACCGTCGGCCAGTCACGGGAGTGGCCGACCAGCCCAAGCACGGTTATCTTGTCCCTCCCTCTCTCTTCGCCCCCTAACCTCTCCCATCGCAAGATCCGAATCAACCCCGCGACCCTTACTCAAACTAAGGCTTCGATACATTAGTCATAGGAATGAAGATGTCGGGAAGTATTGAAGGGAATCTCTAGAGTCGATGAATGAAGATAATCGCCGCAATTTGGGAAAGCCCACGGTTGAAGGTGAAGCCAATGGAGGCACAATCGTCGGTGGTGGAGCCGCAGCCGCCTCTAAGAGCAGGTTCCTTGTGGCAGTGGAAGCAATGGAGTAGCTTTGCCACCAGTGACTAAATGTGCGAAGAACAGTGACGATGAACAATGGGCAAAATGATTTTTGGACTTATTTTTTTCGCAAAAACAGTAAAATTGAACCCTTGAAAGATGAGGCTAATCCCCTTATAAATATGAGTGTTCAAATTCCTCAATTTTGGAGGGGACTTGATACCCCTAAGTTTCAAATTCCTCCCCAAAAAAGTGATACCAAACATTACTTACATCAAGACAAACTATGAGCTTAGCTTCAAGCTTCATTAGCAAAACGTTAGTGGCGGAGCCTTGAAGTGCCTAAGGGTGTCTAATTATCAACTGATATAATTAACAATTGTCAGTATTTATAATTAGCAGTTAGCATTTGCAATTGATTAACGATTATAAACATTATCAAAAGTTATAACCTCTAAAAATGGAAAAAAATCTCATAAAAATGACACAAAGTTAAACTAAAGCAAACTAAAGTTGATTTAAATTGACTCGTTTTCCAATTATCAAGAATTTAAAATTCGCTTCTTAAAGTGGGACCAGTGAGATCGTAGAATGTGTGGGCTTCAGCAACAACCACTAGTACCTAGTACGTACCAAGTTATCAATTTGCATTTAATACATTATGTTTCATTTATGTCTTTGGTTGCATCTCCTTTGCCCCAAAAGAAAAAACCAAAAAAGGTTTTTGATAGCAGTTTATTATGTACACACATAAATACTCCTTCTGTTTCAATTCATTTGTCACTTTAACTAACGTTTTTTTCATTAGTTCGCTTTATAATCCCAATTGACATATTAGTAATTAATTTATCAATTTTACTCATATTAATTGTTTTCCTTTTCCTTACATGTAAATTCTTTTGTTTAATATTGATGGACTTCTAAATTATTTCTAATTTTCATAGGTCCAAAAAAATTAACGTATAAAACATACTATATCAAAATTTACAACTTTCTATTATTAATTAAACTATGGTTACACTCCTTGCGATGCAAGAACACTAATTAATTTTATTTTTATGCTTAGTTATTTTAACTAATTTATAACAATAGATCTATGTTATATATAAAGGAAAGAAGATTAAAGTGTTGTATAACTTTCCCTGAACAAATTTACCCCTCTTTTAAATTAAAATAAAAGTCAATTGATTGAAATAATTTAATTAAACAATAATTGTCATATATCTCTGCATTTACCTCTCTCTCTATCTCCGGTTACCTATTATACCGATGCTCCAATTCTCTCTCTCTCTCTCCTCAAGTGTAGGAGCATTTATGCTCTTAAATATAAAGATACATAAAAAAATTTGTGTTCCTTAATTAAAACAAATAAAGTCCAAATTATAAAGTTTGGATCTTGGATAAATAAATAAGTATTGTTGATATAAATTATCCTTATAACATATAGAGTTTGAATAATTTATTTCCTTTATATATGAAGCCAAGACTCCTCTGTGATTGTACAATTTTTGCTTTCCTTTTTACCCTTCATATAACTTGTATCACAAGAATAAAATAGTCACAAATTATTGGATCATATAAATTATTTGATATAAATTCTCCATTATTCAATGAATTGGATTATTTGATATATACAAAAAAATACCACATAAAAAATTGTGTATTAACACATCTTAACTATAACATTACCTCAGTTAATTACTTTTACTTTCTTACGTCTTATGTTTTTTTCCTTTCTATAGTATATGGTATTTATTTTTTTAAAATTGAAAGTTATTTAGTTGTAGTTAATTGTGTAATGTAATGAAAATTTTAGTCTTTACCTTTTTCTCATTTGATCATATAATTCGGATATCATATAAAATGTTTATGTTTAACATCCAATTTTGGTCATTTAGATTTATCGGATCAGATTATTTGACATACGGAAGAGAATAACTCATTAAAGTTGTTTATTATTATTATTATTATTATTATTATTATTATTATTATTATTATTATTATTATTATTATTATTATTATATGTACCAATGTAAGTTAGTTCCATTATCATTTTATTTATCTCTTTACACTACTGTACACACCTTTTATGTTTTTGGTTATTCAATCATGTACGATAAAATATTTTTTATACTCAAATTATTTAGTTGGAGTTAATTGTAATGTACACTCACACTTGATGTTCTTGACTTTATATATGAATATGATTGGGAAAGACATTTCTAAATAACATGGTTTATCAAGAGTATTTACATAAGAAATTATAATAGGTAAGAAGTACAACAGTTTCAAAAAAAAGATTATTATGATTCTCATATTCACTATTTCAAATCTGGAAACATAGTTACCAAAAATATCTCTTTCTTTTTTAAAGGGGAATACTAAAACGTAAATTTTGATAGACTTAAATTAATCTTGCACGCATTGTGTGTAACTCCAAGCTATTCTTAAGAAAGATTTTGTAAATCAAAATAAAAGCTAATTCAATGTAATCCATGCATGTTTTACATGTTTAGTTACACATAAATTTTTAAATTTTTTTGTTACTATTTTTTAACTATATTTGTAATGTAATTATTTAATAAGATTATTTCTATACGATACTGTATGTAAATGTGCGTAGATCAAAGCTAGTAATAATAATAATAATAAGTCAAAATAACACAAGTGATTATATTTTTCTTTAAATAGTTAATATAAACTCGGGAATAGTATCATGTGCATGAATCCGAGTGTATGCTAAAGGTGTAGGGCAATTCACCATAAGGAGTATCTGCAACTGCAAAGAGATACGAGGTGAGAAAACCATAAGCTCAATGGGTAATCCTATCCCAAAATTATAACACCCATACTTTATTCACATATGACAAACCATGGAGTATTAGTAGTACCAGTCCATCCACCATATCGCAACTCTCGTTCCATAATTCTAACTCCCTTTTCAAACATGCTCTGTGTTCCAAATATCACTCAAACAACAATTCTCATATTTCTAAGCTAGCTTACTAAATGAATCGAGACCAAATCAAAACAAGATAAAACTTTAATTATTCAATATGCACACAAGCTCACACAATTTAACACCGAAATTGTATTTTCACATTTTCCTCAAACAAGGCTTTGTACTTGTCAACAATCACTCGAAACATCGAGTCTCTTTTCGGGGCTTTTGACTTGATCTAGTACCGGACAGTTTCTTGGGGCACGACCCATGACTCGAGCTCCGGGACCTACTTTTACGAAACTTGGAAGGCTCCGCTTTCCTCGTCGAGAAAGAATCAACCTGAATACGTATGGTTACTTAAGCATCCCGGTACACCAGGGGCCCCGGTGTATTAACCCATCATGTAACGCAAGGTTGATGAGCATCCCGATATGTAAGGACCCCATTATCTACTACGCACTACCACCTCTTTCCTCTAGTCTAAACAATCCTTAGCACAAGTGATCACAATCACTCATCAAACTCGGTTTTAAACCATAATTTCAAATCAGTTTAACACCCTAGAAGGCATAGCACAATATGCCACTCCTTCAAATTCAATTTCATTTCTTTGGAACACATTTCCAAACACTTATTAAATCAACAATGTTGGTTCAAAGCTCATTTGTTTTCAAAATATACAGGAGTGTTTAAATAGAACTTTTCGTAAACTTGCATTCGAAATGCCATTTAATTAAGACACCCAAAACCTTACCAACCCTATATATTGGGGAAACCTTATTCAAGAATTATTACACGAGATACCTACGGCCCCAGTAGAACCCTCCAAGCAACACGGAAAAGTGGGCAGATAGGGTAGCCAAGAGAAACCCTAGGATATATACTGGAAAAATCGATCCAGTGGAATTGGAAGATTGGATTAGGAATCGGAGAAAATTTTCACGATTATAGAAGTCCCCGAGGATAAAAAGGTGGATATAGGAACCTTCTATCTATCCGGAGAAGCAGATATATGGTGGAGTACAATTAAGGAAAAATGCCAAGGACCCGAATTCACATGGTCCAAATTTCGGAGGAACTTAGGGCCGATTTTACCCTGCATCGGTTCAACGTAAGAAGGAAAAGGAGTTTTTAGAACTCAAGATGACAGAAAATATGACGGTGATGCAATATACTTCTAAGTTCAATAAATTGGCCCGATTCGCCCAAGACTTTGTGGCCACTGAAAGAATGAAGATGTTGAGGTACGAAGAGGGATTAGCCCTATTTATACGGCACCAACTGGCTGGACAACCAATTAAGACTACTCGGGAATTATATGAAAGAGCGACCGAAGTAGAGAGGATAAAGACAGAACTCGGGGTTTATAGCATGGGAAATTCAAAAGGAAATGGGATGATCAAGGAGGTCGAATCGGAATAAGAATAGTACACGAGCCAACCCCAACCAAAACAAAAACACCACTAGTCCGGAACCATGTGGAAAATGTGGTTGGACCAATCATTCCACCACGGATTGTAGGATGGGAACGAACAAGTGCATTTGGTGTGGAAGCACCGAACACCGGGTATCTAATTGTCCAAAAAGGCAAAAGGTCGTGGACGAAGGGAACACAAAGTCCATATCCAATCCACGCACGGAGGCAACACGAGCTAACCCCGCTCGTCCAAACCGAGTATAGTTTTCAAACGGAAATAGTCACGGCTAAGACAGGTACACCATAGCACTTTCATTCTAAATCTAGATTTCTTACCTTATTTACCTTATGCACTAACTAAACCAAAATTTTTGTATTATAAACCAACCCCGAAGGTTTGCTCGAGGAGAGTCCGAGTCACCCTAGAGGGGGTGAATAGGGTGATAGAAAATTCTTTACGAAAGTATACACTTTTGCGTAGAAAAGAGGCAAAGACAGATTACGAGTCTAATAACAGAGTCGAAAAGATTGGACTCGAAATCAATGAATCGAAAAGGCAAGAGCACAAAGACTGTCCGAGTCTAGAATGAACTCGAGAAAGAGAACACGGAGATTTTACGTGGAAACCCTCCCGGGGCGGAAAACCACGGCCCGTGTCAATCCAGACACGAAGTCAAATCCACTATTTTGAGTCCACAAAATACCGTGAACTTGACGGAACCCGAGTTGCTCCCTTAGACAACTCTATACAAACTTTCCTAGACTCGAAGCTACCTTATCCGATCTAGTACTTCCTAGCTGAGATAACCCTTACAGCTAGGGACAACTAAGCTGAGTTAACCTTTACAGACTTAGTCAAGGGACCTTACAAAGAATGTAAGAAGAGTTTGTAACTAAGTACAAGACCTTACAACTCGTAAAGTAATGAATTACAGAGTGGGAGTTGTAAGTTGAAGATTGAAAGTAAATACAATAACTTTGTTCAAGTTGGAGTATTGACAAAATGTTCGGCAACCTTCAAGTCTTGTGAAGTGGCTTCTATTTATAGATGACCAGGCAGAGTAGCCGTTATCTTCATCTCGCTGACCGAGAGTCTTCGTGACCGTTGTGAAAGGCTTTCCGAGTCACTCGGAAAGTATCCGTTGAAATATGGACGTTGGACAACGGTTTAACTCTCTTGGAAGTCCCAAAACCATTGGTTGTGTCTTGATAAATGTGGTGAGATCCACCGTTAAGCTTAGCGTTCCAGCTTTTCCGGATATGGAAGCGCATGGCCTCCGACACAATCTTCCGAGACTAAAGCAGGGAAGGTAAAAAGCCATATCTCGCTGGTGATTTGACGTTCGAAGCCGGCTACTTTTGTAGTTTGAAAAGATATCCTCGATTGAATAACCTACAAAAGTAAAATACCTTTCGGTTCTCAAAGTATAAAATACTTTGGTCCAAGGTTAGACACGAGATAATAAAATAATTATGAAAAATTAATCAACAGATTATCTCGAGTCGAAAAGAAATGGAATTTTCCGAGTCTAATATCCATGATACTCGGAATTCCATATGACTTAGTCTTAGGTAAAGAATCAAGTTCCATAACGAATATTAGAGTGGGAGATACTTGATGTAGACTAAGCATGAAAAGAGCTACGAATGCTGACTTTGCAAACAATAGAGTAGATAATCACAAGTCGATTCTGAGTGAGAGTGGACTCGGAATAAAGAACAAGTTTTCCGAGTCGCTAACCGAAAAGCGATTAAAGAGATAAGTGAAGGCCAAATCGCATAGAAAAGATACTATTTCACTCAAGTAAGTTTCTAAGACACAGAGAATGCCTTGGAATCAAAACTCTATATGAATGACATCGTTATACCCGATTCCTTTTGCATGACTCGAAAGATATAGAGTAGTGTCCGAGTCTTCAACTCGAAAGATATAGAGTAGTGTCCGAGTCTTCAATCTCCCCTTTTGATGAAAGGCATTCCATACTTACACGTAAACTTTGTTAGAGGGAAATAGATTGATTCCGAGTAGTTTGATAAAAAGTAAGGCATATTGAATAGATCGGAGCAATATACAATATATCGAGCAAATTAAAGTATGCTTGAACTCATTAACTCGTAAAAGAAAGAACTCATAAATTAATAAAGAAATGCTTTAATTCATTAAAAATATCAAGGGAATAAACTCCCCTAAACAAGACAACCAGTTTCGACTACATTTCTCCCCCTTGCCTTTCAAGCAAAAACAAGTAACAAAAAGAAGGGAGAAAAGTACAAGTAAGACACATAAGTTGTCCGGACAAAAAGAAAGTTTTGAAGCGAAATTCGGAGACACCGAGGAATTGTGACTCGGTGCATGGCTCCAACTAGGAAGGAGGGGATTTCGAGTGGAGGCGGAGGTGCGCCGCGCCGATATGATCTTGACGATGTGCTTGAGCGCGGCGAAGGGAGAACCGGGACAATTCGCAGGGGCTCAGCTCCGAATGGTCGACCCGGAGAAAGTGGATCGAGGGGTTCTTCCCTTGGGACCTCAGGGGCTGGAGGGGCTGCTCCGGCCGACTCGCCGGAGGAGCGAGATCTTCGACCCACTCGGATCGCTGTCCGAGCCGAGTACAGCAATTTGAGCTTGGGAGCAGGTCGTCCCTCGGCAGTTGCCACGGCCTCTTCTTCCCTTTGCTCGGAATGGGCTGCCTCGGCCGCAGGTTCCTCGGCGTCCTCCGCCGCATCCGTAGCTTCTTCCTCTGCTTCCTCGGCTTCTCGTCGTCCGAGGAGGTCGGGCTCGGGCTCGAAGACGCCTCGGATGGGTCCGAGTCATCCGGGTCCCGAGCCGCCTTGGACCGTCTCTCTCCGAGGAGCTCAGCCAGCTCCTTCTGCTCCTTAACCAGCTCTCTCATCTCAAGAACGAGAGACTCGCTGCTCTCGGATTTGGGACTCGACCGGTCTTTTGGTTGATGGTCGGACCCGAAGCACGGACTTGAAACCTCCGAGCATGTCTTTGAAATCGAAGACACAGAGGTGATCTTGTCCATGAAGACAGGAGACAAGAGGGCGGAGAGAGTTTTGGAAGCACTCGGAGGTGGAGGCACCACCAGGTGAAGAGGGAAGAGGGAGAGGGGTTGATTTCTAAGTCCGAGGTGGAGAAGGAGGCCTCGGCTCGAAGTTGTGAACCCGCACACCGTGGTTAGTTTCCTGGTATCCGTACCCCGAAGTTCCTTCTTGCCGACCACAATGGCCGCCTCGGACACCGCGTTAGGGTCGAGGGAAGAGGAACTTGGAATTGTTTGAAAACAAGGGTGAGAAGAGCACCGAAAGGAAGGGAGGTGTTCTTCTTGGTTTGGAGTCGAGCCGACACGACTGCCATCCGCTCAATGATGGAGGGAAAAGGTCGACTTCGTATCCCTCCGGGATATCGAAGAGGGCTTTGAGGTGCTTGGAGTTGGGGTTCTCCTTGCTAGAATGCCGTGAGAAAAAGGTTCTCATCAGCAGAAACACGAAGCTCGGCTTCGACTTCAACCGAGTCACGTAAAAGTTCTTTCCGGACCCGGGGAATTCTTTAGCATACTTTTCAAAGAAGTCGTCGGCGACTTCAAGTGAAGGGGATAGGGTTGCTGTTCAAGAAGAGAGAAGATACTTTGAACAGGACGGTGAAGGAGGGAGGTGTTGATACGTAACAGTAATGTTCCGAACCCGAGAGGTTAGAACATTTTCGGAGTGAGAGAGGTGAGTATAGAACTCGAAACGAGTTCAGGATAGATGAACTCGCTGAAACACAAGAAATGGTAAACTCCCGTGGTTTGGATGTTGGACAACCAGGAGAATTTGGTTGTTGGGAAGAACTTGTCGTCCAGACGCAAGATGCTAGGTGACAATGGGTTTAGAATGGGTTGAGCTTTCCGGCTTGTTGGTGCGAGGCTTTTTAGAGGAGGAGGAAACCCGGAAATCGGGATGGTTTCCGCGTTTAGGCATTGTGAGAGATGAAAAGATGAAACTTTTCGAAAGAGAAAGAGAAAGAGATGTAGAAGAGAAGAAAACGAAAATGGTAGAAGAAAATGAGAAGAGAGCAATCGAAAACTTACGAGAGAGAGAGAGAGCTTCTTCAACACTTGCAGACGATCAAGGGTCACTGTTCACGTAGAAAACTTCCGCGAGAGGGTTTTCGTTTGAGAGGGAAGGAGTTTTAGAATACCGAGAGGAAGATATATAGACGTTATATATAATGAGTACGCGCGCCCGTTCACTATCCGTTAAGTAACTCCGTTCCGTCTCACCCGTCCATCGATCATTAATGCCCGGTGTGACAGTTCTTCTTCAACGGTTGAGATATCAGTGGTTTGAAATCTGCGGTTAAGATCCGATCGCAGCGCTCGAGAAAGAGAGAGAGAAAGAGTTTGAAATTATAATCCGAAACTCTCCACTGTTCTAGAGATAGCTTCGTAAAATTTGATGTCCAGATTTCTCTTACGTCCGAGTTTGACTCGTAAAAGTTTCGAGTGACTCGAAACACAGAAATAACTATCAGCCCAAGTATCACGTGATCAATCGAACTAATGGTTATTGACAATGAAGGCACAGAGCACGTAAATATGCACTAATCATAACACAAAACTAAACATTTAACATACCAAGCTCATTCCGAATAAAATGCAATTGATCTTCACCAAGTGGCTTAGTAAAGATATCAGCTAATTGAAGATTAGTCGGAATAAATTCAAGTGTAATGTCACCCTTTTCCGAGTGATCGCGTAAGAAGTGATACCTGACCTCAATATGCTTTGTTTTTGAGTGCTCGGACAGGATTCTTAGTGATACTGATTGCGCTTTGATTGTCACACTTGATTGGAACCGAAGTTGAGAGATAGTCCAAGATCCTTCAAGTGTTGTTTTATCCAGAGAATCTGAGCGCAACAAGCTCCAGCTGGCAATATATTCAGCTTCCGCAGCTGATAGAGCTACCGAGTTTTGCTTCTTTGAGTGCCAGGATATTAGGGATTGACCCGTAAATTGGCAAGCTCCGGATGTGCTCTTTCGATCAACTTTGTATCCTCGCATAGTCCGCGTCTCGAGTACCCAGTCGAGTCGGCTCCGAGTCTCCGGAGTACCATAGTCCTAGATTCTCGAGTGCCTGCAAGATATCTCGAATATTCTCTTCACCGCAAGTGAGATGTGATTCCTTTGGATTAGCTTGAAATCGTGCGCATAAGCAAACATTGAACATTATATCTGGTCTCGCTTGAAGTAAGATATAGTAGTGATCCAATCATACCTCGATAGAGTTTCGATCTATCGCCTTACCTATCTCATCCGAGTCGAGCTTTATACTCGTCGCTCATAGGGGTCGATGCGTGCCTTGCATCTTGAAGTTTATATTTCTTCAGCAGTTCCTTGGTGTATTTCGATTGATGAACAAAGATTCCATCTTTGTCTTGTTTGATTTGCAGCCCAAGGAAGAAGTTGAGTTCTCCCATCATGCTCATTTGGAACTCTTGACTCATCAACTCGTAAAATTCTCGACATAGAAATTCATTAGTGGCACCGAAAATAATATCATCAACATATATTTGAACAATGAGAAAATCTTTCTCTTTGGTCTTTATGAATAGAGTCTTGTCGATCCGACCTCTTTTGAAATCATTTTGAACCAAGAAGTCGCTCAGTCTTTCATACCAAGCTCTAGGGGCTTGCTTAAGACCATAGAGAGCCTTTTGGAGTTTGAAAACATGATTTGGAAATTCTGAGTTTTCAAAACCAGGAGGCTGCTCGACATAAACTTCTTCTTCAATAAAACCATTGAGAAAGGCACACTTAACATCCATTTGATATAATTTAATATGCATGCAGGATGCAAATGCCAACAAGTATTCTAATGGCTTCAATTCTAGCTACTGGTGCAAAGGTTTCCCCACAATCAATTCCTTCTTCTTGATTGTAACCTCGAGCTACAAGTCTAGCCTTATTTCGACTACTATTCCACCCTCATCCAGCTTTGTTTTTGAAAACCCATTTGGTTCCTATAACTGGGTGGTCGAAGGTCGGTTGGTCGAGTCCGGACTTGGTTTCTCTCGAATTGATTCAGCTCTTCTTGCATGGCCTCTACCCATTCGGGTTCATTAAGGGCTTCTAGTGCATTTTTGGGTTCAGTTAGTGAAATGAATGCAGTGAATGCACATAGATTATGAAGAGAAGAACGAGTTCTTACCCCACTCGTTGATATCGAAATAATGTTTTCTTGGGGATGACTGGAAGTAAATTTGAATGCTTTACCAGTCCTTTGATTCACCAGGTTTGTGGGTTGAATTGCTTGATCTTCGAAGCTTGTTCCGAGTGATCCTCTTCATTGACTTGCTCGTTCGGAGCGACCTCTTGAGTTGTCTCATTCTCGAGCTTCCTCGTTCCGAGTGATCTCCTTCTGAGTCTTTATAGACTCATCTTCGTCGTCATCCTTTCGAGCTTCAGCTTCGAGTATGAAGATTCACTTGGTTTTCCCTGTTCAAGCTCATCAAACACTACGTGGATACTTTCTTCCACTTTGTTAGTTCTCTTGTTGAATATACGGTAAGCTTTGCTATGAGAAGAGTAACCTAGAAAGATTCCTTCGTCTCGACCGAGCATCAAACTTGGTCGATGATCCTTACCGTTGTTGTGGACAAAGCACTTACATCCAAAAGATCTAAAATGGGAAATATTTGGCTTCCTCCCTTTGTAGAGCTCATAAGGTGTTTTCTTCAGAATAGGTCCGATGAGGCATCGATTGAGAGTGTAGTTGGTCGTGTTTATCGCTCTCGCCCGTAAATAGTAAGGCAAGTTGTGTTCAATCATCATCGTCCTTGCTATTTCTTCAAGGGTTCTGTTCTTTCTCTCAACTACTCCATTCTCGTTGAGGAGTTCCGGGTGCTGAGAAGTTGTGAGAAATTCCATTCTTGTCACAAAACTCGAGAATTCTGAGTAATCGAACTCCCTTCCATGGTCGGCTCGAATCTTTTGAATCCGAGTCCGAGACTCAACTTGAATCTTTCTACAGAGCTTGCTGAACTCCTTGAAGGCTTCATTCTTATGTTTGAGAAAACACACCCAGGTAAATCTTGAAAATCATCAATAATAACAAGTATGTAAGATTTACCTCCGAGACTCTTTACAGGGATTTCACCACATAAGTCCATGTGTAGTAATTCAAGCACGTTGGATGTGGAAACTGTCTTCAGAGATTTGAATGAAGATCTCGACTTGTTTCCTCTCGGTGCATGCTCCACATACTTTATCCTTCTCAAACGCACAGCTTAGGTAATCCTCTAACCGGATGATGAGATGCAAGCTTTTTGAGAGTATGCATGCTAATATGACCTAATCTACGATGCCAAATCCAAGAATCATCTTGAAGATATGCTTTTAAACAGATAAGTTCTGACTTGGGTCGAAAGAGGGATGATGTAGGTATTACCCGATCTCTTACCCGAGAGCTTTACCTCTTTGGTGGTCTCATCTCGTGATGTAGCACTTGGATTGAGTGAATTTTACCTCTTGACCTTTGTCACAAAGCCGGGAGATGCTAAGTAAGTTGTACTTTAGTCCTTTGACAAGGTAGACCGGGCTCACCAGATTGTTTTCATTACCAATCTTCCCAATGCCCACTATCTTGCCTTTGCTCGTCATCACCAAAGGTCACCTTTCCTCCTTTATATGACTTCAGCTCGTAAAAGAGTCCTTGGTCACCCGACATGTGTCGAGAACATCCGCTGTCCAGGTACCAGTGTCCTTTGATCTTTTCTGAGTGACTCCGCAAAACAGAGAGAATCTAACCCTTCTCACTTCCTCTAACGAACCCAAGAACATTCCTTACTCGTGGTCCTTTTCGAGGAAGAAGGTGCTTCGGAACCCGGATTTGAACAACTTTGGGTTTAGTCCGATTCTGAGTCTTCTTCCTTCGTAGAACCGAGTCCGTGTCTCTTTCCTTTTAAAAACCTTTCCTTTTGAAACAGGAGAAAAGGGTTTCCTTTTGTAAATAGGTCCGGGTTTAGTCCTCCTTTCATTTTTATGAATGGGACCATGCTCAGCCTTTTTGAACTTAACAGCTTCGGAATCCTTTTGAACAATTCCGAGTAAGAATTAGATTCTTCCTCCTTGTTGAAACCAAGACCTTCTTTTCTAAAAGAGACACATTGTGATCCTAAGAGCATATCAAGGTTCTTCCGTCCTTGAGAAAACTTTAAAACCAGATCTTGAGACTCAATGAGCTTCGTTTCGCTTGCTCATTTTCTTTCTCGAGTAACTTAGACTCGGCCTCATTAGTTTGAGCACTTGTCTTGAGTTCTCTCGAGTGTGAGTCTCAGCTTTTCCAATTCATTTTTTAAAGAAGTGCTCTCAAAAGTGATTGACTCAAGTTGTTCCTTGAAATGAGAAGAATCGAATTGGACTTTTCTTCCAAAGTAAAGATGTACTTAGCTAAATCAACTTTGGAAAATTTGAGGAAGTAATTTATTACCTCTTGAGGATTAGTTTCCTCGTTGTCCGAGTCCGAGTCCGACTCTCTTTCGGCTTCCGAGTCGAAATTGCCATCGGACACTTCGAGTCATCTCGAGTCTTCGTCGTCTTCGGATGAATCCTCGTCACTCCATGTTGCCATCATGGCCTTTTTCTTCTTCCTGTCCCTTCTTCGTTTTGGACGAGTCCTTGACTATGTGGTCTTTGCCGCCACATTCAAAACATCCAGAATTCTTAGATAAAGATAACTTTGAAGGTGAAGAAAACTTACCTTTTCTGTCTCTCTTGTCCTTTTGTAGAATTCTTCTTTTGGTCTTTTGTCCCATCTTTTGTGCTTCATCATTCTCTTGAAGCCTCTTGCAATGAGTGCCATGGGATCATCTTCCGAGTCGAGGAGCTTGGACTTGCTTCTTTGGATTCTCGAGGCTTTAAGCGCGATGTTCCTTTTGGAAGTACCCTCAGCATCTTCTTCTTCCGGATGTATCTCATGAGTCGAAGCTTTCCAATGAGCTCGTCCGGCTTCAAGAGTGAGAGGTTCTCGAGCCTCTTCTATGGCAGCTTACCTTAGGACCCCATCGTTTCTTGGGTAGGCTTCGAGAATTTTCCAGGCACATTTCTTCATGGGAGATTTTCTTTCCCAAAGATTTGAGATTGTTGGTGATCTCAGTGAAGCGTATGAACATCCGAGTAATGTTCTCTTCTGGCTCCATCTTGAAAAGCTCGTATTTGTGAAGATACTCGGCTGATCTTTGCTTGTCTCACCCGACTTGTACCTTCGTAGGTGTTGACCAGAGTGTCCCACACCTCTTTAGCGAGTCACAGGCAGAGACTCGATTATATTCTTCCGAGCTTATGGCGCACATGAGGATGTTCATGGCTTTGAAGTTCTTTCGAACCTCTCGCTTCGCCGGCGTGAACTCAGCCTTTGTTTTTGGAAGGATTCTGAATTCATCTGTCTTTGTTGGAATGTAGTTTCCTTGTTGTATGATTTCCCATACTTCTTCATCGTGATCCATGAGGAAACATTCCATAAGCTTCTTCCAAAGGACCGAAATTTGAACCTTTGAATTTTGGTGGCTCGTTGGAAGATCTACCTTCGTCGAACTCTCCGGTGTTCCGAGCCATCCGATCTTTAAACCTTTGGACCGTTAGATCCTTTCCGAAAGGCTAGGCTCGATACCAATTGAAGGTTTGCTCGAGGAGAGTCTCGAGTCACCCTAGAGGGGGTGAATAGGGTGATAGAAAATTCTTTCTAAAAGTATACACTTTTGCGCGTAAAAGAGGCAAAGACAGATTCCGAGTCTAATAACAGAGTCGAAAAGATTGGACTCGAAATCAATGAATCGAAAAGGCAAGAGCACTAAGGCTGTCCGAGTCTAGAATGAACTCGTAAAGAGAACACGGAGATTTTACGTGGAAACCCTCCCGGGGCGAGAAAACCACGGCCCGTGTCAATCCAGACACGAAGTCAAATCCACTATTTTGAGTCCACAAAATACCGTGAACTTGACGAACCCGAGTTGCTCCCTTAGACAACTCTATACAAACTTTCCTAGACTCGAAGTTACCTTATCTCGATCTAGTACTTCCTAGCTGAGATAACCCTTACAGCTAGGGACAACTAAGCCGAGTTAACCTTTACAGACTTAGTCAAGGGACCTTACAAAGAATGTAAGAAGAGTTTGTAACTAAGTACAAGACCTTACAACTCGTAAAGTAATGAATTACAGAGTGGGAGTTGTAAGTTGAAGATTGAAAGTAAATACAATAACTTTGTTCAAGTTGGAGTATTGACAAAATGTTCGGCAACCTTCAAGTCTTGTGAAGTGGCTTCTATTTATAGATGACCAGGCAGAGTAGCCGTTATCTTCATCTCGCTGACCGAGAGTCTTCTCGTGACCGTTGTGAAAGGCTTTCCGAGTCACTCGAAAGTATCCGTTGAAATATGGACGTTGGACAACGGTTTAACTCTCTTGGAAGTCCCAAAACCATTGGTTGTGTCTTGATAAATGTGGTGAGATCCACCGTTAAGTTTAGCGTTCCGAGCTTTTCCGGATATGGAAGCGACATGACCTCCGACACAATCTTCCGAGACTAAAGCAGGGAAGGTAAAAAGCCATATCTCGCTGGTGATTTGACGTTCGAGCCAGGCTACTTTTGTAGTTTGAAAAGATATCCTCGATTGAATAACCTACAAAAGTAAAATACCTTCGGTTCTCAAAGTATAAAATACTTTGGTCCAAGGTTAGACACGAGATAATAAAATAATTATGAAAAAATTAATCAACAGATTATCCGAGTCGAAAAGAAATGGAATTTTCCGAGTCTAATATCCATGATACTCGGAATTCCATATGACTTAGTCTTAGGTAAAGAATCAAGTTCCATAACGAATATTAGAGTGGGAGATACTTGATGTAGACTAAGCATGAAAAGAGTTACGAATGCTCGACTTTGCAAACAATAGAGTAGATAATCACAAGTCGGATTCTGAGTGAGAGTGGACTCGGAATAAAGAACAAGTTTTCCGAGTCGCTAACCGAAAAGCGATTAAAGAGATAAGTGAAGGCCAAATCGCATAGAAAAGATACTATTTCACTCAAGTAAGTTTCTAAGACACAGAGAATGCCTTGGAATCAAAACTCTATATGAATGACATCGTTATACCCGATTCCTTTTGCATGACTCGGAAAGATATAGAGTAGTGTCCGAGTCTTCAACTCGGAAAGATATAGAGTAGTGTCCGAGTCTTCAAACCCCATACTCCCGAGTTAAGTTTAGATAAACCTTAACCGAAAAGGGGCCGAGCAAGTCTTTCAAAGGGCAAGTGGTAAATGTCCATTTCTTTATAGGATGCAATCTTAAGGTGATATCAAGAGTTCCAACGCTCTACTGTGGGAGACAATTAGAGGCACTTCGTATAAGGAGTATATTCCGAGAAAGCTTTTGTATGCAAGTATGCACTTGAGTCAGGAGGAGTAGATGGCAATGTGACGTTTATGGTAACCACACCTAAGGTTAAAGAAAAGATCAATACCCAATATCGGTGGTTACCCGACTACTTGGACTAACCAATAGAATAGGCGATGAAGAAACATTCTTCCACTAAAGCATCATCTTGTTTACAAGTTTCGAGGACGAAACTTATTTTAAGGGGAAGGATTGTAACACCCCGTCCCTAAATATAACGTATTAACATGACCCATCAATAATAAGGAGCACGTACATTTCAATTCCAAGATATTTTCATATCATGTTATATATCTATATGTGTATCAAATTTATTTTTGCAGGACCCAAACGTAAACGGCGACGATAGATGGCCAGTATTTATAATATAATTCAAAAAGTATCAACTCCCAAATGTTATTTATGCTTATAATCCGTACCCAATTCCTCCAAGTATAAATATTTAATATAAATCCAATTTTTATAAATATTTTTATATAGCTATTCATACACATATATGTGTATATAAATATATTCATACAAATTGAACATTTTTTTTAGTTCATAAGCCTCTAACGTTGCTACTAATAAGCTTAGCCAAATTTTATTTAATAAAACAAAAGCAAGGATAAAATTTATATTAACAAAGAAAATATATAATAATTATGAGAAAAATCATAAAAATAATAATGATAATATTAGAAAGTAGGCAGCTGAGGAAGATTAGTGTTAATAATTAATAAAAGTAATAAAGACGAATTATGATTTTTTTGGGGTCAAATAGGGCTTGGACACCACTAATCACACCAAGCATTGCTTAACAATTGACAAGTCATGGCTTAGCATGTATAATTACCATCTGTCAACTACAAAAACCAACCCATGCCAGCTTGATCATGCAGATAATCATCAGAATTCAGTATAAATAGGACTGATTAGCAGCAAAAATTGGCCTAAAACACTAATCTCAGCAATTTCTCTCTCCTCCCTGCAGCTGACCACCAGCCCCACTTTGGCCCCTTCCACAGACCATCACCGACCTCCTCCTTCGATCCCAACTGATCATAACCCCTCTCCATACTGCACTGAGCGAAAAGCACCCTTTCGAGCACCGTTCCGACGACCCTGTTGCCGGAAAATTGCTCCCGAAACCCCTCCGTCGATCAACTTCAACCACCACTTTCTACTTTTCTATAATCTCCCTTTCACTTCCAACCACCACCAACGCCACATCACCCATGGCCACCACCACCTGACCACCGACCGGAAACCTAACCGCCGCCACCTGCAGGCACCGCCGGCAGCCACCCAAGCACCACCACTGCAGCCCCCATGCATACACACTCTCTTCTCTCTCTCCCTTATATATGCCCTAAAACCAACTTCCTCAAAAACTCACCATCACCACCACTACCACTGCCACGCCACCGCCGCCAAGGACCACCACCAATCTCCGGCACCACCTCTGCCACCGGAACACCGCCTGCCGCCACCGGATTCCACTCGCAACCACCACCTTTGCTCTATTCTTCTTCCTAAGGTAAAAACCCTAACCCTAAAAATTACCTTAACCTAATTTAGCTTTTAAAACTAATTAAAATTAGATAAAATATGAAGAACACAGAAAGTTATGATCAGATTAGTAAGGATGAAACATTTAATTAAGGCATGCATGTTCTAATCCTTGTAGTTAAGTAAATAATTGGTTCATTAATAATTCATGTTTAAATTAATAATCAAATTATGCATGCATGTTAAATAATACTTAGTAATACACTAATACATGTATAATTGTAAGGTAAACCTTGCATGGATGATTAAATAAAAATAAATTAGCATGTTAATAATAGATTCATAATTAAATTCTTGCATGCATAATAAGTAGCATGTTAATTACATGAATATTGTTAAACTAAAAACTTATTTAGTTATTATGTGCATGTTTAAATGATTAACCAAAACATCAACCTAGCTATAACTTAAAGTAATTAGTTAATTTCTAAAGCATGTTTAAGTAGTAAATAAACTAGTAATAAATACATGATTGCATGTGTAAATGACCTAAAGTCTTAATGCATGCTTAGTAAAATTCATGCATAAACTATAATCACTTAATGAATAAATGCATAATTATTAACTTATAATTAGCTAGGCTAAAGTGCATGCTTAATTTCTATAAAATAATTCATGTTAAAAATTATTTACATTCATAAGTAAAATAGCTTAGATAAATTTTAATAAAATAAGACATGATCCAAATACTTATAAATCATATCAATTACCATGAAATAAAGTAATTATTACCAAAACCAAATGAATGTAAATCCTTATTAATGAATTATGTCTTAAAAATCTATGTTAAGGGCCATCCAATCAAGTCCGTTCGGGTCCTGTGCAAATATCACCAACAAATACACCATCGGCATCTTCGAGTACGTTCATGGATTATGCCTTTCAAGTTTTCATTCAAAAATCAAGGCCGGATATGGCCGCCATTAACAACCAACAAAGAATCATTTGCAATAGTATTTGCCATGTTAAAGTGGACCCGCCCATTGTTACTTTACCATTGCTCAAAGTCGGCACACCGTAATCGCGCCGCACCAACTGGACTTCCCGATCGGTCCGGATGTGTACACATTTAGGGAAACCCGATGATCGCAAGGGTTACCACACGTATAATTAATTAGCAACAGTTTTACATTATTCACTCTCCCTCATTTATAAAATGAATTGAAATGCACGTGCTCAACCCAAATATTTCTAACTTATATTTTACTCGCATAATAATGAGCGTATTGAGTTTCAACTCACATTGCAAAATTATTTTTTGTTTTGTTTTAGGTAATTTTCAGAAATCCCGGGATGTAAATACTTGGACATAGCGGCTCGCGAGGAGACTCGTTGGTTGGTTTAGCAAGTAGGAAAGTCATCTGTCGATCCAAGAGTCGTGTTATCATTTGTAAATATTTATAAGTTTCAGTCGTATCTTTTATTAATTGCCCATCGCTAAGTTATGTTTATGTACATTATTAACACCATCGGACCAAGCCTTGCCCTGTCTACGGACATGGTCGGCGGTGACGACTCCCGACCTTCCTTTCCGCTGCGCTAATCATCGGCTAGCGGCTTGTTTAGTCTAACACCGGTGATTACGGGTTGGGGGCGTTACGAAGTGGTATCAAAGCCTAGGTTTAAGATGTCCCTGCGAGCTATAGGAGTTGTATTAGTCAAGTTAGGTGAGAAGAGTAAGTATTAAATGCTTTGTATATAACTAAAATTCCATATTAGCATAAACTAACTTTGAACCTTATAACTATAACCTATGAAGTTATGTTTGGTTTCTAATTAACATGCAAGCTAACTCTTTTTTTACGTTGATTGTTTTAGATGGCACATCACGGTGCACCCATAGACCCATATTCCCCGGTTATGCAACCAGGAACTCTATTAGCCGACCATCCGGTCCAGTTGCAAACCTGCATGCATCACCATATGCGGGATCCATACTCGATCTTCCACAGACTCGCTAGTACGAGCTCACTGTCTCGTTGTACACTTTACCACCCGTGGAACCATGGGTGCACTTTAGGCATCGTTATGAGCATTTTCTCGGTTACGGGCGACCCGGTGTAGACTGGGTCAAATTCCATGGCCCGGGCGCATGGGCTGTTATTACTCACGAGTTGTACATGCGTGAGTGGTTCGAGCACATGGGGGCCTCATCTCGAGGTATTTCCTCCTTCTACCCCGAATTATTTCCGCCACCTCCACCGGTGGCATCACCACCACCATCTTCGCCCGAGCAGGAAGAGGAGATGGAGGCACCACTTCTAACTCCTCCTCCTTTAGATAGCTCCGACAGGTGTTCGGTACTAGTGGATGTCCCCGAGTCACCCGAGGTAGTAATGGTAGAGACAGATGAAGAGGAGGAAGATTCGGAGCGGATCCGGAGGAGCCGAAGCGGAGGTCATATACATCGGCTCCGATTCGGAAGAGGATGACTCTAGTGACTCGGACTATGACCCTCGTAGGGGCCATTAGTTGATCCTACCTAAACACTAATTCAAAATTTTTAAATTTTCCATTTTAGCGCTTATTTAAAATTTTCAAATATTCAAAAATTTTCAAATTTTTTGTTAGGGACGGAATCGATCAGTCGCTAACTTAAAATTTGAAAATTTTTCCACTGCCAGGATATTTGAATTTTTAAAAATTTTTAAGTCTGTCGCTATTTAAAATTTTTTAAATAGGGACGGACCCCGTCGTTGTGTTGGAAATAAAACCTCAACTTAGGCGAGGATGGCATATGACAACGAGAGAGGGAGTGAGATTTTGAGAGAAATGTGAGTGTGAGAGAGCAAGAGGTCGCGGACCTTTCCCCTTTTGCAACCGTCCAACGCCGTGGTTTTTGCTGCCGTTGCCACCCCCATGCACGCCACCAACTAACCACCTTTAACCTCTTATAGATTTGCTTCTCCATCCTCCCTCATTGTTGGTTGTATTTAGAGTTTAGTTTGTTCAATATAAAATTTGAGATTTTAGAGAATTTGATGCAATTCATTTTTATAGCGATGGTTGGAATTAGAGCTGGGCAACGGGTTGAGTTGGGCCAGGTTGGGCCCGTCTACTTACTTAACAGGCCACACTCGGATAACAATTTCTTTTTAATGGGTCGGGCCGGGTCATGGGGTCAAATGACCCCGACCACCCAAGGCCCACTTAATTTGACTAATTGAAGCAAATGTAAATTTAAAAAGGCACTCCACCCAATTTGAGTAATAGTTTCATGTTTTCCTTAGGACACTATTAAAAGAAGATACAAACAAATTACTTGAAAGTTCCATAATGTTTGGTGCTGTGACGATTATCACCGAACCCATGTAGACATGAGCCTTCGCCAATGGTATGCTCACATGCAAGAATGACTCGCCACAAAAGTGGTAGACATGACCTTTCGTTGAAAGAAAACCGTTATAAAGCTACTAACCGAGACCCAATTAAGCTTAATAACTAAGTTGCCTCCAAGTGAAAATACACATCACCCGACTAATCGTTGTTGAAACTTTAGCAAAAATGCTAATTGGAAACAAAAAGTTGCACAAGAAGAAAGTAGAAACATTGGAGATATAAAGCATGGCACATAATCATAGAACAACTCTAAGACTTCTGTCTTTCCTCTGCGGCTACTTCGAAGGTCTCCCAGCTGCAAGATTTGGGACCTCATCGTCGTCTTCCTCCGGGGCATTTGTTCCACCGGCATCCGCGTTGGCTAGGGATGGCAATGGGTCGGGTCCGGGTCGGGTCCAATTGGACCCGGACCCGACCCGGACTTGACGGATCTGTAAAATTTGGACCCGGACCCGGTGGATCCACGGGTCCACGGGTCTAAAACGGGTCTACTATATTTTTATCATAAATGAGTTTAAAAATTAATATTTTGTGCCCTATTTTAATATTATTGTAAATTTACAAGTAATTTTATTACATATAACCTCTTTAACATCATACTAACCTATCTATCAACCAATCTATTGTACAAATCAAAAACTTAGTTCATACAAATCAAATACACCAATATATTAAACACAAAGTTCATCAAAGTTTGACAACACAAAGTTCAAAGTCCATCAAAGTTTAACAACAAATTGTAGGAAGGGTTTCCAAATTGCACTGAGTCCAAATTTGCATGAATACTCGCTGTTAGAATTTTTTAAAAAATAAAATTAGTATTCGGGTCTTAAACAGGTCTTAAATGGGTCTCGGGTCGTCCGGGTCTTATTTTTGAGACCCGGATCCGACCCGACCCATCGGGTCTAAATTTTTGGACCCGGACCCGATTAAATGGGTCAGGTCTGGCGGGTCCGGGTCGGGTCCAGGACCCATTGCCATCCCTAGCGTTGGCGTTAGGTGCCCTACTCTGGAGCTGCTCCGCCAACTTCCTAAGGTTGTCTAAGTTATCCGGGCTCGATTTTCATCGCACAAAGTTGCTCGAGAGAAAAAATGATGCTCTTCCATACCCAAAAAGACAGATCCTCCGAGTTATCGGTGATAATGAGTGGAGGACAGTAAATATGAGACAACCTAAATAGACAGGGGTATTCAATGTTAAAATACAAAAGCGTGAGAGCAAAACAAAAGTTGTGAACATAAATGTAGACTCCGATATTTGGTAATAAATATAAAGGAGGAATGTTTGATTACCTAAAAGAAGAGACTTGTATCATCCTCCTCATCCCCTTTAACTTCATCTTCATCTAGTTCAGGATCATTGTCAATATCAACGCCAACGTCATAGTTCGTGCGTCACCAATCTTGAAGACATATCAACGCTTGTACCATCTTGGGTTTCAAAGCACTACGAGTTGGGGAGATGATTTTTCCTCCTATGCTAAATGCAGACTTTGACGCCACGAGTACTAACCGGGATTGTTAGTAAGTCTCGTGCCATCATTGAAAGATCCGGGTGTCTCCCTGAACTCTTGTGCCAAAAATTTAGAACATCTAACTCCATATTTAACTCAAGAGTTGGTTCCTCCAAATATATATCAAGTCGTGACTTCCCCAATTATGACCTTGAACGTCTACCACTAAAAGTTATTGTAGTCATCAAAATAATCATCCCTAGACCCACTAGCAATAGGAGAAGAGCTGATAATTGGGTGTAGTTGACATTGAACGTAACTTTTACTCATCAAATAAGGACCGTAAAGTTGACAACACATTATCCACCCTTTCCGTGACTTCATCGGACCCAAACAGTTTGCTAAAACAATATTCAACGAAGTTGACTTTAAATCTAGGATCAAGAATTGCAACACTTGATATATGCAAGTTATACTCGACCAATATTTGTCAAACTTGCCAAGAATGTGTTTTTTCCATGTTAATTAGGTCATCATATGGACTTTCGGCCGTCTCAAGCAAACGTCGATGAACCATCCTTGCCCCCTTGAAATACAAATTGGATGTAGGAGTCTTATGTGACATTTGGTTGGATGTAATGCAATGGGGTGTAACATAATTAACTATGTAATGTAATTAGGTATGCAATGTAATGAGACAATAATTATATCACCATGTTTGGTTATATAAAAAGTGTAATGTAATTACAAAAGTAATCGATTATTTCAATGGCAAAAAATAGTAATTAAATTATTATAGTGAAGATAAATGTTATCTAAATAAAATTTTGAGCTACATATTTAGATTTGAGTTTTTTAAAATATTTTCTATCAAATAATCGGGTTTTATTTCTTTTATGTCAAATATCAACTATATTATTCTAATAGTAATAAATATCGTAATAGAGATAAATTTTATCCACATGAAAAAATTTTTAATTCAAAATCATATTTGAGACTTTTTAAATATTTTCTATCATGTTTTTTAATTTTAAATTTTTTGGTGGCCAAAAAGATCAATTGTATTATTCTAGTGGCAATAGATGTTTGTCGTAGTGAAGATAAATGTTATCCAAATAAGAAAATTTTAAACTCTAAATTTATATTTAAGATTTTTTTAATCTCCTCTATCATAGAATTAAGTTTTGAATTTCTTTCATTGATAAAAAATACAAACTAAAGTTTTTTTATTGATGATAAATATTAATTGAATTAAAGATAAATGTTAACAAGTGGGAAAAATTTGATCTAAAAATTTTAATTTAAAATTTTTTATCTTTTTAATTGAATAGTTGAATTTTGAATCCAAAATATTGAATTTGAATTTATGTCTTAATGACCAACCAATCATATCATATATTAAGATAATAGAAGAAAGAAAATCAAGTTCCTTTTCAAATAGATGAATTGTTTGCTTGCCAAGGAGGAGGGAGAAAAATGATATTGAATAGAGAGAGAGGAAGAGAGAGAGACAGAGAAAGAGAGAATTATTGCAAGTGTATTAAAATTTGATCACAAGGATGGATGTAATCATGATTGTTTAGTAAATATGTAAGTAATTGTAATTACATAGGTAGAGGTTAATTTGATTACAATGCAAGTTTGGTTGCATTACAAAGTTGTAACCAAACATGGTAATGTAATTACCATTACCACTTTGATTGCATCCAACCAAACATGCCCTTAACCGCACTAAACATGCAAGTTATATCATAAAATAACTTCAAAAACTTATGTATCCTAATGACCTTTTCCCACTCCTCTAATGGAACATATGGCTTCAATGGTGAATTAGTGGACACCAAGTAAACAAACACATTCTTATAGTATAAAACATCATCCATCATCTTATAAGTTGAATTCCAACGAACTTGTATGTTCAAATTCAGTTTCCTTTTCACATCCAAATGAAAATTATTTTGAGCACATTCGTAGAAATCTTTACCTCTATGAGTAGATCTAGTTGTCAACTTTATCAAATTTCGAATCTTCTTTAGAATTTCACCAATAAAATGGAGACCATCTTACACAATAGAAGATGTGCACAACACCTAACATAGAAGAAAACATCATTACTAAGCAACCTACTCCAGGGAACAAGATGCCTTTTTAAATTAGACATCACCATATCATTGTACTTGGCATTATCTATAGTAATGGTGAGTATCTTATCCTCAATGTTCCATTGACGAAGAAATATAAGTATTTCATTCACGATACTTTCACCGTCATAAGGAGGTGTCAATGCCCTAAATCTAAGGATCCTTTTGTGCAACTTCCAAGCATTATCAACAAAGTGGGTTGTGATGCAAATATAATGTTGATAAGTGTGATTTGACTTACAATTATCTATAGTCAAACAAATCTTACCCAGAGCTTTAAATAACATGCCCTTCACCTTATCTCTATCTCCCACATACATGGACAATAAATTTCTCTTAGCCGTTGAATGACTAAATGGCACAAAATTCGGATTAGCTTTAGACATCATCTGTCTAAAAGCTTTTTCTTCAACAGTTGTAAATGAGTGAGCTCCTTCCATAATATAGAGCATAATTTCCCTACAAAGTTCGTTCATATTGAAAACAAATTCCTCACCATTATTACTACCCAACTCCCCAATTTCCACTTCACTAGGACGACTTGGAGATTTATCTAAGTGACGTTTCAAGTGAGAAGTGTCACTATTTGGATTGGCAGACATGACTACTTTAATGCTTACATGTTGCGATTTTCTCATGTTGTGCATTATTGACTTCTACAAGGTCTCTCCATACTTTAGACATCTTCTTCCTTTTACGTTATTGAGTGCTATATTCACTATATCCATCTTTAAGTAGGATTGATGAAATTACCGCTTCACTTTTCATGTCTAAAATATAAATTATGACAAAAAAAGATGATTAGCATAAATGATAGAGATTTTAGGAAGATATTACAATTCTTTCACTTGATTAAACCGAAAAGAGATCAAGAATTTAATCATTCAATTGGCCACAATCAAGAACCTTATTTGGGAGTATTTGTGGATCAACTATTAAATATTTGCATACCTATCAATTCTATGACCCAAATAAATATTAGACCCAAACCCAAGCTAACTATACATTGGCCCCCAACACCGGACCAGATTAATCCTGCATCCTAAATGAAATTAAGCTCGACGGAACAAATGATTCTCTAACACCGACCCAACGAACTCACATAACAATTTGACCAGATAATTATCAAGCAATCCAAATGTAACAAAATTTTCAACTGAGCTACTCCATCACAAGCACAAGCTATATTTAAAACCAGATGATTAGAAACCCCATGGCCACCGTCAGTCACAAAAAAATGGTGAACCAACTGGACAAGCCACTAATAAGCTCAAGCTCGAAGCTTCCAAATTTTTAATTAAGTTCAAGGTCATTTAACCCTTTGTGTAAGTAAGATAAAACACTCCTTAGATCAGTGAAAAAGAGCAAAATGGAAGTTTCGAAAGAAACTACATATTAAGACTTGCACACACTTCTTTCCTAGTAGAGTAACATTCAGGATCAATAGGCCTCATATAGATGACAAATTTCTTAATATTCAGGATCAATAGGCCTCATATAACATGCACTAAAAATGGTTGATATAGGAGAACAAACCATAACATTATGAACAAAAGGCTAAGATGGCTCATTAAACTGGTAAGGATAAACAGAAGCTCAACTAGTATCTACTTAGCATAATTTTATCTTCAAGAAGAATCCTCAAATCATTTTCACATAAAATACTAACAAATTCACCAAACAATGAAGATATCCAACATAAAAGCACAAACTTAATTCAAAACAGACTAAGAAAGAGTTCAACTATAACTCGAATTTCAAAAAATACAAAGGTTGTTTCTTCATTGATGCAACAGCAAGTTGAAGCCAAAAGCGGAGGTACAAGCAAGTACTTGAGGAGTAGGAGCAGAAGGAAAGAGGCACTGGCCAAATTAGGGTTTCAGCGAAAGTTCGTTGCCTCGTTAAACAGACCTCACTAGATCCGACTTGTACTTATTCAATATCTCACAAGTAATTCGAACTCAAACCCAAATTAAGGTTTCAGCGGAAGAAGATAAAGAGATATGGCGGAAGAGCGATGAGAGAGAGAGAGAGAGAGAGAGAGAGAGAGAGAGAGAGAGAGTGGTGGAGGGGGATGGTGGAGCAACAAAAACACGATGGACGAGAGAGAGAGATAGAGCGTGTGAGAGTTGGGTGGATAGAGAGAGACAAAGCGTGTGAGAGTTGCCTCGTCAAGCATGATGGACAAAGAGAGAGTTAATGATGGCCCGGTTACCCACCCAGTCCCGACCCTAAAATTCACTTAATTGTCGGCCTACTTCATGTCAAGTCTATTTAAGTCATTAAATGGGTTTTGACCTTATATTTTCAGGACACCGAATTAAATCCATTGGACACCTGGTCCAATACCCGGTTCTAGTTGGAATGAAAATAAGGTAGAAGATGTAGATAATGAAAAAGATGAAGAAGAGGAAAGGAGGATAAAGAGGAAGTGGAGCCCTTAATTGATGATGAGCATAACTTGTGTTTGTAAATAATGTAATACACTTGTTTTTTTTTTTCAATTAGTTTTTATGGTGGTTGGTGAATTGAAATTGGATTATTTATGACTTTTTGTTTATATATGGCAATGAACTTTGCCAAATGGTTGTTGTAAATATGATTTATGCATGTTAATCACGTCATTGTGATATATGTTATGGATTTGAATTTGTATTTCGTTCTATATTTTTTGCATTACGTACTCGAAAAAGGTATAATTGTTGATTTTTTAAAATTAGCAATAAAATAGCAACGGAACAATTAATTCTGTCACTAAAATCGGTGACGGAATCGCATGTTCCATTCCGTTGCTTGACATTAGTGACGGAACGGTCTATTCCATTGCTAACGTCGGTGACTGAATCGCATGTTCCATTCCGCTGCGACATTAGTGACGGAACGGTCTGTTCCATTGCCGACGTTAGCGACGAAATTTCCTGTTCGTTGCTGATGTCGCGACGGAATAGGAAATTCCGTCGTTGAATTTTTATCTACGTAATCAAATTCCATCACTAATCAATGACATGTGAATCGTAAAATTACGTCGCTAATTATTAGCGACGCAAAAATAACAATGTAAGAATTTTTCTGTCACAAATTCTTTTGCTAATTGTGAAATTCCGTCGCTAACTAACATTATTCTGTCGTTGTTTCCATCACTATATCATGATTTTCTAGTAGTCCTCACTGCTTGGTGTTGTCACTATCCTCCTTCCTCTCTCAATCACTCTCTCTCTCTCACTCTCTTGGTTTCTCTTATTGTCGTTGTTCCTTTTCCTCTCTCCCCGATGTCTTCTTCCTCTACCTCCCTCTCTTTTCTCTCTCTGTTTCGTGGCTTCCTCAGGAAAAGCCAACAATCATCACCTTTACACTAATCCCCTTCCTAACCTAACACTTAATTCCCCTTTTTATTTCTTTTTTTGTTTGTTAAGCATCATTTAGGTTAAACTCAAATAAGTGGCATAATTGGTCTCGAGTTTTTATTTAGCTAGTCCGAGCAGAAAAATGAGAGGAAGGAATTAATATACTTAACTAAATATAGTTACGCAAACTAATAATAATTCACTTAAATAAAAATACGAATATATATCCACGCATATATTTTAGTTATTCGACCTAATTATTTAATTGAAACTAATTAATTAATTTAAGTCATATAATTACCCAAAATAAAATTACGGGTATTACATGATTTTATTTTTTAAATAATTAATATAAAAATATTTTTAATTTATTTTGATAACTTATTATTATTATTTATATATTCAACTCATTGTTTGTCTTTTCTCCTTTTTGCAACTTTAAACTTTAAAATTCTAATTTCTTTGAAAAAAATTGTCCATAAGGTAAAGACAATATCATATCTAAATTCTTAATATTACACAATATTATTCACAAAACTAAATAAATGAGTTTTAGAAATATACACATTCAATATAATAAACATATGATATGTAATTTTATATAAAAAAAGTCAATATTTAACTTAATAAAATACATGAACCATCGAAACATCTAAAAGTTGAGTAGAATTAATGTATGATTAATATGTAGGATGCTTATGTGGCATTGCAATCACTATCTTACATTATTGCAATGTCACATAAGCATCCCACATGTGAAGTGTACATTGATTCTATTCAACTTTTAATATGTAATATATGATATATGATTGATAACAAACCACCATACAATCTTTTCTTTTTTTTTTTTTTGTTTGATCCAATCAACCATATACATCTTTAAGTACAATGTTCCATCGACTTGGCTAATAGAAGAAAAAAGAGTTTGACACCTTAAAATAAAATAAAAAAGAAGGGAAACAACAAAAATAAAAGAAAAAAACTTTCTTAGAGCTTTTTTTCGTTTTCCCAAATTTAGCTTCCTTTAATTAACAATTTTTTTTGATAGGTTAAAAAAACAAGAAACTTTAATTTATATTTTCTTTGTTCCATTGAAATGAGATAATTTTAACAATTTAAGGCTTATTTTAACTCTTTTTCATATTTCGTAATAGATATAAGACAAAAAGAGTAAATAATAGCATTGAGAGGAGAGGTAGAGGGGGTTCTGAAAGAGGCTAAATATCTCTGTCACCTCACTTGCATCTTGTTTTCTTTCTCTGTGCTCCACAGACAAGGGACCATCAATATGACAAAATATGAGACTTTTTGTATACGTGAAAACGGATGTTACATGCAGACTAATTGATGAAATCTTCCTGGTAGGTGAGATTTGGACAATATGCGTGCACTTTGATCAGCGGAAGAAATAGAAACAAGGGACAAGTTGTTTTTTAGTAGGTGTTGTCTAATGAAGTGAAAATCTGTTTTCTAGGAGTTGTTCACACATCAATTCAACTGTTTCTTGCTCTTGCTTTGTTATATATGAATTTTGAACTCTGTTTCTCGCCCTGTTTCTTAAATTTGGATAGGGTTTTATCATGTTTCTTCATTTTTGTAGTGGGACAAAATAAAGTTTTGATAACCTTGCGTATTATGTGTTGTGCACGTTTTGATCACATCGGATCTGACCAAAACGTCTATGAATCCATGTTTTTCACTTGAATGCATGAGTTGGTTGGATCACGATTTTTAATTGTTTGGAGTTTGTAGTGTGTTGTAAATGCAAAATTTCAAGTGTTGTTGTGCAGTTGGCCAAATTCAAATCAGTTTTAAACTTCCTGATTTGAGTGAATTCTTCTATTGTTTCTTCATGGAATGCAATTATGTATGAATTTGGCACATTTTCCCTCTTTTGATTATGAATTTGGCACATTTTCCCTCTTTTGATTCTACCTGTTGTTCTAAGCTTCCAATGTACATGTCTAGTTTCAGATGGTGGAGCTTCGAGCCCTAGGTCCATCCGTCGTCATTGGGACTATTTGTCGGAGAACTATATGATCAGGATTTGGGTCCCTTCTCGATGGATCGACAACACCGTACCTCCAACCTTATGTATGTCGAGGATGGACATCAGGTTATCTCTGACGGCTGAGGCAGGAGTTGTAATTGAAAGTGTCCCTTTATTTGTTGCATTCTTTGCCTTTTATTTCATGGTTGCTTTGAGACGTTAACTAATGTGGCGGGCATATGTTATTCAGGGTTGTAGCTTCATGAATGTGAAGGTTATTTAGCAGTTTTTAATTAACATTTTGTTTCTTAAATTTAGGTAACTTTATCACTTATTTTCCAAACTCCTGAGGATAAGGAGACCGGTTAAGGACAACTGGTAAGGAGAGGTTACACACACAAATAAAATGAAACTCTACTGGAGCTCGTCAAGCATCACTCTCCGAATACATGCTCATATGACAGTTTATAGAAAAAAGAAATTAAGATTTGTTACCGTATAATATACATTAATTAATTAATTAATATTCATGATCTCTTTCTATAATAATGATGACAATAATTTATTAACATTAACTAATATTATCACAACTACAAAATTCAACTATTTTCCAATAGACACGAGGTAAAAATACCTGTTTATATTAAAACAAAGTAGTAGAAAGATAGACCCTTCATGGTTGTGCAAATAAAACTGCCTGCCACCAGAGCGGTTTTCCGGTCCCGATGAACCCCAGATTCGATTCGCCAGCCATTGACTTTGTACCGTCTTCAATACGGTGTATTGTGGAATTCCTCTTTCCCTGTTCCTTTTCGCAAACCCTTGAAATTGGCCATTAAATCCAACAGAGGCCACGCCATTGATTCCAACGAAAAAGTTGTTTTAATCTCAATTTTGTTACTATTTCCTACAGTTTAAGTTGATATTTTGAAATTTAGGGTTAACCATAGTCCAAATTTAGATGATTTTATTAAATTAATAGAGTGGTCGGCGAAGCTAATGAGTCTTACCCGGCTGTCGCTAGGTGTGTGAGGGAGATTCGTGGCTCGGTGCAAATTTGTGTTGTGGGTGGTGTTGCAGTTTAGATTTTTTAAGAATGAAGATAAATTATCCTAATAGAATGTTCTAAAACATCTACAATAAACATAACATTTAATTACATTTATAACTAACATTACAAAATAAATCTTTCGATTGAATTTAAAATTTTTGAATACTTTACTTATTTTCAATCGCTACTTCATAATACAATCTCTAATCAGAAGATCCACAAATATTGGATAACTTTATCAAAAAAAAAAATTTATTCAATATAGTATTTCAAAATCAAAAAATTGATAGACGATCTGAATCAACAATTCAAACTCCCCGTCCTATACACACACAAGTAAAATGTCACGCAAAAAAATGGATAGTCCTGAAAGCTAGAGATAATATAACAGGGGTACAAAAAGACTCTTACAAATAAAAGGGGACATTTATTCTTCGAAAATACGGAATAAACATTGATAATTTAACATATTGGCAAAAATCAATAGCAGCCAATAAGAAACAAAGAAGGAATTAGGGTTCCATTAGGTATTGAATATGAAGGTGCGCAATTACCTACCATAATTATTTTCTTAATTATTGCCTTCAAGAAACATAATCAGCAAAACCGTCAAAAATTAATATGAAAGTTGTCTTCTATTAGGATCTATTTCAATAAGCTGATGATTTGATTTTTTTTTAAAATCATTAAAACTGCAAGAATATATAGTTGTAGAATAATGAGGCAATGTGACTCCCTTAGAAGTCCTGCTATGTTTCTATATACTATTAAGGTTACAAGAATTCGTACATATTTATAGACAAGGCCATATATTTTGCAAGAGTTATACTATAGATCAGTTGACATGATGCATTTTGGATGAGAAAATTTAATTTTTTCTTGATAAGGGGAGCCATGAAAATATAGAGTAAATTTTAAAAAATTAAAAAGAAATTATTATATATGGTAGCTCATATTTATAGATTCGAAATTATGATATGATTTGTATATATTTTATACATTGACAAATATATTAACACATGGACCATAGTAATAGTAATATATCAAAAGAAAATAACAAGAAATCAGGGCAGATAGCTTTCACATTTTGAGCATTCTTTTAATAGCAACAGGATCAAAACATACATGTGATTATCGGAATTGAGATTACTTTTTAATGATGGAATGATTCTCCGAATAGTATTTGATCTCTGTTTTTTTTTTTTCTTTTTAAAAAAGAGAACTAGTATATATATCTGTAGGGGATGCACGGTGAGAAGTGCTTAAACTTGCCTAAATTTTTGGCATTCTTAATTTGAAGGCTCATAGCTAAAAAAAGTCCTGCCATGCACTTATAATTTTCTTAAGGTACGATCTATTAACATATGTTCTATATTTTGACATGTTAATTTTCATATTACAAAGATAATAGTTAAGTTTCTTGTTTTCTTAATGCTTATTTCTTCTATTGAGCTAATTTTTTTTTTTTTATCATTTTGTTCCTTGAAGTTAATATTACATTATTTAAATGTTCAATAAAAAAAGAAAATATTTCACTGGCTAAATAATTTAACCTTTATGTCTTGTTAGTTTAGTTTAATTTTTAATTTTTGTTAACATGTCCACAATTTGGGTAGCCTTAAAAAGGTCACCTTACAATTAATATATCTTCATCTTGGAATGTAGGTGACTAAAGCAAAATTTCTTTTTAAATTTTTTTCTATGCCTGTTATATATTGAGTAGTATGCTAACTATTTTTAAATCTAGGGTTTATCAAAACTAGTCTCTCTATAATTATATAATTTAACAAAATTTACAGGTTAGTATTATCGAATCATTTGGAACACGGATTTGGATTTAGAGGTTTATATATTTTGCGGCTTTCTATTTTTCTTGGATGTAGTATTTCTTTAATTCTTGTTAATTTTTTTAAAAACCAGTTGTTAACTTAGCTTTATGATTTTTTTGTAAGTATATTTATTTTTGGATGAATGACATAGTTAAGATTTAACTACAATATTTTCTTCATGTTAATTGTTTTTTGTTACAACTCAAGAGGAAAGTCCGCATTAGCTGGTAGAAATGTTGTAAAAATAACAAAATTACATATTCATGCTTAGGTGGTACAAATATTGTTAGAGATAAAGGCTGCCTACATCAAAAACTCCCCAAACTTTGCAAAAATAGGAGCCACAATTTGTACTGTTGCTGTCGTATACTTAGCTAACTACTACTACTACTATGCCATCTGTATTATTTATGAAAACAACATTATCATCGTCGCCATCGTAAACCTAATACATCATCATTTTCTTTATAGAAATTTTTTTCCTTTAATTGTAGTTCGTAACTGATTTATAATTTTGAAATTACAATGGATTTCCAATTATACAAGTAGTTGCTAGCTAGTTAGGACCATTTTCTGTAAGTGCTAACATGCATTTGGGCTGCTTACATTCACAACATTTACAGCTCTTCTCAGGCATAGACAAACTCCAAAAGAAATTTTGTCACGTGCAATTTGCAGTTTAGTCATGATTGTAAATTCTCCCTTTCACAATTATGTATCCACCTCCATTCGAACCCACAATTGAGGTCCCTAAATGAAGTAGATCACTTAATCTGTTTTACTCTTCATCTCAAATGATCATGCAACAAACAATAACTGAAGAAGAAAATGAATGCCTTGCAATAAGTCGTATTCATAGGATGTAGTGTCATAATAGACAATTCCATTTGCATCCACCTACTGCAAGGCGAGTATTTTCTTCTTCAGTTAAGGGTTCGTTGCATAGTCATTTAGGATGCTGGGCAAAATGAAAGAAGTCATCCACTTCATTCAGGGATCTGAATTGTGCGTATTTGGCTGAATGTGGATACAAAATCGCAAAAGAGAGAATTCACAAATAATAATCAACTTAGAAATTACGGATATAGTGAATTTTCTTGGGGTGTAAATAGAAGTAGAAAGAGTTGTGGGGCTTTTGGAAGATGCAATGCTCGTCGGCGAGAAGAATTTCAGCGCGAGATCAGCAGGCTGATTTATGCTATTTACGAATTGGGTGCATACTCAATGATGAGGATCAGGGTTATGCAAAAATTCCCAAATGAGGACCTAGAGAGGGCTTTTTGCTGGGAACTGAAGCAAACGAATAGTAGGAAGTTAATTAAACAATTCTGATATGTTAATGCTATTACTTTTAAAAAAGTTAAAATGTCTTTAACTGAAATTCTGAATAACAAAGTAAGGAATTGAACCCAAAATAAGTAAAAATAATAATGCTTTCTCACTCCACCAGCGAACCCTAGCCTCAGCAGGACACCATTACTATGGGAGCTTTGCGCCCTCGTTTGGTAGGGATTTGTGTTGGTTCTTGCTTGACCTCGTTCGTAGGTTATGTATAGCCCCGTTTTTGTGGGTCTTACTTAGTTTCCTATCTTTGCCTGCACTGCGAAAGTTTCAGCCATTCTAGAGCTATTATGGCGTCGGCTCTTCATACTCATCTGGACCGCCTCAAACTGACTAAGGAGGAAGAGGAAACCTTGGACTTTGACGATGTCGGGGAGGAAAACGTTAATGCCCATATCAAATTATGTCGGGTAGGGAAAATTATGACCTTGAATAGCGTTAACGTGGAAGGCTTCAAGTCTGTAATCAAGAACAACTGAAAACCATCAAACGGTGTTATGGGGAAAGACCTTGACAAAAATTTGTTTTCTTTCCAATTCTTCTCGCTAGCCGATAAAGAGATATTGTTGAAGGAGAGTTCGTGGTATTTCGACGGGAACTTGATTCTTCTTCAACTTCTTGATGGGAGTTTCTAACTTTCTCAAATTAAGTTTGATACAATAAGTTTTTAGGTCAAGGTCTGTGAACTACCCATGAAGAAGAAAACCCATGCTTTTGCTGGACAACTGGGTGCAAAACTAGGTAGGTTCATTGAAGTTGTCAAGGAGGACATTTTAACACCATCTAAATACCTGAAGATTAGACTTAAGGTTGACATACTGAAGCCACTAAGGAGGGGTATCATAGTGTTGTGGACGGAAAACTGAAGTGGATAGAACTGAAATATGTTAAACTTTCTGATTTTTGTTATGTTTCACTACTACAAGAACTAATTTTAACTACGATTCCAAATAACCTTTAACTATGGTTCAAAACAACCTTTAACTACGGTTATCATGCGTCGTTGACATGGCCCGTGATTGTATGTAGGCATCTTTTACTAAGATTCAAAACCGTAGTAAAAGAATACCTATAACGACAGTTCCTCAAAAGAATCGTCATAGGATGACCTATTACGACGATTCTTGAAGAGAACCGTCGTCATAGGTCTAGCTAGGACCTGTAATAGGTCTGACTTTTTTAAAAATAATTTTTATTGTGTTTGCTTGCCCCCGTAAAATACAAAATAACATATATACAACCATTTCCAAACTCTTTCAGATATATACAAACCATAATTCAACAATCTTGACCAGAATGTATACAAACCAATAGATTCATCACACATTTGTATATGGTGCATATAAAAAGACAAGTGTAAATATATGAATATATATATATATACCTATGTTATGTACCTATAACCGTATGGCTATTAAAGTCACAAACTTGACCAATCAAATAATGAATGATAAGTGTAAATATATACCTATGTCTTTATACGAGTTATATACAAACTTTGCCCAACCTTACCTTAACTCGTTGAGCACATCATCTGTATAGGGAGTGTGGGGCATCTTTCACGGGAAATATTGTGATCAATGTTGTAAAAGACATATTAATTAATTAGGTTAAGTGCTAGTGTTAATCAAACTAAATTTAAGTTTTTCATAATCGAATACAAATGCAAGTGCAAGTACCTCTTTAGGAGTAGATTCATTTATATCAAGCTGGGTCACAATCTCTTTCATGTACTCGGAGAACGTATAAGACACACTCCATGCTCCCCGGTTGTTTATGGCACTACATTAAGTAAAATATATTACCAACACAATTTGAATTAATTAGTATGTACTTTATGTAGCTAGCAAGAAATATAAAATGAAAACAATTAAAGCAAAGCAAGAGAACCTCACCGTTACGGAGACAATTTGTGGGTTTGGTTTCATACGTAAGCCTGTCAAGCCTCTCCTACAATAACAATTTGCTAGAGCACTATTTTTTCAATCAGAAAAATTAAATTCAAATTAGACATACAATTGAAAAGAATACAAATTAACAAAAAAGCATAATGATTAAGGTATGAAATCAAGCGTCGAGTACGTTCTTGATATCTTTCTTCACGAGATTACCCGAGAGGATCAAGTCGATACGCGACATAGTCGCTTAGAAATATGGCAGCAAGCATCCAATGTTGACTACACCGATACAAATAACAAATTTATAAGTATGTTGAATACCATAAAAACTTCAATTGTATGTTTCATGACACATATCCCTTAATGAACGACGCCAAAAACATTTTTGGAGTACGCATTATGTTTCATGACTTTCAAGATATAGGCGGCTCATTCATTTTTTTCTGCCCCAATCCTTGAATGTTTCCTCCGCCTCTTACTCTTGCTACATGACTTCTCCATTCCTCTCTCTATCTCCTTGAATTCCGCGGCTCCTCGTTGTCATCCTCATCTCGGTACCGGCAACAGAGGTGGCGTTTGGAGGAGGCATCAACGTCGTCGGAGCTAGAGGAAGAAGGCGAGGATGATAGGATTGAGGACGAAGTTTCTAGTTCTAAATCATCACCATGCCTCTTCTTCGACTTGGAGGTTTTCCCCATGTTTCTACAAATCGCAATTTGTCGGAGTAGAGGCGTGAGGGGGTGTTGCAGTCCGAGAAAGACACGAGAGAAGGGTGGGGGTGTTTGATAGGAGACCGGAGAGAGAGGGTGAGGGGCGTTCGATGGGAAACCAGAGAGATAGAGAGGGTGGGGGCGTTCTCGGTCCGGTAATTAAGGGAGAGGGAGAGAGCGGCTGATAGGAGAGAGAGAGAAGGGTATGTGTTAATAAGGGTTTCCGAAAATAAAACCCTAAAAACATGGTTTTTTAAAGACATTTAATGACGGTTCAATGAAAGAACCGTTCTTAAATGTGAACTTTCCACTTTTAACGACGGTTCTTTTGGTGAATCATCATCATATATACAACATATGACTATGGTTCGTTTCTAGAACCGTAGTCAAAAGTTGATAGTTACACCTATGAGAATGGTTGTTTCAATGAACCGTCATCATAGGTGTTATAAATGGTCAATTATTTACAAAAATGTCACCACCTCATTTTTCATGATGGTTTTTTCTTTTTAACCGTCGTAAATCGACCATAGTTGTTATATCTTTAGTAGTGAACGATCCGAAATTCATTCATCGAAGATTACCCACAGATCAAAAACTAATCTAACTTCTCAAAAACACAAATCACTAATCTACCAGATTTAACAAACAAGATTAAATGGTTACGAGCAAATAAAAAAATCAAGGTATAATAATTGTAGCTAAACCGGAGTATCAACTAAATTCAAGTGCAAGAATCGGAGCATCAAACTAAACTAAATCATAATCAAACTAACACAATTGAAATTGTAAAAGTTAAGAATTTATAACAACAAACTCTAATTGTGTATAATTCAATCGAATACTCGGATCTAAATAGAATACTCCTCAAGCAAATTCCATACCAAAATCAACTCAACACTTCAAATTCAGCCTCAAGAACAAAATTCATTACTCTCAACTAAAATCTAACTAAAAACTAAAAAAAAAAAAAACTACAACTAAAATTTGAGAACTAAGAACTAAAAATTGAAGAAAGAAAGCGGTCAACTTGGACTTTGGCGTGGCTCCGATCTGTCACACTTTTGCCACCGACATCCGGCCTCCCCTTGTTCCGTCTCGAGCTCTCCTTTTATAGCTTCTCGATCTCCTCCTCTTCTTTCGCTGGTTTTGTCCTTGTTCTTGCCCGAGCCCTTATATTTCGATTTTTGGATAAAGTTTGAGGTGGCTTAGAGGTCTTCTGTTCGGATATGGAGAGGCGAAGGTATGAGAGAGAGACTTACGGATGGAGATGGAGATGGTTTACGTGAGTCAAGTACCAAAGAGGAAGAAGAGATGACCGAAGAGAGGATTAGACTCGACAATCGGTTCATTAGGTTCGGGTTAGGTTCGGGTTAAGTTTTGTTCGGGTTGACTTCGAGTCGATCTCGTTCGGGTCCGATTCGAATTCGGTTCGGGTCAACTTCGATTCGGGTAAATTTTGGGTTGATCTCGTTCGGGTTTGGTTCGGTTCCGGTTCGGGTCAACTTCGATTCGGTTCAACTTTAGGTCAATTTCGTTTGGGTTGGGTTGGGTTTGGGTTCGGTTCGGGTTAATTTCGGATCGAGTCAATTTCGGGTCGTAATTGGGTCACTTTTGGGTCAAAATTGATTCAAAGTTGTACCCACCAAAAAATTGTTCCATTATAGGTACAAAAGTCCATCCTAAGAGACCCACCAAAAAACAATGTGGGTTGGGTCACTTTTATTAGGGGTAAATCGGTTCGGGTTTGATTCGGTTCGGGCCGTAATCGGATCAATCATATTTCGGGTCGGTTCGGTTTCGGTTCGGGTCATTTCAATTTGGGTCGGAATCGGGTTCATTAGATTTCGGGTTAGTTCGGTTCGGGTCAGTTCATTTTTTGGGTCAAAATTGGTTCAACTGTTTTAGATGTCGGTTCGGTTTGGGTTTCGGTCGTTCGGGTTGACCCGTTCGTTCGAGTCGGCTTTGCCGGGTCTAGAGAGGATGGACTCTTCGTGGGTCTGCAACAGGGGAAAACCGACGAGGATGGAGTTCGTGGAGAGGAGGATTTGTCGTGTGGGAGAGCTAGGGTTTTAGTGGGTAGGTTTCAGTGGCTGACCGAAGAAGTAGAAGAAGGTGAGGCTTTAAGTGAAGGAGGGTAAGGCTGGGCTGAACTGAAAAAAGGGAAAAACAGGCTCGGTTTTTGGGCTCGGTTTGGGCCAACTGTCAATGAACGATCTCAACCTTCAATTTTCATCTCTTCGTATTATTTTTGGACATTTTCCACACTTCCTATAAAAATAAAATAAATTAAATTAAAATCTCTAATTTATTAATTATTATGAACAAAATAAGATGTAAATAGGTATTAAAAACATCATAATTTTGGACTCAACAATATACTAACACATATCTCCTGTGGGGGTATAGGACCACCAGTCCTTGTTATGTAAATATTGTTCATTAAACCATTTCACCCTCAAAATATCTTTTTCTTGGCCACAGCCCATACAATTTTTGCAGCATAAGCTTCATTCCAACACTTGAGGTTTTTTGATCATATGTTTTGGGCCTGCATGTCTTATTCCATGATACATGTGGAATCTTTTCAAACTCACCATCTCCGCTCCATAGAAAATTCCTGCACTTTTTATCCACCATGTTAATTACTTCTCGTGGCAGACAAATATAGATGCCCAAAAGGTAAACAGACCCAATAGGACAGCACTTATAAGTGTTATTCTCCCGGTGTTTGAAAGTTTCCTTGCTTTCCAGACCTGCAACTTTGCAGTGATTTTGTCTACAAGCAATGTGCAATCAGACTTGATCAATCTCCCAGTTATAATTGGTACACCCAAGTATCTAACAGGCAAAGCATCCTCTGTGAATTCTGTACTCTATATGAGTTGCTGCTTCAAATAAGCACTGACCCCTCCCATTATCATCATTGATTTATGATGATTGTATTTTAATCCATATCTTTTAGCAAATTGTCTCAAAGTCTGCATAATGATGTCAACTGATTTCTTTTTGCTGCACAAATGATCATCAGATCATCCGCAAACATTAGGTGATTTATCCTGAGCTTTGCACAAATCTAAAATCCTTGTTTTGCCCTGCTAACACTAGTTGCCTTGAAAGGTATTCCATTGAGAGGATAAAGAGTAAAAGGGAAAGAGAGTCCCCCTGCCTGAGATCCCTGCCACCATCAAATAAGCCATGTGTACTACCATTAAATAAAACAGTGAAGGACGAAGTCTTAACACAAGCCATGACCCATTGGACAAATTCCTTGCGAAATTAAGCCTCTTCAACACCTCCTTAACAAAATCCCAATGTATAGAAACATATGCCTTTCTCATGTCTATTTTAAATAGGCATCTTGGAGATATATTATTTCTAGAGTATCCTCTCAGTATTTCTTAGCATAGTAGAACATTCAACAGCAGCTCTCTATTCTTTACAAACGCACCTTGACTAGGATGTATTACACTTGGCAGTAACTTATTTATCCTCTTGCACAGTAGTTTTGATATACATTTGTAGATGACATTACAACAAGATATTGGTCTGAAATCGACAACGTTTTGGGGGCAGGACACTTTAGGAAGTATGGTCAAATTAGTGGTATTCCACCCTCTATGCATTTTTCCATGAGTAACGATTTATGCACTGCTTCACAAATTTTCCTTCTTATTTCAGGCCAGCAACTTTTAAAAATCCACTACTAAACCCATCAGGGCTGGGGGATTTTTCAGTGGGGATGCTAAAAATCATCTTCTTTATGTCATCTTCAGTGAAAGGCATGCATAAATCCACTTATTGTTCTAAGGGTAGATACATACCAACCTGGAACACTACAGGATCAGCTCTGTCCCTCCTTGTCTGTGTTTCCCCCAATTGGTTTTGATAATACTCTACATTGTTTCTGCCACCTCATCAAAACCTTTAACTTTCTTTCCCTCTGAACCTTAGATAAAGTATACATAGTTGGCCATTTTCCTTTTCTTGACGGTTGCAAAGAACATTTTAGTACACTGATCTCCATATTGTGTCCACTCCATTTTGCTTTGTTATTTCTTTAATGCATGGGCTGAAATCAAGGTTTCAATTTGATTTTTTCTCATAGCCCCCTCCTTCTCCTGCAATTTTGTATTTTGAGGGTTGTTTTGCATCTCCACCTGTAGTGCCTCTAGTTGGACTCTTGCAACATCCACTTGAAGATGAATGTCTGAGAACTTTTCTCTATTTAGCCTCTTTAATGGTCGCTTTAGCTGTGCAAGAATTGCTCTAATCTCCTCCATTTTTTTGACCTCCTGGTTGTTTTCCTAATGACAGTTTGCACAATATTTTTGAATTTGGGGTCTTTGCTCCATATATCACAATATCTAAAAGGATGTGCACTTCCTGGGCAAGCTGGGAACGAGAGCATAGTAGGAATGTGATTAGACAGCCCCTACATCATATATTCTGCTTGTACAAAATCAAAAGCATTGAACCAGTGTGAGTTTACAAATATCCAGTCAATTCTTGAGCATATGTGCTTATTGATCCAAGTGTATCTCGCACCAAACCACTGCAAGGCATGCAACTCACAATGTGCAATACAATCAAAGTCTGTAATGTCCTCTTCAGTCACCCTAGTCTCTCCAATTCTGACATCCACATTAAGAGTGTGTTCGGTAGTAGATTTTGAGGCAGTGATTAGTGTTTTGAAGGATGTAAAACACTACTTATCTAAAAATGTAAGCGTTTGGCAAAGTAGTGTTTGACATAGTGATCAGAGTTTTAGGTAGTGTTTTTGAAACACTACTCAAAGTAACGTTTTTAAAAACGAGTACCTAGTGTTTGCATATAATTTCCAAAATTCTCCTTTTTATTTTCTAAAAATTTTTATCAATTATGTCCTTTTAAGTCATTTTATATAAATCTGCTACTTAAACAACTACTATTACCGAACATACTTATCTCAAATCACTAGTTGAACATCTAACCACTAACCATTGGTCATTAACAGCTAATCGCTACTAAAACAGCTAGCAGCTATTAAAACAGCTAACCACTATTAAAACAGCTAATTTTACCGAACACGTCCTAAGAACAGTATTAAAATCCCCACTAACACACCAAGCTTCATTTACCTGCTTTGCTATTTCCTTGATCTTTGTCCATAGTGGTATTATTTGTTGCCATTTATTATATCCATAGACAACAGTCCAACAGAAACCTTTTTTGGTGGCGATTTGAATTACTTTGTAGTGGATCAGTTGCTTATCAGTATGCTCTATTTGCACCTCATATTGTCTGGGGTCCCATGCAAGCAGGATTCTCCCATGGCAAATTTTCTGCACAGCACTATCTTCACATGCTTTTTCCAGCTTTGTTTCAAGCAAACTAACAAGGCCTGTTTTTTGTTTTTTCAGGCAATGTTGTACATCACCTTGTTTATTGGGGATATTTAACCCTCTAATGTTCCAACACACGACATTCATCATCTGGGGTTTCTCCCTAATTGCATGCTTTGTGACCATTTCCACTACTTCCTCTTCAATGAGTGATTCAAAATTATTGTTAAGAGCTGGTTGTGGACTCCTGTTCTAGACCACGTCCCTTACCACCCTCGTAAGTCCACTAAAACCCTCGTCATCCTTTTGCCCCACAAGTTCCTGCCCTTGATCTAACTTATTGGTTACTTTCCTCCATTCCATCCTAGCATCTTGCTTTTTCCTACACTCCTGAGTCTCATGACCGAATAGAGAGTAATGGGTACCTTTGATAGGCTTCCATTCATAGTGCACTTCCTGCTTAACTAGCACATCATTCTCATTAACATAGCTGACACTCTCAGGCAGATGTTCATTTAATTGCATCTCAATAAGCACTCTAGCGTACTGCAGCATAGTTTTTTCCATCTTTGGCCTATCAGTTTTGATAGGAATGCCAACTAAACTACTAATCTTGCTTAAACTATCAATTCCCCAATATTTGATATCCAATTCCGGGAATTGTACCCATATAGGCAATGATGTAATAGCATTCACATCAATTATAAGCTCAACATTCCAAGGTTTGACAATAAATGGTTTCTTGTCCAAAAAAAAAGTACATAACCTTAATCAACGCAGCCTCCTTGTCTTGTAGTGATGTGAATCTTACTATGAATAGCCATCTCTTTGCCAAAGCAATCTTGTCTATCGAATAGGACTTCCAGATCCTACAGACATAGCCATCTATTACCCCATATGGTGGATTTGGCCCTAGCACACAACATAGAACAATTGTGCTCCAATATGCTATTTCACCTGCAATATCATCCTTGTCATCCTTCGCACATTTTGACCTATTGACATCAATGGTCGACACAAATTGCAGGTTATTCCCTTGTTCTGATGCGACCAGGCACATTTTGACCTATAGAAATATTTTAATAAAATTTTACTATATGTAGTTTTTATATATAGTTTTTTATGACAAATAAGTTGAGAAAAGAAATAGTAGTATTAATGTTTGTTTGTAAATTATTACGATAGTTATGCAACATCTCTCCAAACAATATGATATAATAAATAATCATTACTAAAAGTATGATAAAGTGAAAAGAAAATCATATAATGGACATAAAACATTCAATCAACAAGCCATAAAGCTAAATTATTGTTTTTATTGCATTGACTCAACGGGTCAAAGGGGTTCGTGTCGGGTTTGATGCACTAATTTGCGGGTTTTTGGGGTTGAGGTCGAGAAAATCATGTTCAAAATCTAAAATTTTAGGCAAATTCGAGTTGAGTTTTTGGACCGAGTTAATTTTTACCAGATATAATTTCACTCCTACCAAATAATGAATAATATGAGTTGAAAATAATTCTCGGGAAAAACTATTTTACCCTCAATCAAAGACACCCAAAAAGAAATATCATATCCAATAAATAACAGCATAAGGTTGTAAGAGTTACCATCAAGAAAAGAAAAGGTTGTAAGAGTTGAACACCACATAAGTATAAATTCAAATTGGAGAGAAATTAATATAAGAAAAATTAATTAAGTAGGTAGAATTAGTACGAAAGTAGGGTTGTTTGTTTCGCCGTTGTATTGCCCTTACAAGTGCCATGTTTCTTATCAATTATGACGATCATAAAATATGACATCGATGTTTCTTTTACTTGATTAATGAAAGAAGTTACAATATGACGTTGTTGGAGCATATTATACGTGTTCCACCTACAGCACCCCCACAATTGACGTTTCTATTACTATATACCCCAAAATCATGTATAGATTTATTTTAAAAATACTCTCCTAATAATATAATTTTTTCATAATTTTTATAACATAATTCTAAGGGTCGATAGCTAAAGTTTACTACCTCTATTTCACAATATTTGTCGTTTTTAAATTGTCGGATAATGTCAAAAAATTATAAAATTTATGATAAAATTTATGTTAAAAGATTAAATTGCTCCAAATATTTCATTTTGAAATGAAAAAAGATAATTAAAAGAGAACAGAAAAAAGTAATTAATAAAGACAAAATTGATAAAGTAGTTATTAATATATCGTTGGGATTACTAAGTGACAGCTATTGTAAAATAAAAAAATTTAATTAAAATAATATGTATTGTAAAACCGGACAAGTAAATTATGACTCAAGATATAAATAGGATAATTTTTTTTTGAAACCAAGAAAATATTATGTTTACTTGCCTGGCTAATTGGATAAAGATCAAGATGTTAGCGTTAGATTGAGGCGAAAGGTATGATTGTATTGAATGTATGGATGGATATCCATATGTTTTTAAGACACTATAGGTTCCAAGTGTTTACTTTCGTGGCTTAAATGTAGCCAGCCATTTCATTCACTCCATATGATCATTGTGCTTATTATAGTAGTATTTCGAAATCCTAAAATACGGATTATTAACATTTGTACCCTCCGTATTATGCGGTAATTATTTTTCTAATTATGTCCTATGGGAAATAATTTTAACCCCTGATTGTATCTTGGCATATTACAATTGTAGTTAAATTTGCGATTTAAATTTGACTGGAATAGTTAAAAGACGAAAATACCCTCACATTATCACTCCCTCTATCTACCATTAATCAATGCTCTCCATTTTCATGTCCTTTTGCTGAATGAATTCCCTATGTTCTCTCTCTTCTCCGCACACCCATCTCTCTCTCTCTCCTCTTCTCGTTTCCACCGTTGATCCAATCAAACCCAAGAATGAACCCCAATTAGAATTGTGTTAATGATCATATTGGTAAACCTAATTGACAAATTCATTTCGTGAAAACAAACCCTGATCTACCACCATCAACGCAGAAACCAACGATAGTAAAATCAACGATTCGATACTTAAATAAAATAAAAATTAAAAAAGCTCGGAATTTAGAGAGGAAGTAACTCATCTAGAATGGACATACTATCGAGATTGTGAGCCGGTGTTCATCCACAAAGAAGATAACGGTAGTCATTGTTGGGATATGAAGAACGAGAGAGAGAGAGAAAGAGGTAAGAAATGAGAAATTCGGAGGGAAAGAGAGAGATAGGGATGTAGGCGAAAAGAGGAGGGAGAAAGGAGAGAGGGAGAGAGAAAGCGATAGAGCGATAGAGCAATTCCAATGAATAATTCTATTCAAGCAATTGCAAAAACAGAGACAATTGAGATAGAGAGAGAGAGACAGAGAGGAGGAGGAAAAGTTCCCTCCGTCATTAATCAATACCCCTTGACCTTCAACAAGTTCAACTCCAACCTCACCACTGGGCTCCTCAACCTGATGTCTCCTCCTCCTTCTCGAGCCCGACCCAACCCTACCCTTTTCGAGATGATGGCTAGTGAACGTGATTGCCTCCCGGTTCCACTTCCACCCCTCCAAATGACGTTGTTCCTTCCTCCTCTCGCCAAATCTCCTCTGCCTACTTTTTCTTCTCTAATGGTAGATAAGTAGGGGTTCATGCAACAGAGGATGGCCGAGATTTTGGGAAATCGGAGCCTTGGGAACCAGTTTAATGATCCCGAGTTCCGGTGATATCAAGCTGACTTTGAGTTCTAGAGATAGGTTTAGTGTCCAATTGAATGTTCATTGCCAGATTCTTGTTGGGCATAGTCGATTTTTTGCTGGGAGAGGGAGAGGGAGAGGGGGAGAGAGAGCGAAGGAGCGAGATTCGGAGATAGTGAGGGTGTCAAGTTAGCGGGGAAGGAAGGTCATGATAATGTAAGGATATTTTTATCTTTTAACTATTTCGGTCAACTTTAAATCCCAAGTTTAACTATAATTGTAATATGTCAGTAAAGTTAGGAGGGTTAAAAATTATTTTTCATGGAATATGGGTAGAAAAATTATTACCGTATAATACAAGGGATACGGATGTTAATAATCCCCTAAAATATTGAACAGTGTGTTCATACTCTCTGAGTGATTGCAAGCAAGCATGGAGAAGATAAGCATATGTGATGCTTTCAACGTCATCATTGAAGTTTTAGAAGTAATTGATAGTCGAATCAGAGCATGTTTATTTCAATATTTATAAATAGTAGTTAGCACTTACAATTATAAATTCGTAGTTATCAACAGTAATGGATAGTAATTAGTAACTATTATCATTTACCAGGTATTGTATCAATATTATCAACAATTATAATTAAAAATTATCAACCATTACCAATATTATGATTAGTGGTTATAAACATTGTCATAAACATTTAAACCAACATACCCTTAGATCAACACTTTTCTTACATTATCAAAACAAATTCGAAATTGAAAGCAAAGATATTTTTGCTCATTAATGATTTTTTTACTCTTCATAATTAAGGATTATATAAAAACAACTAAAAAAATTAGGTATATTAAATAATACTCCTAAAAGATGAAAATATAAAAAATATCTACCAATATGTTGAGGGTAAATAAAATTAATTTAACTTTGAGAATCGTTTCCTCTTTATGCAATGTGGAGGAGGGGATCCTCTTAACCCACTAAGGGGTCTTGAGTGATGGTGTGAAACCAATATTTGTGGGAAGTATTCAGGCACCCCAAACCCCACGTAGGAGGAAAGTGTATGGATGGGAAAGATAGATTGGTGAGGGCAGGGGTAACTCAAACATACTAGTTAGAAAAGAGGGAGAAGCGTAGTGTTATAAATTGTTGCTCAATCGTGATTTTCCCCTTCAATGTGGAACCGTTTTTCATGTAAAATTATGTGTCCTTCTTTCTCAAGATATATGCATGTATCTGGCTAAATTTTATACTGTGCTTCAAATTAAATCATAACAAGTTGAAAAGGATATGTGCATTTTATACTATGCTTCAAATTATATAGTGGATATACAATGATATTTAGGAATTTTAAAAATGTTGTTTTCTTCCTTAGCAATGTCGAAAAGGATCTTATGGGATAAACCAATGGTAAAATGCAACCCGAAAAGACTGGACTCAATAAAAAACTGACCATGCCCCAAATGAATCACTCATGCACATAAGTTCGATAAAGTGACCCATTTAAATTATTTTTTTATTAAACAGGATTTTTATCCTTCCATTGCTGTATCTTTTCGTACGGCAAACTACTTATAAAAAATTAACCCGTCTAGGACAAGTTCATTCAATATCATTTTCTTGCCGAATCTTGCATATTTTCTGTGCATTCTTAAATATTCTTATAGATACATATGCTTTTTAAACTTTTGTAATGTCTTCTAGATTTCTATAGAATACAAGGCAAGTTTTGGGGCCATATTCCTTTTTAATTATTTCTTTAACCGCACCTGTACCTTATAGTGGTCCATTTCTTTTAAATATAAATTGGATCAAGTCATATTCGAGGTCAATAAGATTTTTATTTATAGTAGGTCATTTTTTATTTCAGTTGATTTTGAATTCGTTATTATGCTTGTCTCACAATAGAAGGTAGCCTTGAAAGAAAAAGTTCAAGTCAAGTTGAACATTTGCACATCCCTTGTGGCAAGTAGCACTCATGGAGGGCCCATAGATAGAGTTCAATGGGCAAGAGAGCATAGTGAGCTAATTAGCAGTATAAATAGGAACCCATAACTTGAATTTCAACACCCAGAAACACAGAAATTACATTTATTATTATTAGGTATTATAGCAAAGGGTTCAGCTTACTGTGAACTTGCCCTTGTTGGACTTCTAGTGCTTCTTATATCAGGTACTCACCTCCAAATAGCCTCATTTCTTCAATCATTCCTTTTTTTTTTTTTTTCTTATTGCTTTCTTCATGGCTTACAAAATGTATAATTCACACTCAAGTGTAAGCTATCAGCATTATATACAGTGTATGCTTCAAAAATATGCGCACAAGGGTATATATTAAATGACAGATTCTAAGATAATTAATTTTAAAACTTCCCTTACAATGAAAAATATAAGAATGATGTTAACCTCCTTTATGCCAACAGTTACAACACCCATAAGCGCCGTTTGTGGGTTTTATATAATACATAGGATATGCAAGTTGTTTTATCCTATAAATAGAGCGAAAAACCCTACAATTATTCTTTTTGCAGAGAAGCAACTTCAACGGTTTAATCCAACAGTTGAAATTGAAATTAAATTTACGACATAAATGATTAATCTTAGCATTTTATCTATCCATTTATTTGTTTTCTTACTCGTTCTTATGCTCGTGTGAAATTTATCTCAGTCCCAACAATGGCAAGGATGCCAGTGGGAGGTGATGTGATACTGAAAGTGACTTCTGCAGCGTTGCCATGGGAAGATCGTAATCAACCACAGTTAGGATGCGTGTGGGTGGCCGAACAATGTGGTCCAGCTTACCCGTGTTGCGATTATCTCCATTGTAATTTCAGTTGGGCAGCCGGTTGGAAGTTCATTTGTGAGGGAAATGATTAACGAGCCAATTATGGTCCTTCCAGTTAAAAATGGTGTATTATGGTTACGTACTTGGTTGTATATGCATGCATGGTTTATAATAATATCGCCATGCATGGTATCCAAGAATAATATTTCTGCTGTTGTTGCTGGTAAGAAATAAAGGAGGGACCAAGAATGTAAGCTCTGTTGTTCCTATATAGAATTTTTAGCATGGTTATAATTGCCAGTTTGCTCTCTCCTTCCCCCTGGGCGATTTTCTACTTTAGTTATTCCTACTCAGTGTTCTTTTTTCATTCATTGATTGCAAATTCAACTGTAGGCCTGGGACTTCACAAACGGACAAATAAAGAAAACTACATGTTGATCCGCCTCTAAGCACATGCCGCCTAAAAAAGTTACTACCGGATCCATGAATTCGAGTCCACATAGCATATAAACTTTGTTATTTTTAATTTTTTCAATTTTCTATAATATGTCCTTTAACTTCAAATTTTTTAAATTATGCACCTCTCTCCCTCCACCTACACATTGTCTCTCCATGGCTGGAGTTGGGGGAGTCTGTAGACCTAGTTCGTGTAATCAAATAGCCACAAAACATTACATAACATCATTTTCTATTCTCTTCTTACAGCCCCTTTCTCTCTTCGATTCTTATACTTGAATCGCTTGGAATGAACTCAGTCGCATGAAAGACAACTATTACAAAAGGTAAATACATCGTCTCTATTGAAACCAATAGAACCCTCGATGTTTCGTCAGCTTTTGTCACTGAGAGAACTGCTATTGGGAGGTTCAGGAAAAAACTGCAACACCACTCACTATTTATAAAACGGGTGATATACATGTCTTGTAGTAAGACACCAATAAAAAATAAATATATGATATATGACTTTAAATTATCAAGTTATCAATAATTATATTTAATTAAGAACTATAAAATTTTTGTTGTCAGTTACGCCAACAAGAATAAAATGATACTTTAATTAGATCGATCCTATCTCGTGACGACGTATCATACATATAGTTTTATAATTGTGAAAAATTATGTATAAAAAGATCATTTTACACAAATGATAAGTTTTAACATCATTATAATTTTCAATCATGCCTAACTAATGGATTTTAGTTGATTCTTACTTCGTTCTTATAATAATAACATATATCGAATATATAGAGTTCACCGTGTCAGATGCATCAATTTTTAGCTGTGGCAGTTATTTAAAAGAAAAATAAAAGCCAAATGATCCAAAAAGCCGTAGCTCAAGAGAAATCTAATGAGCCAACATACCCAAGGGATACATAACTATGTATTTCTATTTTGATGGCATATATTGTCTTTGATACTATTTGTTTCGTTATCTAATCTTGAACTCTTTAACTATAGTCTTTTTTTTTTTTTGGCACGAATAAGGGCAAAAAGATTAATTTATATAAAATCTGAATCTATATATCTCGGTAACAACTTTCAAAAACTTTAGATATGCATAACTTTAACATCCGTAAGCGTCTTTTTGAGATATAGGGTGAATGTCTTTTTAAGTTTTAACTTTTAATAATAACATCATTTTGTAAACTTCATTGTTTGGATTAATATATGTTGGCAAATAGATATTTTCAAGAATTACATATTTAAAAGAATATATATACATAGTTTCTTACATTGGCAAAAATAGTAAGATAATGGCAAATATAAATTTGATGCTTGCAAATTCTTATAGTTTGTTATATATTTTCTGTTAGATGTTTCTAGCATACAAAATTGGCACTCATCTCGATCCCTACCCCTCCCTCTGGTTGTCTTGGCCCTTTATTTTCATTGGAGTCAAGCAATTAATGATCCATATAAAAGGATGAGCTCTCCTAATACATATTTTATCAATTTATAAGACTCATATATGAGACCTTACTTAAGGAAAATTAGTACCAAACCTCTTAAACCAACTTGTATATTGATTAGGTGTAATAATATTATAACAACTCTTTTTTTGAATCTTTGGAAAAAAAAAAAAAACTAGTATTTTATATACATTAGAACATCCAATATGTAGGTGTACTTAGTTTGGGTAAAAATTATTAGATGATCCACTAAAAGATAAAAAAATTAATTTTTCTTTTTTGAACCCCTAAATCCCTCCCCTAATTTTTCCCTCCCTCCCATTTTGCTACCCGAAATCACATTATAACTTCTGTAGTTTAAGTAAGTCAATATCATTCACTACAAAATTTTATATTGTGGGGACTTGCAATTTATTAATTTGACAATTAAGAAGCAAGAAAATGTGATTTCATTCGGAAATATTATTATATATATGTGATTTCAGGTGGAAAACTTACTACTCATCAGTGGGGCCATCGATTTATATATGATTTAGAATTTAGGACAGAAACAACATTATATTCGACTAATTAATAGTCAACAGTACGCAACGTGTATATAAAATAGAGATGGATAGTACATAAATGAGAATGAGATTGTAACGTGTGATAATAATACCAAAACCAGTGGCAGCAGTAGTGGGGACATTTTCCACTGTCATAGATAACACCTATAGATATGTGATTGCATGTATACAACAAATTACGCTTCAGAAAGCGCCAAGCACTTGTAATGACTTTTGTGTTATACATTAAACTCACTGAATAAGATATTTCAACGCTTCAGATAACACCTATAGATATGTGATAACCATATACCTAATGATGATCCATTTAATTGCATGTAAGTTTTTTGGTTAATTGACTGTCATTTTTTTAAAAAAATATTTTTCTAACTTCCAAAAGAAAATACTAAACTTTGTTACATTACCTTTATCACCAGCTTACTACTCAATATTGGTAATATACTACATCCCATCGCAAACCAAAACTAATTATCACCCTGTGTCTGATAGTAATTTTCACAAGGTATGACAAGTAAAAATATACTTATAAAAACCATGGGAATGAAATGGAGTGACTCTTAAACTTTATATGTAAATTGGACCTTAATCAATCAAGTGATGCACGTAACTCAAGTGAGATTCCTTCTCAAAATTATGACAATGGGTGCAGTAACTTGTTAGAATTATATATATATATATATATATATACACTGAAGGCCCTAATTTATTTTTGTGGACAATTCCATTTCACATGTGGGCTACTAATAAACCCTAACGTGTGTAAATATATCAATAATATGAGTAATGGTGGCAAATCGAGAACAAAAAATTTGCTCCGAGTATCATGTTAAATTTTATATAAATTGCAACTTAATCAACTAAGTTGCATATACATAAGTCAAGCAAAGTTTCATACCAAAAGTAACTAGCAATGGATCAAATAATTTACGAATTTATGTACATATTTAAGACTTTCTAATTTATCAATTTGAAATAATCCTGCTTCAAATAATCCAACGGCGAGTAATAATAGCTCAATAGGCGTGTGGATGCATATGTTATGTGTCTAGAGTACAAATCTTCATGTGCGTACATTTAACCATTGTACAACCCCCCTCCAAAACAAAAAAGACTCCTGCTTTCTTTAGTAATTCAAACCATATCAGCCTTTTCTGTTCTCTTTTTTTAGTATTAATTTTTTTTTGACATGTGATGATTTATTGCAATTTCATTCATGATTACAAAGGGAGCTACTATTTTTCTGAAAATGGTAATACCATTTCATTCCAATCACCAAAACTTTTTACTTAACAACATTGGGCATACCTAAAGGAATAACAAAAAAATTAGACAATTACAATCTACTTTTTCGCGTAGAATGTTTTTTTTATTTTTTTTATAGAAGGTTAACATTTCCATTCATTCAAAGCAAAAACCTTACATGTGTTTCATTTGGGGCATTCCCCAAAATACATTTTTAGGCAATCAGTGTGATGCCTTTAATTTTACTTCTAATCACTCTACCACATTCCACACTTACATCTAAGGCATTTTGGCTTAGTGATTGGAAGATCCTTTTGCTTCTCTCCATCCACCATTTTGGTATACTATGACTATTGCTGGCATGTACCTCGTGTTCTCTTCCCTCCTTGCCTCTTAATAAGTTATGCTTGTCATCCATTCCATGTGAAATCTGTTATATCTGCTCCAAACAATTGAAGGAATGTCTCTCTGCAGACCATCTTGGTGTATGCACAATCAAAAATAAATTCTTGTGTGTTTCATCTGTCTCTTCGCACGAGTACACATTGAGTTTCACATGTAATCCCAAATTTTCTCAATCTATCTTTTGTGAGGAGTTTCTACTGCAAGCATCATCCGAGGTTATGAACGCACATTTTGGTATTCTTTGTTTGGGCCATACTAAATTGTACTAGCTTACCTTATTATATTTCTTCCTCAGCCATTCATAGCTAGCGTTTGTTGTGTAAATCCCATCCATTGCCGACACCCATTCCCTGTGTTCTAATCAAAGCCCTGCATCATTCTATCTCTTATTTTCAAGAGTCTTTGCCAGTACCAACTGTCTCTGTATGTATTCTTTCAATGCCAAATGTCATCATCCTTCATGTAGTAGTGATGGACCTATTTGATCCACAAGTTTTCCTTTTTGTTGCTATTTTCCAGATTAGCTTGGTCATGAGAGTTGTATTTTTCGGTTTGCATTGCTTCAACCCTAATTTTTCCATTAGAGCGAGACTTCTTGTCATTTTCACCTCCCCATATAAATTTCCTATAGAATTTTTCCGCTTTATTGATAATAGCGAGAGGGTAGTGTAAAGATTTGGCTCTAGTATGTAAACATACTCATCAACACCTGTATTTGTAAGATGGATTTTTCCTGCATAAGTCAATTTACGTGTAGGCTAGGCTCTTATCTTTGCTTTGTGATCTTGCTTACTAGTGTATGGGAGTCATTTTTGCTCGGTTTTAAGGCTTAATTGGGACTCCCAGGTATTTGAAGGGGAGTTTCCCTCCCGAAACCTTATAATAACCTGGATTTTCAGCTTGTGGGATTCCAACACCGACTACTTGAGACTTATCCGCATTGGCTTCTAGTTTTGAACAGTTAGAGAAATGTTTGAATGTAGCCATTAGTTTTAAGATGCTATCCTCGTTAGCCTTGTTGAATAACAGAATATCATCGACAAAACTTAACATGCACAAGTTTAATCCCTATACATCCTGGATGGTAACTGAAGCCCTTTTGCTTTGTAGCAATCCTCAATGATCTAGTTAGATACTCCATAATTAAGACAAAACTCAAAGGGGACATTGGATCCCCTTGTATTAATCCTTTTTCTTGAAATATATCCATGCGAGTTGGTAATTAAGTTTGACTAAAAACTTGGTTGTAGATATGCATACCATTATTCTCTCGTGCTATAGTGCTTGGGAATTCCATAACCAATCGACAAATCCTCCACATAATCCCATCTTACTATGTCATATGCTTTCTTGGGATCTATTTTCAGAATACACCTGGATGATATACCCTTCTTATTGTACATTCTCACCATGTCTTCACATATCATTATATTGTGTAATATATACCCGCCATTGATAAAGGCTCCTTGAGCCTCATCCACTACACTATTCAACACGAGGTTTCGACCTTTCACGTAGCAATTTAGTAATGCATTTGTATATTGAATTGCAGTAGGCTATATGTCTCAAATCACTAGACTGAGTTGGATTGCTTACTTTTGGAATCATAGCCAGGATAGTTGCATTGACTTGTTTCGAGCATTAACTAGATGTAAAAAATCTTTCATAACTTTACGAGATGGTATGCCCTGTGATATTTCATGTTTTTTTGAAAAAGAGGCTTCCATACCCATCGGGCCCTGGACTTTTGTCATTCCCTATGCTGAACATAGCATTCTTGATCTCACTCTGTATGAAAATGGTCGTAGCATTTCCTCCCTTTGTTGAGTACTTAAACAAGGTCCCTACAAAATAACTTCAAGATTGGGTTTTGGACCTTAGTTTTCGGTATCTAGGAAGTTTTCAGCTCTAGCAAATAGGTTATAACCCTTGATAGCTTGCTTTTCGGTTGCATAAAGATAAGTATTTAATGGATCTTTGTGAATCTCCAACTGTACCTTGTGTAGTTCATGGATTGCTTCATCTGCTCTCTACTGGATATTGCTTGAAATTGACCTTGTTTAAGGCTTTTAGTGGCTACTTTAGGTTCTTGAGTTTGCTCACGAGCTGGAATATTGGTGTTCCACTTACAGGTTTTTCCCATATCTGTTTCACAATTCCTTAAAATTTGGGGCTGAAGGTCCACATATTAAAAAAATTTAAAATATGACCCTTTGATTATTTTGCCCTGCCTTAGTTGTACCAATAGTGGTGTATGATCCGATACTCCTTCAGGAAATATTGCGTAGTCCACAAATGGAAATTTAAGCAGGTCTTCTTCATTTATCAGCACCCTGTCTATTTTAGAGAACACCCTTGTAGGCCATTGTTTGTTGCTCCAAGTAAAATTAGCTTAGCCTCTCGAATATCTCATTTCTTGTAAAGCACTTATTGATATGCATTATGCAAAATCCCCGATATTAGCAACCTGTACCACATCCCTCCTATTCTTTCATCTATGTGTAGTAAGATATTGAAGTCCCCTCCTAATATCCAGGGTTTATCCATTCTGTTGCCTATATTTATAATAGCAGTCCACAATTCCTATCTTACATTCTTATTATTTAGATCCATATACCATTGTGATGAATATGGTGTTGCCATCCCAACTTTTAGTTCTCACATGGATGTATTGCTCCTGGACCTCAATTACTTCCACCTAAATCATTCACTGATTCCATATAACCCATATCCTACTTTTTGGGCTAATAGTGGCATTTGAGATCATCGACCATGTTACTCCAATGTTATGCCTTATTTCTTCTTCCTTCTCTAGACTCGCCTTTTGTTTCTAAAATTCCCATCAATCTACACTTATTGGTCTGCAAAAATTGCCTTATAGCTGCCTACTTATTAGGACCATTAAGTCCTTTGATATTCCAAAAACAATTTTATCCATGATCCTAAGCTAAGGATCCAAAAGCTGTTCGGATAGCCAATGCATTTATCCCAATGCCTTCAAGTGGAGTGCTCATAAATGTAACTTGTATTGTAGTGATTATATGTTTTTCTTAATTCTCTACTATCTTTTGTACTTATTCCTCGGTTTGTTGTATAGATACATGTTCTTGCAAGACTTCCTTGCTAGATTCTTTTCTTCTCCATACTTTCTTGGTTCCTTTTCTACATTTTGTTGTTTCATATCCAAACATATGGCATTTGTCACATTTGACTGGTGACCATTCATAATTCACATCCTGGACAATTAGATCACCATTCCTATCCATGAAAGTAATCTTCACAGGGAAATCCTGGTTAATTGTCATTTCAATCAATAACCTTGCATATCTTGTTCTTGTCTTATCTTGTATGATTTTATCCACGACTAGTGGCTTCCCTACTAAACTACCAATCTTACTTAATCCTTCCTTACTCCAAAATTTCAGATTGAGTTCAGGGAATGTAACTTAGATTGGTGTCTTAGCTATAGTGTCTTTGTACGTAGGGTCTCCCAACGCCCATGGCTTAATGACAAAGGGCTCCTTGTCAAAGTATAGAAACTTCGCTTCAAGACATCATCTAGCTCCATCACATAGTGAAATCTAGCAATGTAAATCCCATTTGGTTTTGAAATAAACTTATCAAAGCCCTTGTTCTCCTAGATTCCGTTAAGGAATCCTTCTATTACTTTTAAAGGAGGATTGGCCCCTAAAACAAAATAGATTATTGATGATTGCTAGTATTCTATTTCGGATTGTATATCCTGTGTCTCTGTACTACTGGATTTTCATACCCTTATGAGTTAATGGCTGCACAAAGTCCAGTGAAAACCCTAAATTGGGTATATTTTCAGTTCTAGTGTTGGTACCTTCATTATCTTTAGCTGTCTCTGCTTTATTAGCTCATGAATTTGATTTCCTCCTCTTTCACAATGCCTCTATCCAGCTTACAAAGCTTGCTCTTATCAATTCCGCATCTTGCTCATGATTTCCAGTTTCTTGAATTGGCAATAGAACAATGAGCCGTGTGTTAGAGTGACTCTGCTCCCATAGGATTTGCAAATTCAGTATTCTACGCCTAATTAATGGGGTTTAGTGTGTTGAAGTTATCGTATCACTCAATTTTGCGGTGGGTTTTGCTTTAGCTTTCGAGTTTTTGGTCTTCTTCGCCATGGTTGCGATGAAGACTTTCTTTCTCTAGCTTCTCTCTAACCCATTTCTCCGGGATAGAATGTTAGTAATGTGTATATTGCATACTCAAAGCAAGACAATTACATGTTTCCTCGGGGCACACCTTGGCTTTACATTAACTATACCAAGCTTCCATACCTCATATTTCTATTACCGATTATTCAACTACATTTAATGCTTAGGCTTACAACATCTCTACTGTTTGCAATGAATATTCATCTATTTCTCTCCTACCAGCAGTAATACAGATGACAAACCCTATACAAAAGGTTCTCTTATGATCTCACTGGCATATATATCCAGTATGTGCTTGTAGGGTCCGTATGCATACCGAACGAGTATACTTATATTTAAAAAATAGGTGTTTGTGTGATTCCTCCTCCTTAAATCATAACACATAGTTTGTTTAACAATGTACTACAATTTTCAGTAATCTATCCCTAGTGAGCAACCTTTGGTGTACTATTAACGAAGTGATGAAGGCACATTAGGAATCTTGTATTTGTGCCAAATCATGTTGCCTCCTTTGTTCCTGAGCCATTCATATCCTACATGAGTTTTGTGCTCCCCATCTACTCGAACTTATCCATTTGACTAATTTTGGTCAAACCTCTCTTTCATAATGTATATGACTTTAGTATTTTCCTCCAATACCAACTGTCTTTAGTTGATTCTTTGCATGTTCGTATGTCTCTATTCTTAATATAATAATGATGGATCCATTTGATCCAAATACTATGAGCTTTGTATAAAAAAATGTGACATATATGCTCGGTTAGGAGTACCACATTTTGTAGTTAGCACTCGCTTGATCCCCTTTCCTCCTTTTTTTTTTTGGTAAGCAAAGTGTGTCCCAGCTGATTAGTGTCATTTTTTTTGTATGTTATGATCCCCACAAAAATTACGTGCACATTTTCTCTACTTTATTGGTCAATATTGTCTGGTATAATGAAAATATGGTTCTAATATATGTTCATAATCATTAATACAATATTAATTAACTGTATTTTTCCTACGTAAGAAAGCTTTTTAGCATGCCAAGCTCGATTCTCCCTATAATCCTATCCACAAGTATCCGAAAGTCCAATTTTCCCAATTTATGTGGTTTAATAGCAACTCCTAGAGACTTGAAGAGTAGTGTACCCTTTGTAAATCCCATGATCTTCTGAAGTTTGTTTTGTACGTCGGTGCTAACACTAGCACACACAATTTGTGATTTATCTTGGTTGGCTTCTAGTCCAAAAGAAGATGAAAAATGATTCAAATCACATAAATGCATTGAAGGCTAAATGGCTCAACTTTACAGAACATAAGCACGTCATCAGCAAATCTTAACATACATAATTGAATGTTTTTACAGCTTGGATGATACCTAAATCCATGTTGGTTGGCAGCAAGTTTGAGGGCTCTATTTAGGTACTCCATGGCTAAAATAAATAACAAAGGGGACATGGGGTCCCCTTGTCTCAAACCCCTCTTGCTTTAGAAATACCCATAGATTTGGCGGTTTAGTTTCACTAAAATGCTAGCGAGTTGTTATGCATGTCATGATACATTTGATGATATGGACAAGGAAACTATATCCAGATAGGAAAGCCTCAATAAAAGCCCAAATCACCGTATCATAAGCCTTCTTCAAATCTACTTTCACAATGCATCTAGAGGTTGTTGCCTTTTTGTTATATAGCTTAACCAAGTCCTCACATATCATAACGTAATGCAGTATTGATTTACTTGCTATGAAGGCTCCTTGAGATTGGTCTACCAAGTATGACAAAAAAGGCTTGATTCTTTCATAGATCAATCTAGTTATGCACTTGTAAATTATATTGTAGCATGCAACTCGGCTAAAGTTCATTAGGTTGAGTTAGATTTGGTACCTTTGGAATCATAGCTAGAGTTCTTGCATTCATTTGCTTAAGAAACTAACCACTACCAAAGAAGTTCTTTACAACTTTGCATATATCCGGTCCAATTATGCTCCAAGTAGTTTTAAAGAAATAACCGCCATGACCATCCGGTCCGGGCTTTTCTCATAAGCAACACTCGAATATTGCAACTTTAATCCCTTCATTTGTCAAGAGTTGTAGCATATCTGTTCATTGTTGATTGCTCAATACATGCCCCTGCATTATTACTTCAAAAGAAGGTTTGTGTTTTTGACATTTGTAAAACCCCAAATTCCATAATCACCAATTTAGCCTTAATAACTAATTAACTAGAAATTAGTGCAGTGGAATGAAATATTAGAAGCATTATCGTCGCTCTATACAAAGAGTAAGGAAACTCCCTTAAAAATATAATGCGAGCATGAATCCACAACGTTAGTTGCAAAATAAAGTTCAAAACATCTAAGACGACAGGCTTGAAAACCATAAATATTCGGTCCAAATATGGCGTTATTTATACCTTTATTTACTTAGTTTTTATCTCGTAAAATAATATAAATTTTGAAGATTTGTACTTATTTTATTTACAATTGTAGGTAATAAATTAGATCGAGCTAATAGCGAAAAGTGCGAGCGAAAAATACAAATTGAGACACAAAGTTGATCCAATCCAATGCAAAATTTAAGCCCACTAGCCAGCCAATTAGTTGCAATCACATGTCCAACCATCCGAAGTACTAATGGTGGTCTTGACTCTTTTTGCAATCAAGGCCCACGTGGACCATGACAATCACCTTATTTGGGCTTAATTAATACCAATTGGAGTATTAAATTATGATAGATTGAAAAAGTGAAAAGGAAGCAAAGAGAAATTAGGAAATTGGCATATGGCAATAAATATAGGTTTAGGAAATCAATCAGGAGGCGTGCTGGGAAGTTGTAGCTTTAGTTCCGCGGGAGCTTAGGTTAGATTTAGGTTCATATTACTTTTAGTTTAATTAGTTTTTACTCTCTTATAAATTTTGTCTCAAATAATTTAGATTTGATTATTGTCTTAGTCTTAATTATTAATTCAATTCCTAACAGTTTTCAGATTCGGTTCGATTCGTTCGGTAACTTCTTCCCTTTTGTCTCTCCTTTCTTGTTAATTTGTTTAGTTTAAAGGTTCGATTTTTATTATTTTTTGATGGTAGTAGTAGCTATATTAATTGTTTAATGTTATGTTTGATTCTAATTTGTTATTTTATGTGGTTGTTCGAATCAATATATAAGTTTAGTTATTAGGTTTAATTGTGTTTTATGTTGTTAGTTGTGTCACTTTGATTGTAATTAGCCTTCTTAATGACTAATTAATCTTATATGAGTCTTAATTTACTCACTTTATGCTAGTATTTTGGAACTACTTCTTAGACATATCACATGCTCGATGAGATGAATGAAAGGGTCTTTTCATCTTGATTTTTAGGCGATTGGTCTATCACTAAAAGGGGAGTCAATTTACTAGTGTGGGTAGAGAGAATAATTGGGATTTTGGTATGAAAATAACTTAAATCCTAGTTAGGTCCAAGGTTGTTATTTTTGTAGTCTAGTTGGGCTAACCCCACGAAAGTAGATGGTTAAAATAATTAGACTAACTCATGACCCTCAAAAGTGTAGCTTGAGTAGGTTTTAATGGTACAACTAATCACTCCTAAATACTTGTATAAACTTAAGTAGGTTTAGGCTTGACTTGATTATTTAGTTCATTAAGTGCTAAAATCACAACCCAAGTATTCCTTTTATTGCTTTCTAGGATTAATTTAGTTATCATATATCTCATCTCGCTCCCGACTCACCTAGACAAAAAGTTTAAGATAACTTTGATATTTAAAACAGGACACGACCCGTGCTCACTAATTAGCTACAACTACAATGTGCACTTGCTGTTATAATTTTAAAACTTAGTTCTTCCTAACAAATTTTTAAAGCCGTTGTCGAGGAGTTGTTTCATTTTAATATTGGAGCTTACTCCGAGCATTCTAGACTAGACTTTTAATTTTAAAGAAAATTCAAAAAATTAAAAAATAAAAAAATTTAAAGCATGTCTACTTACCATTATGCGAAGTATGAGCATGAATTATTTTATCGAGTACTTTGATCGACTTAATGCTCTTCTTGGTCTTTCTAATAACTAGTTGGAGAAATGAGAAGTATTAAATGTTGTCTATGAGGGTGTAAATAGTAAAACTCATTCTCTTTTAGAGCATTGGGATTTTTGTGTGAAAACCGTTGATGAAGTTTGGGATTTGATTGAATGAATTGCTTAGGATACTTGTGAATTTGAAAATCCTTGTAATGATTTTGGATTTTCATTCCCGACCCTTATGCTTATCATGCTAGATCTTACATCCAATCCCCTTGCATTCCCAATCCTACCCCTATTTGGTGTGAAAAGTATAACTCTTCCGATTATGATACTAGTTCTTGTCCTTATTATGATATTTCATCTCATGAACGTTATGTTGATATTTATAAAATGATAAGGGCTACGAGATAAACAAAATAAGCAACTTACATGTTTCAATAAGATGAGGGAGCCCGACTCGTCGCATGAAATTGACCTTAATCTTACTTCGTTAAAATTGAGGCTATTTTCTATGATGATGATGATCATGAGTCTTCCTTTTCTTTAGAGTCCGGACTAGAAGAAGATGAACCTCCCTTGACTATCATACCCATTGTTGCTCCATCCTTACCTAGCACACATATGGATAACACCGAGTCCGCCTTTTTGTGTTGATGACAGTTTAGATGGTGAGGATAATTATGTCGTGAGTCAGTTGAAGTCGTAGTTGAGGTGTTTCATTAGGAGACTATTTTAGAGGAGTCATGTGAGGTGGTTGTGGTCGAGGTGCCACCTACTAGTCTTGATGTTGATGATCATGTGTCCCCGACTTGCTTTGGTCCTTACTTCCCCTATTTGTTTACTACCATCTCCTTTCCTTGACTATAATTTTTCCGAGCTCACTACCTATTTGATTTTTATTCCGATTTGGATGTGAGCCATGTAGGTAACTTATTTGATATGTTTGAGGGAGATGTGGTGGACAACATTGTGTCCCTAGGTACATTTGGAGGTTACACCCCTCCTTTGACCCTTTCCATGTTTATCTAGAGGACATGCCTAGAAAAATCATGTAAACTTACTTCTTTGATCACTCTTTTGATTTTACAAAGGCTTCGATAAGTTTAAGAGGATATTGAATATCACTAACATATTTTTTGTTGTGTTTATAACTTACATTCGTTTGAGTTTTGTGCGCATATATTTGATAAACTCCTTAGAACTCTAATGGCGTATGATTTACAGTTTGATATTGAGATGAGGAGAAGTGGCTGATACTCCTCACACTTTCCTAGTACAATTATAAGACATTAGTTTAGGTGTATCTAGCACCTAACCCGGTATACTCGTTCCATCTCTTTCTCTTTTTCTTCTTTTTTTCTTTCTTTCTTTGTTTTTTTTCTATACTTAGTTATGGATATTTAGGGTTGTGCTTTTCTTTTTGCTTTTAGATGTCGATATTTAGGATCGTACTTTTTTGGGGTGATCAATTTGAGGATAAATTTTGGATGATGTTGAGCGCCGATGGCCATGATCACCCGCATGTACATATTGATGTTCTATTTTTCTTCTTGTTTTTTGTGGTAGTGTTTTTGTATATGATTGAGTTTCTTTTGTTGGTGTGGTTACTTCTTGGCTCCCAATGAGGACATTGTGAGATCTAGGAGTGGGGGAGGAGAACTTATGGTTCAATATTTTGAAAAAGAAAAACAAAGAGAGGAAATTTTTAAAAAACACCAAAAAGATTTTTATTTTTTTAGTTTCAAGGAGTTTGTACAATTTTTTTCGCTTTGATCCCTGATTATTTGGTAATTAGTTTGTATGTATAAGTATGATGCATATAATAGACTTTGATCCAAAATGTGTCCTCGTATGTATCATTTGAATCCTAACATTCAATTAATGAACTAGTTGTAGAGGAACTTGTGAGACTTTAAGTCTTATAGACTAATTCATCAATTTTAGTCTTATGTGCCATTTCATGCGTGACTCTTCCTTTGTCCATTTCTTCTAGAACTTGTTTTGTCTCTCTTTGAGACCATATTTGGTATGTATTATGTAATATGATAGAGGCATTCATTTGTTTTTGAACTACACGAGCCAAAAAGTCACCCTACTATATATATTCTTTTTGTTAGCCATTTGAGCTTTAACCTATTATTTGTTATAACTATATTCACTTTACCCGTAGTCTATATACATTTCCTATACCTAAGCTAGGTCTAGTGCAACAACACTTTTGAAGTTGGGCAGTTTTGAATTGTATGGAGATGGTGTTTAATTTGGTTTTGTAGTTCGCAATTGAGATCTCGTATTGAAAGAAATTTTTTTGATGAGTCTCTTATCGGACCCTTTGGAACCGATTGATATTCATGATTCCCATGCCAATAGTATTTGTTAAAAAAATAAAAAAAAAGGAAAAAATTGAAAAAATGAAAAAAAAAAAGAATAAGTGATTGGCATGAGGAAAATTTTAAAAAATTATGTTCATTCCTTATGATTTCTCGGGTTTGTTTGTGCTTAAAAAGGTAAATTGGGAGAGAAGTTTTTAGTCATATTTGAAAGTGTTTCTTGTTCCTTAGTCATTAGGACGAGCAAAAGTTAGGTGTGGGGGTATTTGTTCGATCCAATTATTACATTATTTATACCCTAATTTACTTAGTTTTTGACTCGTAAAATAATATGATTTTGAGGATTTTTACTTATTTTATTTACTTTTGTAGATAATAAATTTGATTGAGCTAATAGCAAAAAGTGCAAGCAAAAATACAAATTGAGACACAAAGTTGATCAAATCCTGTGCTAAATTTAAGGTCCGTTGACCAGCCCATCAATTGTAATCACATGTTCAACCATGCGAAGACTACTAACAGTGGTCTTGACTCTCTTTGCAATCAAGGCTCACATGGACGATGACAATCACCTTATTTGGGCTTAATTAATACCAATTAGATTATTAAGCAGTGGAAATTATGATAGATGGAAAAAGTAAAAAGGAAGCCAAGAGAGATTATAGAATTAACTTCTGGCTATAAATATAGGTTTAGGCAATCAATCAAGAGGCATGCTGGGGAGCCGTAGCTTTAGTTCCGCGAGAGCTTAGGTTAGATTTAGGTTTTATGTTAGTTTTAATTTAATTAGTTCTTCCTCTCTTGTAAATTTTGTTTCAAAAATTTAGATTCGATTATTATCTTAGTTTTAATTATTAATTCAATTCTTGACAGCTTTTATATTCAGTTCGATTCGTTCTAGTAACTTATTCCCTTTTGTCTCTCTTTTCTTTTTAGTTTGTTTAGTTTAGTTTAAGGTTTGATTTATATTATCTTTTGATGTTAGTAATAGTTATATTAATTGTTTAATTTTATGTTTAATTCTAATTTATTAGTTTATGTCGTTGTACGAATATATATATATATATATATATATATATATATATATATATATATATATATATATATATATATATATATATATATATATATATATATATATATATATATATTAGTTTAGTTATTAGGTTTAATCGAGTTTTATGTTGTTAGTTGTGTCACTTTGATTGTGCTTAGTCTTCTTAATGACTAATAATTAATCTTGTATGAGCCTTAATTTACCTAGTTTATACTAGATTTTGGGACTCGTTTCTCTTACATGTCACATGTTCGATGATATGTTTGAAACGGTCTTTTCATCTTAATTTTTAGGCAATTAGTCTATCACCGAAATATGGAGTCAATTTGCTAATGTGGGTAGAGAGAATAGCTTAGGATTTTGGCATGAAAATAGTTTGAATCCTACCTAAGTCCGAGGGTGCTATTTTTGTAATTTAGTTGGGCTAACCCCACAAATGTAGGTGGCTAGAATAACCTGGACTAACTCATAACTCTCGAAAAGTGTGGCTTGCGTATGTTTTAATGGTGCGACGGATCACTCCTAAATACTTGTATAAACATGGGTAGGTTTAAGCTTGTCTTGATTATTTAGTTCATTAAGTGGTAAAATCACAACCCAAGTACTCCTTTTATTGCTTTCTAGGATTAATTTAATATCTCACTTGCTCTTGATTCGCCTAGATAAAAAGTGTAAGATAGCTTTGATATTTGAAACACAACTCTCCGTACATACAACCAGTACTTGCCGGCTAGCTACAACTACGTCCCGCACTTGTGGTTATAATTTTAATACTTAATTCTTCCAAACAATATATCTCTTATCAAGTTTAACAATGCCATCATGATTACTACTTATTTAATTTGAAAATAGATGACTCCTAAACATCATGTTCTTGACTACCATTGTGAGTCTCTAAGTCTCGTTGACCAAAATTAATATGTCTACTCCTTACTTCCATCAACATCAGCTTTGCCTAAAATAAAACAAAGAAAACATTTCAAAATGGTGAGATGAAGCTCGAGTACATTTATCCTTGCACTATAAATGAATATTATGTAATAGTTATTTGTGAGCGTGCATATTTCAATTTATTTATAAATAAGATAGGAAGAGAATAATAAAATAGTTGTTCATTTATGATCCGAGTGACACCCTTACGATCATCTGTTTCCTTACATATGTGCATACCTAAACTGATTAGGAAATCTGGTTGATAATGGCCAACTATGAATGATATGATCATGATATGATATAATTGATATGGTTCAAGCCACATGATTAGGTGTCAAATATTATTTGAAATGGTTCCTTTTTAATTATGCAAACTATACATATATATATATATATATATATATATATATATATATGTAAACATGTGACTTTTCGTAAGGCGTAAACAATAAAAGTTTCTTAGTCTTGATATCCCTTACCGATATTTAATGATGTGTATTGGCTCGACAACCGTCGGAGGATCCTCTTCTTGTACTTGAGCGGATAGTTATATGGTCAATAATTTGATTAGATTATTACTTGCAAGTTTTAAATCTCTTTATGAAATGTTCAATATTTCATTCTTAGGAAAATGGTTATAATGCGATTTCCTTAGTAATTATTTTTCTCTCTATTAAGACCAAGTCCTATTGATTATCAAACTAGCCTTAATTATATTTATAATTAATACTAAGTTATAGATTTGTAGTTTTGTCTGTGTGATTTGTGACTCCCTAATACTTCATATATCTATTCTTTTTTTAATAATATTCTTCTATTAATTTTTGTCATAATTATTTTTCATATACTTCCATTTTCGACCTTTTTTCTATATATATTATAGTTTACATTTCTCACGCCAATCAAAAAAAGTTATTCTTATATAATCAGTTTTATCCGACTTGTACTAACTAAAAACAACATAAAAATTATACAAAATAGAAGTGAACTCTTAACATAATACGCTCTCTTATTATTTGTTATGAACTAACTCAACAACTTATGCCAAATTGTTATATCCCATAGTGAAACCTTAAGCGTTTTGGACAAATTTTAATGCTAATTTTGAAAATTCAAATCTTTCTTTCCCGATGTCGAATCAAGGCATAAGACCGCAAATTAGAAAGCTTGAAAAGTTCTCTAAAACTTTCATTCATATCGTAAAGTGCAAAAACGACAACAAGAACCTAAAAAGGGATTTGAATCGAATTACTTCCAATTTACGTAAAAGTTGCACCGTTTCGATAAAACGGTCATAACTCAGAGTTGTTTACCTCCAAATCAAGCGAAATTTGATTTATTAGAAAGATAATTTCTTGTTTATTTGTACCATATTTATGAACTTTAAGATAATCCAAATTACTCCATATTTTAACTTTATATTACCCCTTATTTTACACCTTATTTAAAATTTTCTCTTCTCCTACCTTTCTTACTCCCTAAGGTAACTTATTTACTTTAACTTTTAAACATATCTCCATTTATATTTTCAATCTATAATTTTACCCCAAATAACAGATGCAACATAATTTCAAGATCATCCATCATATTTTTAATGAAATTTTTCATAATCAAACTCATTCTCAAACCACCCATAATAGTCATCTAATAAATACATCACCAATAATTTTATAGATCATCATCTCCATTATTAATACTTATAAAACATAAAAATTAATATAATACTAGCCAAATAGTACAAAAATTTTAAATATCCATACTTAAAACAACATACTATATTGACATCCCAAAACCTTATTCTAACTTTAAAAGATTACCCATAATTTTTATCATCAATATTTAAATTCAATTGAAAAGTTCATTATTATAATTATATTTAGCATTACAAGTTAAATTTTAGAATTATAAAACATGAATTTGAATGGTGAAGGAAAAGGGGTTGAAATTGTGATTTTACCTTGTAAATACGCAAAGAGAAAGAAGGCACGAGAGGAGTAGTGGCGGAGGCCGGTAGTGGGGGCCGGTGGTGGCTCACAACAGCCAGCTGGCTGGTGTTGGAGGAAGAAGGAGGGGGAGAGAGAGTGTGTAAGGAGGAAGTGAGGTTTTGAGGTTGTGTGTGGTATTTGAAGAAGAAATGTAGGATATGGGTTTTTATTTTCTCTCTCCTCTATTTAGACCCAAAGCTAATTTTTGTTTTTTTTTATTCGTAACATTGTTATTATTGTTATTTTATTCTATTTTTCTTTTATTATTAATGTGAAATAATTCTCTAATTTCCCATGGTCTACTACTTTGACCAATTTTCTACACTATTATTTAATTTAATTTATATTTGTTTTGAATCTATTTATTATTTTTCTTTTCAGAAAGTTATTATGGTTTGTCCTATTTATTAAATTTATTTTATACCCTTTATATTGAGAATATGTACATGTTTAAGTGCATTACTGTACCTTTTTAGTTATAAGATACAATTCTATTTTTATTTTTTAGTATTTAAGTTTAATATTTAATTGAGTGATTTCATTAGTAAACTTATTTATCCAATACATGTAAAAATCGTATGTTTGACCGAAAACCTCTACGGTAGTTCGAACCTTACAAAATCAAACACTTATAAATTTCGAATTGAAGTGTGCATGCTCAATTTGGTTAATTTAACTCTTATTTAAGGAGATTAACAACATCAATTAGGGTTGGGTTATTACAACATTCATAGTCGAGGAAGCTAGCAGAATATATCCTCCATTTCATGTGGCTCAAATTTCAGTATCCTTTGTGAGTATGTTATTTTATTCATAGCCATGTTATAGTTTCTGTGAGGTAATGCAGCATAGAAGTATGTTGTATTCTTATCCCCCTTTTTTAAGTCATGTTTCTTTTCTCTTCTAGCATTAAAAATCTCATTCAGCCTTGACAATTGACTTATGCAATAATAGCTTCCTTTTCTTTTTCATACAATTCTACATTCCCTGGATTAATGTGAATAGCTCTTTCTACAATATGCAAGCTATTCATCTACGACTTTTATCTGCACATCAATAAATTTACTTTTATTCGACAACTTTAGTAGTTTTTTGAGGCCTTTCAATTTTGTGAGCAATTGATACATTGATGTACCCTACACTTTTTGATCCATTCTTCCTGCACTATGATAGAGAAATCCTTGCATTGAACCAACTTATTGTAAAACTCGAAGCTCGAGGTTGTTTTTGGTATGCTTGTGGCCAAACAAACCAATATTGGAGTATGGTCTAATATATCTTCTGGAAGTCATACAATCTAATGCTGAGAATTTCTGAAATCCCTTTCTATTGATGAGAACTCTATCCAATTTGGAAAACACCCTAGTCTAACCTTGCTTATTACTCCATGTAAATCTAGGGCTAATGTGTTTTATCTCTTGAAGAAAACTTAATTCCAAGTCTTTTGAGAAATCCTCTAGTTCCCTGAGTACAATCTCATCTCCTCCCATTCCATCCTTAAAATTGAGAAGGCTATTAAAGTCTCCTTTCACAATCTAAGGTGCATCCACAGTGTAGCTGATACGTACTAAGTCATTCCATAAAGATATTCTTTTATGACTATCATTTGACCCATATACAACTATAATATTAATTGGTCTGTCATTCTAATTGATAGTTCTAAGATTTATATACTATAATTGCACACATATTTTGTCTATTTGAACCTATTGTGTGTTCCAAAGAACCCAAAGCTTTCCCCTAGCCTTAGAAGTTGCATTGGATACCACAGTCCAAAGGGGGTTAATATTCTGCTTGATAATCTATTCACTAGTAGATCTAGTCTTTGTTTCCATGATTCCATTTATTAGGCATTTAGTCTCATTCATCAATCACCTAATGGAAATTTTCTTATTTGGGTCTTCTAGCCACGAATGTTCCAAAAACCACACTTATCAATGGTCCCTAGCTAGGGAAAGAAAGCTATTTTGGATTATCAAGCTACTAGAGGCAATGCCTACTGGAGGAGTTGCATAAGCCACCTTTGTCCTAGATACAATTTGTTGAATTTCAGTAATGATATTTTCCTCAGTCACTGCCTTCACTATAGGCTCTGTCTGAGTGTGTCATGTCCCATGTGTTTGTTGGTCATCTGCTAGCTGCTTCTGTATGACTTCAGTCATTTAAACCTCTTGTATAACTTCACTATAGGCTCTAAACTCTTTTTGTGCCTTTCCTACATTCCTCAGCCAAGTGGCCATACATATTACATTTTTCACATTTTGTAGGTTGCCACTCATACTCAACCTCTTGCACAATTATGTCACCAACTTTATCCATAAAAGTAATCTATGTTAAAAACTCTTAATGAGCAGCCTTGCATATCTTGTTCTAGTCTTATGCTGAGTTGTTTTGTCTGCAACCATTGGCTTCCTCACTAGACTCCCAATCTTTCTTAATCTTTTCTTACTCTAGATTTAAGATCTAATACTGGAAAATATACCCATATTTAAATTTGAGTTATTGCATCTTTATACATAGGCTACCTAAGAGACCAAGGCTTGATTACCACTGGTTTCTTATCAAAGTAAATGAACTTTATATTTAAACATTTCATCTTGTTCCATTCATGACTAAAACCTTGCTATAAAACTCCACTTGGTTTTGCAATAACTTTGTCAAGCCTCTTTGTCCCCCAAATGCGATTGAAAAAACCTTCAATCACCCGTAGTGGTTGATTAGCACCGAAAATAAAGCATATCACCGATTAACTCCAATATTCAACCTCGCTTTTAATTTCATGTGCTTCAATGCACTGTATTTTCGTACCATTGTGTGTTATTGGTTGGACATAATCTAAAGAGAATTCCAAATTTGGAATATGGTCTAGTGCTAAAGTATCACCTTCCTCCATGAATGAGTTGTCAACCTCTATAGCCGATGATGTTAATTGCCTAAGCTTTTTGAGATCATAGATCCAGCTTGCAAAGCTAAGATGCATGGTTTTCTCTTCTGGTGATTGTCCTCCATTAGGGGTCAAAGTTGATTCTAATGGAACATACTCAAGATGGGTTCTTTTGATCCAGCATCATTAGAATGAATGTGTCCTTTTCTGGTGCTTTTGTATGTTGTTGGGCTTATTAAGATGGGGTAGAACTAATCTTCTTAGATTTAGGTTTCGTCTTCCTCGCCATGGCGTTTCAGAGCTTTCTCTCTTCTTTTTCTCACTAACCCATCTCCCCTCATAAATTTTGGATGTTAAATTACAATCTACTTACCAATGATTAAATATCCCTTTCCTTCCTAGATGCTAAATGTATTTTATGCTCCTCTAGTTTATCTACTAAAGTTTGTGCTCTCTCTTAAACTTGTCTAAATTGCCTTTTCTTCCTTTTCCTTTATTATTAGGATAAGGACGCTTACGCCTAGGACTCAAATGTAATTTTTTTGTAATTCTTTTAATATATATATATATATATATATATATATATATATATATATATATATATATATATATATATATATATATATAAAAGAGTCTATCTCCCATATTGGTTAAGCTTTTCCATCACATAATCCCTCACCTGGAAGACTCAGTTCATCACCTTCTTAATCATGTATCAGTTGCAAGGCTTTCTTGATAGTAATGTCACTCAACCACCCATATATGTTGCCTCTTCATTCGATGTTCCACATACTGATCCTGCTTAGCGGATATTTCGCTTTGGCTCGATCAAATTATCTATAAAGATTCTGATAGAGAGACTAAATCACCCTAGAGGAAGGGCGAATAGGATGATGAAGGAAAAATGCGGAAATTTGAAGTTCTTTGAGAAGAGAATGAACTCAGAAAATAAAACTTTGTCTAGATTTACTTAGACAAAGATAGACATAAAATTTTACGTAGAAACCCTCTTAGGACATAAAAGCACAATCGGTGCTAATTCAAGCACTAAGTCAAATTCATTACTTGAATCCTCGAATACAATGAATTGAGTACCCGAATTACTTCCTTAAACAATTCTAATATAAATTTTCCCAAACACGAAGTTACCTTATTTTCCATAGTACCTCCAAACCGAGTTACTCTTTACGATTTGTGACAATTGAGTTGAATTAACCCTTACAACTAAACAGATCACCTTCATTAAAGGCTTTTCACGGTAGGGCCGGTAGGTAACTAAGCTAGCCTTTCTTTTCAGGCAGGTTTCCATCAAACAACCAAAGGAAGGAAAGCAAGGAGTGAAAAGGAGATTATTTCAAAGATCTTAGCCTCTCAAAAGAATCTTCTATTATGGGTGCACCTCCTAGTGGCTCCCTTTGGGTTGACTCGTACTAGCCCTCCGGTCCCAACACCCTGAATATCCTTATTCGGAGGAGCAGCTTTCAAGGTCTCATCGCTTCGGTGAATCACTTGAGCCCCGATACATTTTCGGTGCCCCTTTTAGGAGTTAGTTCTAGTTAAGGAGATGGGGATAAACTAGGGAAGTGCTTGAGAAAAGACTAGAGATTACAAGAATTTTGTTTACAAGATGTTACAACTCGAAAGTTGTGATTGATTGAACAAGAGTTGTAAGCTAGAAAAAGAAGACGAGAGTTGAGTTATTAGTTCCAGTAATCTTGTAAGTCATGAATCAAGACTTCTATTTATAGGCGACAATAAAGAAAACCGTTGTGCCTAGGGTTGGAGCTTCTAAGTCAACTAACCTTTACAACGGATAGTCTGGTCTTAGAAATAGAATTGTTGAAGATGTATTCATTGAACATAGGTTCTAGCCTCCAAAAGTAATCCTACCAACTTGTTGTATCTAAAAAACAAGGTAGAAACAACCGTTAGACTAAAAATCGAAGTTACCACAAATGGAAATAAATAGGCTTAACATTGTTGTTTGAGTCCGCTCGAAATAATTGACTTTTCTCGTCGCTTGCTTTGAACGGTAATAAAGTCATTTTTTTCTTTAAGATGAGATTATTCAAATTTAATAAACTTGTAAAAACTAATCACAAATGGTACTCAAAGTATAAAAATATTTTGGAGTTAGATAAGGATTAGTCTAAATAAATCATTTAACGACTAAAATTTCTTAAACTATTAAACTGGAATTTTTCAAGTCCAACGTTCAATATGTTCAAATTTTATATATGTCTAAACTCAAAGAATAAATATGAGATAAATAGGTTCAAAGAGTTAACTAGACATATTTCAATGTGTGCCAACGTAATTAAATTCAACTCAATTATTCTGGCTAATTTGCAATTAAAATAAGCAATTCTTGAAGGTTCGGTTTGGAGAGTTTAAGTCACTCTAGATGGGGTAAATAAGGTGATAGGAAATAATGCAGAAACTAAAAATTCTTTGAAAAGGCCGAACACGTAAAACATAACCGAGTCTAGATTGACTTACAAAGAGAGAAACATATTGTTTTACGTGGAAAACCTCCTCGAGCGTAAAAGCATGAACAATGTCAATCTAGAAACTAAGTCAAATCTACTATTTCAAAATACAAATAACAACCCGAATTGCCCCCTTAGACAATTCTATTACAAGTTTTTCCTAAGTACAAAAGTCACCTTATTTGTCCCAATACTTCCAAACCGAGTTAATCCTTATAGTTTTGGACAATTGAGTTGATATAACCTTTACAACTTAGTCAAGGGACAAAGCAAAAAAATTTATAAGAAAGAGTAGAGATTACAAGACTTTCATTTATAAGAGATTACAACTTAAAAAGTTGTGAAAGTATAAACTAGAATTGTAAGTTAGAAGTAAGAGTATGAGAGTTGAGTACTTGATTCTAGAAATCTTGTAAGTCTTGAATCAAGGCTTTAATTTATAGCTAGCATGGTAGAAAGCCGTTGTGCCTTGGGTTGGGGCTCTAGGTTAGCTAGTCGTTACAACAGATACTCGAGTCCTCGAAATAGAACCATTGTGAATATATTTGTTAAGAATAGTTCTAGCTTCAAAAGCAGTCTTCACCCTTTTTTCTATATGAGAAACAAAGTAGAAATAGTCATTACTCTCAAGGACTGAAAGTTACTCGAAATAGAAATAAACGGCCCGACGCAGTTGTCTAAGTCTCGCTCGAAATAGTGGCTTTCCTATCTATTGTCTTGAAATGATAAGAAATCGATTGTTTTTGCTTTAGTCTCATATAATTCATTTTTAATAAACCTGCAAAACAAATTACAAATGATATTCAAAGTATAAAAATACTTCGGTCCAAGGCTTAGATAAGGATTAGTCTAAATAAATTAATTAACGACTAAAACCCCTTTATCTATTAAAATGAAAATTTTCAAGTCAAATATTCAATATGTTCAAATTCCATTTATGTCTAAATTCAAAGAATAAATGAGTTAGAATTAGGTTCAAGGGTTATTTAGACATATTTCAATGTTTGCCAACTTGATTAATTTCAACTTAATAAATCCGGCCATTGTAGAATTAACGTAGGTAATTCTATTTTCAAATATGAAACAAGGCAGCTAAAAAGATAAGTTGAGTGTGGAAAATATTTGGCAAACTTTCTGTCCGAGCCATACCGAGTAGGTGAGTTTTACATAATTGAATCCTCGCCGATGATATGTAACTAGAATTGATTCAGTTTCTACTTGATTAAGTAAAACCGAGTTGTAAGACTCAAAGAAAATGTTTCGTTAAGGCTTAGAGTCTTCAGTGATTTTATAAGTTATCAAGAATCAAGAACTAAGAAGTGCCAAGGTATTCTTTTCAGTTAAGTTCATTATACTCATAAAAAATGTATTTAAGTTAAGAGATATATCTAAGTTTAATTTTGGAAGAATGACATGAATTCAAAATCATATAAAAGGTCAGTTCATACCTGAGTCTTCAATTCTCATTCAAAATTTAGGTAAAGTTTTAGTCGGAGCCATATTGAGTAGGTTAGTTTCTGAACCGAGTGGCTCAATCGGTGCTTAGTTTGGTTGACTCGAGTTAATTTCGCTTTACTAAATAGAACCGAGCCCTTAGACGTTCGGAGATAAATACTTAGATACCAAGTCTTAGGTTATTCACCTTTTAATCAATATACATCAAGAGTCCAAAGCATGAGCTAATGCAAAATGATAAAGGATGATCCTAAACTTTGGATGAATGACTTGAAATCAAAATCAAATAAAGGGTTGGTTCATACATGAGTCTTCAATCTCCCTTTTTTGATGAAAGACATTCAAAACTTAGAGAGATTCAGAAAGTTAGATGTATCAAGAATTTCAAAGTAATAAACTCAGAAAAATAATATGAGAGCTTAGAAAAAAAATCTATGTTAGAACGAAATTGAGTATCGATTCAAGTGATTCTGAATCTCATAACAAATATTAAATATCTAAGATGGAGAAGTATTAGAGCAAAATTAAGTAATCTGTATCGGAGTATAAGAGATAAAGATGTATAAGAGCAAACGACAATTTCATTAAGTAGTACAAGTGGAAACACAAAAGAGTTAATGTTGTTCCCACTGAAATGTTCAATTATCTCTTTTTCTTAGTTGAGGGTACGAGTCTAGAAGAAGTTCAAGGCCTTTTCTTAGTTGCGGATGTAGCCTTTACCTTGAAAACTCTCTTAGTCATGTTTTGACTTAGTGAGTGAGATAGAGAAAGAAAACTAAAAGGAGTAGGAGTATTAGTGAAAAAAACTGAAAGGAGTGAGAGAGTGAGAACTTGAGTCTTGAAGAACACAGAGAATAGCAGATCTGAATGAGAGTGAAAATTGAGTTTTGAGTAAGTGAAAGAAAAATATGAAAGTAATGGAATGAATGAAAGTGAAGGCTATATATAGAGGAAAATCCTCTCAACGTATAAAAAGTAAAATTGACTTCTAGAAACAATCCAACGGCTAGATTTCAACGGTTTCTTAAGTTAGCGTCCTAATGGCTAGTTTTTTAGTCATATCACATAGGGAGGAGAGAGAGAGGATTTGTAAAAATTTTATCCAATATTCTCTATTAATTAGAGATGAGCTCAAACATTTGAATGTCCATTTTATTTTAACCGATTCTGACTTAGTTAGTTGTCCGACTACTTAGAAGCAACTCGGTTTACTAATGACTAGGGCTCATTTCATGAATTGGAACCGAATTTACAGTCAAGTAAGATTTCTCTCATTGAAAACATGTATAAACAAGATAAACACATAACAACTCATATAATTAAACATGTAATCAAGTATTTAACATACCAAGCTCATTTCTAATAAAGCAAAACTGATCTCCACCTAGTGGTTTAGTGAAAATATCAGCCAATTGAAGCTTAGTAGGAATAAATTCTAACCGTATATCACCTTTTTCAGAATGATCTCTCAAAAGTGATATATGACCTCAACGTGCTTAGTCTTTGAGTGTTGAATTAGGTTCTTAGTTATACCGATTGCACTTTGATTATCACACTTGATAGGAATTGCTAAGAAGGTCAGTCCTAAATCTTCTAGATGTTGCCCGATCAACAACAACTAAGCGAGCAAGCTCCTAATGCTATATACTCATCCTCAGCTATTAATAAAGTGATTGAGTTCCACTTCTTTAAGTGGCCAAAGATGAGTGATTGACCCAGAAAATGTCATGCTCCTAAAGTACTCTTCCTATCAACCTTGTACCCAATATAGTCAATGTCCGAGTAGCCACTGAGAGCCGGATCTAAGTCTTTTGAGTACCAAAGACCAAGTGTCCGAGTCCTTGCAAGATATCTAAAAATTTGCTTCACCGCAGGTGAGATGAGATTCTTTTGGATTAGCTTGAAATCTTGCACCAAGGAAGACACTAAACATTATATTTGGCCTACTAGAAGTTAAGTATAGTACAAATTCAATCATACCTCTGTAGATTTTCTAATCTACTGAGTTACCCTTCTTGTCCGAGTCCAGTTTGGTATTGCTTCCTGGAGGAGTTGCTACTGGTTTAGCATCTTGAAGCTTGTACTTTTTGAGTAACTCCTTGACATATTTGGATTGGTGAACATAGATTCCACCTTTCTCTTTTTGATTTGCAATCCAAGGAAGAAATTCAATTCTCCCATCATGCTCATTTGGAACTCCTGTCTCATCAACTCAAAATATTCTTGACAGAGAATTTCATTAGTAGCACCGAAGATAATATCATCAACATAAACTTGAATGATAAGAAAATCTTTCTCTGGGTTTTAGTAAATAGAGTTTTGTCAATCAAACCTCTTTTAAATCAATTTTTAACCAAGAAATTACTTAACCTTTCATACCAAGCTCTAGGAGTTTGTTTTAAATCATAAAAAGATTTTTGCAATTCAAACACATGATTGACAAAATAAGGATTTTCACTAAGAGGAACAATGTAAGTGTTACCCGACCTTAGACCCGAGAGCTTTGTCTCCTTTGAAGTAGCATCAATTATGAAGCAGTTGATCTAAGTGAATCTTACCTCTTGTCCTTTGTCACACAATTAGGAGATGCATAGAAGATTGTATTTTAGGCCTTGGACAAGATAAACTGGACTGTCTCGAGTTGCCACCGTGATCAACTCTACCAATTCGTATAATCTTCTCCTTGTTGTTGTCTCCAAATGTGAATTATGAGCTTTATCTCCTTTGAAGTAGCATCAATTATGAAGCAGTTGATCTAAGTAAATCTTACCTCTTATCCTTTGTCACACAATTAGGAGATGCATAGAAGATTGTATTTTAGGCCTTGGACAAGGTAAACTGGATCGACTCAGTTGCCACCGTGATCAACTCTACTAATTCGTATAATCTTCTCCTTGTTGTTGTCTCCAAATGTGATCTTTTATAGTTTAAAAAGAGTCTTGAGTTTCCTGACATGTGTCTAGAGCATCCACCGTCAAGATATCGGTGGTCTTTTTCTTTGCTTGAGGTCCCTACACAATGCATACACACTAACTCTTCTCACTTCCTCTTACAAACTCAATAACCGACCTTACCGAGGTCGGCTTTATAGAAGGACACTTTTGGGAACCCAAATTTGAAGATTTTGGGCTTGGTCCGATTCTAACTCTTCTTCTTTGGGAACCATCTCCTTTCTATGAAAACTTTCTTTTGTTAAACGTTTAAAGAGACTTCTTTTGGTAAATCTTTCTAAGCTCAGTCCATTACCTCATTGGATGAATGCGGCCATGCTCAACTTTTCGAAAATAATTTTTTGTTAAATTATTTTTCAAAAGACCCTTGTAAGAGTTATTCTCCTTTTCAAAGTTGAAACCAAGTCCCTCTTTTCTAAAAGAAACACACCGAGAACCTAGAAGCAAGTGAAGGTTTTTCCGACCTTGAGTAAGTTTCAAAATAAGTTTTTGAGACTCAGCGAGCTTTTTCTTCAATTGATCATTCTCGCTTCGCGGCACTCGGACTCGGCCTCATTGTCTTGTGAGCTAGTCTTAAGTACTTTCAAGCAAAGTTAATTTTTCTAAATTAGCCTTTAAAATTTTGTTCTCACATTTTAGAAACTTGAGGAAATAGTTGATTACCTTATGAGGATCAATTTCCTCGATGTCGATGTCTCTATCTCCGACTCAAACTCTACTTATTATAAGTCGATTATGGCCATTAGACACTTTGATTCATCCTTAGTGTCTTTATCATCATGTGACTCATCTTCACTCTAGGTTGCCACCATTGCTTTTTTTTATAGTCTTTCCTCTTTGGGCAATCCTTCACTAGATGTTCCTTGCTGCCACACTCAAAGCAACCAGAATTTTTAGTGAAAGAGAAATTTGAAGGGCACGAGAATTTATCTTTCTTCTCTTTTGGTAGATCTCAAGATTGGGTTTCTTCCGGTATTTCTTGTATTTCATCATGCCTTTGAATCCTCTAGCTAAAAGTGCCATGGGATCTTCCTTTAGGTCCAAGGAGCTCATACTAGGAGCAGCTTCATCCGAGGCTTTTAGAGCAATATTCTTTTTATGCCGACCTCGGATTCTTTTTCCTCGATGTGTAACTCATGGATGAGAAGTTTCCTAATGATTTCATCTGATTTGACATTGCTAAGGTATTGGGCCTCCTCCATAATTGTCACCTTTGGACCCCCATCTCTTCTTTGGAAGACCACTTAAAAGCTTTCCGACCACTTCTTTATTGGACATCTTCTTTCCAAGTGACTTGAGATTGTTCATAATCTCGAGAAACCGTACGTGGATCGAGTTATGTTCTTGTCAGCCTCCATCGTGAATAGCTCATACTTGTGCGAGTACTGACTTATGTTGGCTTGTTCCTTCATAGGTTGTGACCATAGTGTCCCACACCTCTTTTGCTGAGTCATAAGTCGAGACTATGTTGTACTCAAATGCATTTAAGGCACAAATAAGAATGTTCATAGCTCGAAGTTTTTCTTGTGCATGTCCTTCTCTTTAGTGGTGAATTTTGACTTTAGTTTTGTCATTGTTTGGTTGCTAACTTGCTTTGTAGGAACATAGTTTCCATCAGTGATGGCCTCCCATATTTCATCTAGATCTTGAATGAAGCATTCCATTAGTCTCTTCCAATGCGAAAAGTTAGAGCCCTTGAACTTCTGGTGGTTTGGTGAAAGACCTTCCTTCATCAAACTCTCCATTATATTGAGCCATTTGATCTTTAGACCTTTGTATTGTGAGATTCTTTTGAAAAAGGTTAGGCTATGATACCAACTAAAGGTCCGGATAGAGAGACCGAATTACCCTATAGGGGTGAATAGGGTGATGAAGGCAAAATGTGGAAATTTGAAGTTTTTTAAGAAGAGAATGAACTCATAAAATAAAACCGATTCTAGATTGACTCTGACAAAGATAGACATAAAATTTTACATGGAAACCCTGCTAGGCGTAAAACCACAATCATTGATGTTCTAAGCACTAAATCAAATCTACTATTTTAATCCACAACCATAATGAATTGACTACCCGAATTGCTCCCTTAAACAATTCTACTACAAATTTTCCCAAACACGAAGTTACTTTATCTACCCTAGTACTTCCAAACCGAGTTACCCTTTACGCTTTCGACAACCGAGTTGAGTTAACCCTTACAACTCAGTCAAGGGATAAACTAGAAGAGTGTTTGAGAAAAAGTAGATATTACAGGACTTCTCTTTACAAGATGTTACAATTCATAAAGTTGTGATTGAATGAACAAAAGAGTTGTAAGCTAGAAAAGAGAATATGAGAGTTGAGCTCTTAGTTCCAAGCAATCTTGTAAGTCTTGAATCAAGGCTTCTAGAAGAAAACCATTGTGCCTTAGGCCGGAGCTTCGAGTCAACTAGTCGTTACAACGGATAGTCTAAGTCCTCGAAATAGAACCGTTGAAGATGTATTCGTTGAACATAGGTTCTAGCCTCCAAAAGCATTCGTACCAACTTGTTATATCCGAGAAATAAGGTAGAAACAACTGTTAAACTCAAAAATCGAAGTTACCACAAATGGAAACAAACAGGCTCGACACTCGTTGTATGAGTCTACTTGAAATAACCGACTTTTCTGTCTACTTGCTTTGAGCGGTAATGAAGCCATTGTTTTTGCTTTAAGTTGAAATTATTCAACTTTAATAAACTTGCAAAAACAAATTACAAATGGTACTCAAAGTAAAAAAGAAAATACTTTAGTCTCAAGTTAGATAAGGATTACTCTAAATAAATCATTTAATGACTCAAATTCCTTAGACTATTAAAATGAAAATTTTCAAATCAATTTTCAATTTGTTCAAATTCATATATATCTAAACTCAAAGAATAAATATGAGATAAATAGGTTCGAAGAGTTAATTAGACATGTTTTAATATTTGCCAATGTAATTAAATTTAATTTATGATTCTAGCCAATTTGGAATTAACACAGGTAATTCTCATTCAAAATAATGTAAAGTAAACCAATTAAAAAGATGAATTAGAACTATGGAATATTTGGGCAAAGTTTTAGTATGAGTCGTACTGAGTGGGTCGGCTTCCGAGTTGAGTGGCTCAGCTTAGTGCTCAATTCGGTTGGCTGAGTTAATTTCTATTTTATTAAACAAAACTAAGTGCTTAGACTTTCGGAGATAAATACTTAGATACCAAGCCTAAGGTCAGTAACCTTTTAGTGAATATACATCAAAAATCCAAAGCATGAGCCAATGCAAAATGTCAAGGGATATTCCTACGTTTTAAATGGATGACTTAAAATCAAAATTAGATAAGGGGTTAGGTCATACCTGTCTTCATAATTAACATAAAGAACAATTAAATTTAACAACTAAAATAATATAAATCAACTCAAAAAATAATAACATAAAAAGAGTAAAAGGTAAGAAGTTAGTAGAAACTAAACTCAACTAAAATTGAAAACTTATACGAACTGAATTAAATAATCAAAACTAAAACAAAATGTTAACTCTAAATTATTGAAATCTAAATTTATAACAGAAAAATTAATTAAACTAAAACTAAAATTAACCTAATAAAATACCCTAAGCTACGGATTAAAACTACTTGACTTTTATACTAAATTTTTACACACCTGCCTTCTATTTGCCAACTCAAGTCACATGTGATGGGCTTGACAATGTTTTGGAGGTGGATGCTAACTCCAAGCCTTTTGGGCTATTATTTCTTTTTTTTTTTTACAAAGGAAATGGACACACACAATTAGGTGATTAGTACTTTCCTAGCTGTATGAACCACGGCCTGGGAGGATCGGACCGAGTTTCCCCACGTTTGCCTTTAGGGTAAAGGTTTTAGAAGTTGGAAAATGATTTTAGGGTTTTGAAGATACATTTTTAAAAGTGGGGATGGATATTTTATTAAGATTTCCGAATTTTATTAAATCTAATTTAGACAAATTTTGAATGATGATTTTATAAATCTTTTTAATTTATAATTTATTTTTAGAATTCCTGGATATTATTTACTAATTAACGAACAAATAAAAACTAGGGTTTTGGTCCCGCCATGAGGCTTTAGGACCAAATTGGTGTGGAAACACAAATTTGGACTGGAGCCTCACCGCCAACCGCCTGCACCTAGCGGTAGCGGCGCCAGCCAGAGGCCGGGCCGAGTAAATCAACCTCGGCCTCTGCCCTGTTTGGTAGATCCGGAACCAATTTCTTTTATCCATACAATCGAAAATAACGGGATGCAAATTTAACAAGAATAAAGTATAAAATAAAGAAGTCTTTAGTAAGTTTTCAGGATGAAAACTAACAAAAAAAAAAAAACTCGCTCTTACAATTTTAGTATGGGAAAAGTAAAACTAAAAGAGGCTAAAATTTACTCCATTGGTCTTTGAACCGAGAATCAAATTCGGGGCGAGGGTACGAAACGTAGGGAAAACCCTTCCATTTCACACGTCCGGAGACGATCATTACTAGTTTAAGTAGTGAATTAAAATAATGTAAAAAAATACGTAAACGACATATTACAACAATAAATAAAAGCAACCAAACGGAATTAAAGGAAAAGCAAGAAAGAAAGTGATAAAGAAAAGAAAAGCGAAAAACTAAAAGAATTACATCGGGTGGGGAGGAATTAAAAGAAGCGATTACATCTCTTAAACCACAATACGAAAAGTGTTAAATAAAGCATAAATTAAATAACCATTTGAAGGCTGAACAATTGCCCTCAAGTTATCCCACCTTGCCGATCCGGATCTCCACACTAGATCTTTTGATGCAACAGACGACAAGCAAAAGAAAAAGGGCTTGTTTTTATGGAGTATGTGAAAGGTGAATGTGTAGAGAATTTGAAAGATCGGTTGAATAGGTGCCCATATATCAGAATAATTGAATATTCTTTAGCTCTTTGAACCAATTCAACGACGGTGAGTGGAAAAGATGAATGTTTGAGATTGATTTCGGCAAAGTAACGTTTAGGTATGAGTGCTCTGGTTAGCTTTCTCCAAGCATTACGCATAGGAGAAAGTCGTATGGGAATGAGAGCCAAGGCTCTCTATTTATACGAGAGGACCTAGGTCACAAATGACCTAGGGTTTGCCCTCGATCAGCCGTCCAAGCAGCTGAAATAAAATCGGGCCAGAACCTCACAAGATTGAACCGGATAAGGAAACGATAGAACCCAGTTCATGGCGCCGGCCAACCGTTGCAAAACACGAGTAGATCGTTGTAAAAATATTTGATGACTTTAAGTTCAATGCTTTGCACCCTGTATATTACCTTAATTTCTCATCTGTGGCTGAGAGAGCCACATTGTCGAGGCAAAGTCCTTCCCAAATCTGTTCTATTCAAGCACAACTCTTTTTGGCAAAGGCGTTGGCATCTGAATTGATTTTATCAAAGAATCACAGGTGGAATCCACACTGTTTAATTCTCTCCGATCATTACCGGCATTAACTATTGATTAAAATGTATTGGTTAGGGTAAATGAGAAATAGAAGAATATTATTAACTCTTACGTTAGCTTTTGAAATCAAATACTGTCTATCACGGAATAAAAGTCCCACTTAGGAAAAAAACCTTATTTATTTCTCACAAAAGGTAGGCTCTTTGTCCTAATTAGAGGGACATGAGTACTTTAGTTGTATTACTTAATGTCAGCTTGAAAACTTGCATCTGCCTTTCTCGACCCCTAAACTACCTCAAACATAACACCACCCCCTCCAAAAAAAAAAAAAAGCCTTGAATTCTTACTAGTTGATTATATCCTTAATGAGTTTTATTTTCATATTTTGAACAGTGAGTATATACTCCATTAAATATATCAATCTTTTTCAAAACAAAATTCGTCTGTAATGTTTCTTCTACAATAATTTCTCTAGTTTGTATTTGGAGGAAAATCGAGACTGGATAGACTTACAATGGTGCTGATGATGATTCTTCTACATAATATTTATACAAATTAGGCAGGCATTAATAAGTCTTCTTGTAATTACGCAAGTAAAATACAAATCACATTAATTATCTTTTAGTCTTGTACAAACCACCAGCAGCTAATTCTGTCTTTCATTTCCTAACTTCTTTTGATTATTGCCATCTTTACTACTGAATAACCCCTTTCTTGTTTGCTTACAAATTCTTGTAAGCAAGCTAGATCTAGTCCATCAATTTAGAATCCTCGTGTTGTGGTTTTTTGCCTTGACTTGTTCCAATACATCACACAGCTTCTTTCTCGAGGTAATAATTGAGGCTTCTTTTCTCTCCTGCATTCTTAAGGAAGAAGAAAACAACGGATTTTGAATCGAGTCTTTGGCTCCGATACCATGTGGAAGATATATGACCGAATGACTTACCAATATAGGAGTCGACAATATATATATATATATATATATATATATATATATATATATATATATATATATATATATATATATATATATATATATATATATGAGATAATAAAGAAAAATAATTTACAATTATTTTATGTACAATAATATCTCTAATACTCTATTACTTACTAATAATTAGTAGTTATAATCACTATTATAAACACTAAACAAACAGGCCTTAGCTTTCCCAATGGCCTACGCCCCTTAAAGGGAAACAAAATAGGACAAAAAAGGAGTGACATAAAAAAATAGTATGTTTTCACACTAAACAATCAATATACGTTGATTTTGGATCAAAATTGACTCAATTCGAATCGTATTCATGTTACTTTTAATAATTCTTTATTGAATTCTTGGATAAAATATTTGGAAATCTGAATATCCCACATATAAGATAAGTTTCTCAAGATGAAAGCTGAGGTACTATATTTCCCTTTTGTTTTTAATAATTAGCTTCGTAATGGGAATGATACACGAGCTAATTATTTTATTGCTATATAACTCAAGATATTGATATGAGCTTTATGCCTAACTTAAGAAGCAAGAATCTAACAAGTAATTAATGAACAATCGAAAATGTATCAGAATTCTAAGTAAAAGTTGGTAATTGGAGGCAAAAAGAGCTTCTACTATTTATTCTATAATGTTGTTATATGAATAATTTAAATAACGTATAAATATTTATTAATTAATCAGTAATTTAATTAACAAATTAAAAAAAAGGTTAAAAATTTTTTAAAAAAGTAATCTGATTGAAGCACGAAATATACACTAGTAAGATCTTAAATTTAAACCTTGTGATTTATGAATGTACTGCAATGCAATAGTGATATTCTTTATATCGCAACAAGAGTGCTAAACTCCAATAATGATGTTTTTTATAGGGCCACACAATTCTTAAATGAGCACTAGACATAAACTAAATGTGAATATTAATCTCAAACAAAATAATTATCTATCATATAAATTATTTTTACTACAACAAATAAATTAAAGTGATACAACACTTATTTATCTTAAACAAAATAATAAGTATGAGTTGTAAAATAGAGAAAATCACAATTAACGGGAAACAACCTAGAATAGAATAATGCCTTTATGTTTTGTTACTTTCCATCAGTTATACTAAAACATTCAAATATAAAAATATATAATATCACTAACCTTCCGTTATTCTTACTTATTTGTACCCTTATTGTAACTCTTATTCTGTTCATGCTCTCCTTAGGGCATGCTTTTTTCAGTTAAAATTTAATATGGAAAATGGGAAGGAGTGGAATTATTCTAAGTAGGACGAAATGAAATTTGGTAAATTTTTAAGGAGTTGAAAGTGGACACAGTGAATCTAATATGAGAGTATATCATGTCATGTGAACGGCTGTGATTGCAGGAATTATCATCATTACCGTCATTCCCATTTTGTGAAAAATAACTTTACTCGTTGAGATTTTAAAATATATAAAAAATTTAAAAAATATTCTTTTGAGGCATAGTGAATATTTAGTAAATTAATTGCTCATAAATGAATGCATCTGGCTAGGTTAATATAATAAAATTATGTGTGATACATGAGTTTGATAAACAATAGAAAATCTTCCAGGAAAGAACCCACAATAGCTTCAGATTACGTATACTAACGTTTATCAATTTCTTAGAGTCCGACAATTACTTTGGACATGCGGTTTTAGTGCTTAAAATTAGTTATTTACAGTTAGCAATTACGATTAACTGTTAACGGTTACGAATGGTTATAATTAGCGATTAATTGTTACAATTTGGGTTAGCAGTTGTACAAGTATTTACTAACAGTTACAAGTATTTACTAACAGTTACAAGTATTTACTAGCGGTTATAATTTTCTTACTATACCATTAGTGATAATATTCGTTGCATATTTTAGAATAATAAATATTGGTCAATATCGAATATTAGAAAATTTCTTTTATTATTTTTTTATGTGGTAACGGTCAATTATTTGACTAAAAACTCGATACATATTTTTTGAAATGTGTAAATTCCAGACAAAGTTTTTGAAATGCTATGTACATAACAATTTCATATTATGATAATAGTGATTCATCTCATATAAATATTTGTATATCTTTTCATATCAATGTATAATTGCTGCAACAATTAAAACAACGATAATGAAGATGGCCATTATAACAATAATTAATGATGATAACGATGATGATGATGGTGATAATAATAATAATAATAATAATAATAATAATAATAATAATAATAATAATAATAATAATAATAATAATAATAATAATAATAATAATAATAATAATAATAATAATGAGATCCCATTATGGGTGTATGTGTACTTTTTAAGGGTTTGTGTAACATTTAAGTCAATGATATTTTAGTAGGTTGAATGTAGATATTTATTTAGACGTTATCTAGATGTCAATTAAGTCAAATTAGCATTGACTTTGTAGAGAATTATGAATCATAAGTTTGACATTCTTTTATTGATTTGATGTAATTTGTATTGTAATATTAATTTGTGACATAATAATATTTGTTATCTATAAGTCATATAATTTAATATCTACCGATCATATATTATTCCTTTTCCTACTAATATTTGTCTTTTGATATCCAAACATATTGTCACATTATTTAAATTGTTTGATTCTTATAGGGTCTGCCTTCTTAATGTTTCAAATTACGAGTATAATCTTAAAACCTTGATGATATTTTTTTGACATTCTTTTTTATTTATCGTTTTAGATTCTTTATTTATTCTTTAGAAATTTAGAATGATTGAAAGATGAATGTGTGTTAGACTCTAATGATTTTTATGTGTTGGATTCTAATAAATGTGATGAGTCACGAAAATTTTTTCACTGTGAGAGAATAACATGCAGAAAAATATTGTTGAATGTGAAACCATTCAATAAAATCAAATGATCGAGAAAAAGAAACTCACATGTATAATGTTACTCTATGATTCAATAATTTCTTAAGGTATATATTATATAACATTATTCCTTACATAGCACGGGTCCAAACTAGTAATAATAATAATAATCAAATATGAAGTTATAATTAAAAATTATAGTGATTAGTTGTTGTTACTATCTATACCTCTCCATATGTTAAAAGATGGTTGGATGAATAGAAAAATAAGGGGTGATTTTGTGGTCTAAAATAATGATGTGTGACCTGGGAGTATATGCTTCCAGGAATATTTAAGAATTTGTAACTATTAATGTTTATGATTATCTGTTAGCGATTACCACCTATTATGAGCGATTAAATTTAGTTGTTAACGATATGATTAGCTGTTAGCTGTTAGCGAGCTACAGTTCGCAGCTTGTGCTTGCTAACGCTAGCAGCTACAAGCACGCTTATAAACGCCAAAACAAATAAGACCTTACGCCCCTTGAAAGGGAAACATAATAGAACAAAAAAAAAAAAAAAAAAAAAGTAACGTTTTTAGCCGTCTCGTAGAAAGTTAGAAATGGGTTTTGCTCAAAAATTGGTGAAACAAACTCTATGCTATAACATGTTTTTAAAAATAAACGTTTATTCTATTCAAAAAAAAAAAAAAGATAATATATTTTTACACTAAATAGTCAATTTATATCAATTTCAGATCAAAATCGGTTCAATTCAAATCGTATTAATATCTCTCTTAATAATTTTATATTAAATTCAAATCTTATTATTGAGTTGGATAAAATGCTTGGAAATCTTAATACCCCACATATAAGTTTCTCAAAACGAAAGGTGAGGTACTGTATTTCTCTTCTGTTTTTAATAATTAGCATCGTGATGGGAATGATACACGAGCTAATTATTTTATTGCTATATATCTTAACATATTGATGTGAGCTGTACGCCTAACTTTAGAAGCAACAACCTAACGAATAATTAATAAACAATCCAAAATGTATGAGAATCTAATGATTTATTTCTAATAAAAAGTATATCAAATACTGGTTACCTTATCTAATAAGTTAATGACATTTTAAAGTTAGCGAAATAATTTTGATACTTTTAAATAAGGAAAAACTTATAAACACTGGCATCCGAGGACATGCTTGCTTTGATCTATTCCCAATTAATATAACCAGTCCTCCCCTCTTCATATCAAAAAAATAAATAAAAAATAAAACTACACTAAAATATATAAAAATATGAAAAGAATACCAAACGCCAATTATTTATGTCCATGTTCACCCCCGCCCCCGGCACTCTATATTTATGATTCTAATGAATGATATTTTTTTTTATCAATTTTACACATTCATCTTGAAAAGAGTTCGGGTCCGATTAAAATTAGGTGGACAAATCAGTAAACGCCTAAAATTTGGACAAAAGTTTTTATTTAAAATCTATTTTTTAGGTCGGACAATTCGGATAAGTCTTAATTCAAGTTAAAATCAAGTTTGAACAATAGAAATAGAAAAAACATATCATGTGTCAATTTAAAATTTAAAGGAAAATTTCACGCCCGGACCCAAATTTTCGGGTCAAACAAAATTTTGTCAATGCTACATTCATCCACCCTTAAATATCCTTTAATTCATTGTCTGCCATGCCATTAGATGTTTAGTGTCCTTTCCCTATATTGTTTTTGAGGTATTTATAGGTTTTAGTCTTTTGACTTCTCTTTGTATTTTAGATGTAAAATTTATTAGTAAAGTTTATGAGCTATAATAACTATAATGTTTGCATTTTGTTTTGAAAAAGATTGTTTGCCTTTGATGGTGGTGATGATGATGATGATAATGATGGTAAAAATTTTAGCTTTATCTCCTTTGGACATCCATGTGAAGACCTATGGTAATTAAACAAAAGGTTTGGTTGATTGTTGTTATATAATATATAATATTATAGCTATGATGAATTAAAAGATGATAAAATCAAATAAAAATTATCTTGATCGGTTTATAATTAAATTTAAAATTTTAATATAATGATATAATGATATAATATTTCTTTCGTTATATTCTTCTATTTTCTACGTCATTTTAAAATTATCACCCAGTTTCATGTTTATTATCTTAATATTTTTTTAATTAACACTATACGTAGTCAGTATTGATTATATCATAAAATGAAAAAAATTAATGAGACAGATTCGCTTAACTTTAAGCAATATTTTTGGCTTAGTAATCAATAAAAGTATCATGGTGGTTTAAGTTATTGAAACATAAAATCATTACCTATGTACTCTTAGAAAATACAATGCATGATATATTTTTTTATTCTCTCTTCATTTTAATAGATTGATTGAATTAGAACTAAATAAATTTGTTTATTGAATGTAACATTTTAGATTTATTGGTAAGATTGTATCTATTTTTTTAAAGTGAATATCTTGGGTAGGAATTATAAATTCAATATTGTATAATGTATAAATAGATAGGGTGTAATGACATTACTAAATGATGCAAGCTCAATTAATTTCTCTTATAATTTAAAATAATGAATTTAATAATATACATAGCGGTTGACTTGGTGATTTTTTTTAATAAAGTAGCTGCAATAAATTAAATTTGACAGTTTATTATAATATATGCTCATTTGAAAAATTTAAAGAAATATCGGCACTAATCAAAATAAATGATTACGTAGTTGATGAAGTTTTTTTATTTCACTTCTAAAATATTTTAGGATTATTATATGTAATGCAAGGGGAGTTAAAACTAACTATAAACAATATTCATAAAATAAAATATGTTAATTTAACTTTAAATCACCACATAATATTAATTATTTTTTCACATAGTACTATATTATAAGAGTAGTCTTTTTTTTTTGGTGCAAAAAAAAAAGCAGTCTTTTGATACTAATGGTTAACTGTGTCAATTGATCGTATTATAATATATAATATTATGTAAAATATATAGCACAGTGTTATAACTAGTATATAACATATAAGATTTTCTCGTAGAAGAGCTAGTTTATTCAGGAGCGGTTGAAGAAAGCGAGAATGGCGAAGCAAAATAACAAAGATCCCAGCGCTGTTTCATCTGATCTCGTTGATTTCTTGAACGCTTCTCCTACTGCTTTCCATGCTGTTGGTACTCTCCGTCTCTCTCTCTCTCCCTCCTAAACCCCAGTAGAGTTTGGTTCGTTTCAGTCAGTTTTTCTGGGTGCTCAATTTGTATCAATTAGAAAAGAAATTAGATGAAAAGCTAAAAGAGCTTTTGATTGTGTTTTGTGCTTTGAATCATCCACCACTTGATTCGCTTATGTAATTGGTGTTAATCTCAGAGGAATCAAAGAGACGTTTGAAGGAAGCTGGATTCGAGCAGCTTTCGGAGAGAGAAGATTGGAAATTGCAACCTGGGAAGAAGTATTTCTTCACTAGGAACTACTCCACCATTGTTGCTTTCGCTATTGGTGAAAAGTATGCTCTGCAGCATCCGATTTCTCTTTCTGTGTTAGCAATTGTATGAATTTGAAACCTTGGTTTTTGGGGTTTTATTTATTTGGAACATCACTTGGAAGTTATGATTAGCATATTGATTGCTTTTTCTTCGGGTTCTTATTTCCGTATTGAAGATACTTATTTCGGGTCTCATTTTTCATCTGCAATTGAATTATTGATGTTCGATGTTATACTGGAATGGATTAGGTATGTCACACCTCATCATTGTGGTGATGTCATATGGCACTAAATATGAGTGATGGCGTAGTTGAGGGAGTAGGAGCCACGCTCAAGTGGCGAGAACTCCTCGCTGGGATAATGTCTGAGTTTGGTTGGAGCAATATAATCTTATGTAGGAGTGGCAACTGATGTCTCCTGGATGCTACCCTTAGCCCCGTCTAGCATTTTGGAGGAGATTGATTGCTTTTTCCTTGTTTGTTTTTAATTAAAGATTTATTCTTTTTATAAGTTGGTTCGTTTATACTTCAGAGAAAGAACTCTAATGTTGTGAATTTGAAATAGATATGTTGCTGGAAATGGATTCTACGTTATTGGTGCTCACACAGATAGCCCTTGCTTGAAATTGAAGCCAAAATCGAAGGTAATGTTGTCTTTATGATGAAATAGAGATGGAGATGAAATGGCTATGGTGTCTTTGAGGAAATTTGTGGCTGATACCTCTAATGAGAATTTTAATTCCGTTGTTTAGGTAACTAAAGGAGGTTATTTAGAGGTTGGTGTTCAGACATATGGAGGTGGATTGTGGTACACATGGTTTGATCGAGACTTGACTGTTGCTGGACGTATGGTGATAAAACAAGTGAAAGATGGTTCAACTTCATACTCCCATCGACTTGTTAGAATTAAAGATCCCATAATGAGGATTCCTACTTTAGCAATCCACTTGGACAGGTAACAATTATGATTTTCTTCCTGTCTTTCTTGCACTTTACTTGGGTCATGCATCTGAATATTTATCCTGATTTGACAATATCAAGCTTCACGCTGCTTTCTTTAAACCATTGCATTTTGATATTTATTCACTTCTTTTGAACAGGAATGTTAACAGTGATGGGTTTAAGCCAAATACACAAAGTCATCTTGCTCCTGTATTGGCAACAGCAGTTAAGGTACCATTCTAACAAACTAATCTAAAGTAATCCTTAGGTATATATTCAGTGCATTGCATAGTTCAGACACATTATGCATTCAATATATAAACACAATGGAAGCTTAAACTTGACATGATTCAAAGTTGATTAGCTCAAACTTGAAATGATCCAAAGTTGGTTAGTTTAAGCTTACAACAACAACCAGCTTTGTGCAGTTGGGATGAGATTTAGAGAAGTTTAGATGTATGTAGCCCCATGATAACTTGAGAACCTATTGACCATGAGCCATAGCTCAATGTTCATGTAGTGCTCTTCCTGCATAACCATCTGGGTTCGATCCCAGGTGGCTACAATTCCCCTTTCAACTCTGAAGGAAATTGTTGAAAGCCGTAGCTCAATGTTCATGTAGTGCTCTTCCTTGCATTGGGTTTAGTACCATGTCAAGTTGGGGGTCACTTATCCCACACATAAGGGGAAAAAGACTTCTAGAAATAGCCACATCTTTTGTTTTGCTTTTTCTTTTTTTTTTTTCCTTAAAATGTTACTAAGGAAGTCAAAAACAAAATGCACAGGAAATGAGAGTGGGTCAAGCAATGAGGTTAAGTAAGACATGGGTAGGATCTAGTTTAGGCTCCTCTCAAGCTTTATATAGTCTCTAGATTCCATTGTTATAAGGATTTGGCTGTGCTGTATCGCCTTCCTAAATCTATTTCAAGGATAGCTGTTACTTCATCTCAAGATTGTTGTTGTCCATGAAGGACACATGACAATCACCTTAAGGCTTTTAATGATTTCATGAGAATCAGATTTTTCAAAATAAGCAAGCAAGTAAATAAATAAATTGTGGTTTCTGAGAATGGGGCTTCTGACAGTGATTGATCATTTTGTATGACATAAATCTAGTTCATCATTAATGTTGGTAACATGAGTGCTTGTGCAGTCGTGCTCTTCTAGTATTAGCTTGTGAAAAATGAGAGAATTTTGATGGAGACCGGAGATGATGCATGTAAATGTGAAAATACCAAGATGCAGCTCATTGGCTTGCTCTTGATTGCAGTTTTGTCATATGATTTCTTGCTAGCCAAAAAGATCGCCATTCTTTTCTGAAGTACTCTTCCTCTAATGATAATCTTGTGGCTATCTTACAGGAAGAGCTCAATAAGAATACAAATGAAACCTCAACTGAAAATGGAGCTCAGACTGATGTAAAAAAATCTAAAAACTCAAAGAAGGAGAATCAGAAACATCACTCCATTCTGCTCCAGGTCTGGACATTTCACTGGGGATCCCATAATTTGCTATGTTCTTTGGACTATTATATCAACAGCCATATGGCTTCCTCGTTAATGAGTCCAATACTTCATATGCTCATGTACTTTATCTCTATTTTATTTGGCAGTTGCTTGCTGAGAATGCTGGCTGTGAACCCAATGATATATGTGATTTTGAGTTACAAGCATGTGATACTCAACCGAGTGTTATAGCTGGTGCATTCAAGGAGTTTGTGTTCTCAGGAAGGCTTGATAATCTCTGCATGTCTTTTTGCTCTTTGAAGGTTTGTCTCTTAACCTCTCTTCAGGGACAAGGAAGCATAAAATTGCACAACCATAGTTAGAAAATTTCAGTTTTAATTGCTTTTATGTGTTGATTGTTCCAAAATATGGACCACTAGTGACTTTTTTGTGGCTTGAGATTTCCAACCACATTTGTGAGAAAGATACTTAGTACTACACAGGATAATGCCAATTTAGTCTCATAAATTAGTGAATGCATTCAAAATTTGTACATGGAAGTTTTTGTCTGTCAAGCTAATCATGTGTCTATGGCCCTAAGTTTGTTGTCGATCAATCCATCATATATGATACATACATATGCATGCATGATAGAGGCTCACATGAAAATCATTTCTCAAGTGAGAAACTGAGAACTATTATGATGGCTTAGATCCGGATGATTCACGGTTTGGGCTTTTGTTGATTCAATTAGAAAAATAGCCTTGTAGCAGTACATCTGATAAATGTTGTTCAGTAATATGTCTTTGTGTAACAAAAGGAAAATACATTAAAAGACTAAATTTATCATCATGCTGTCCCCACTTACTCCCTCTAGACCCCATAGCCAATGTCACATCAGCTGCCACACCACAACACTGGTAAGATCTTTTGATGGTGCATTATGTTGACATAGTGTTGGGATAAGGAGTTCAGGTGGCTTCATATCTTTTATTTTGTCAAAATGTCACTGAACTTCAATAAATCTATAAGCTTATAATTCACCTATTATTTTTCACTTCATAAAATTTCTTTTTTTTTTCTTTTCTTTTTCCTTTCATATTTTTTTGAGGGAGCCTACATATAGTTGTTTATTCATTAGTTTTTTAGGATAGTTTGAGTAGGGAATTGTCTAGTAGGGGAGACAAATTCAGTGTATGAAGAGCTAAGAGGAACTAAGGCTCTGTTATTTTTAGCTTTAAATTTACAATTGTGCAGTGGTGAATATGCCCTAGATGTGGCCCAGGAGCTACAACAAGGAGGATAATGGCTGGGCATAGGATGTTGGGAGGGTTGGGGGGAGGAGGCAAGGGAGGGGTCATGATTGGAGGGACACTAGTGTGCCCGTCTGAGGTAGAAAGGATGAGGTAGGAAGATGGGGCAGGGTTCACCATAAAGGAGAAAAGTTGAGAAAGATGCGCAACACCTTAAGTGCTGGGTACATGGGTTCCTTGATTAGGGTTGTCATATGCCTATTACGCAGCAAATGATGTAGATTTCTCATGTAAAATTGATTGTTGTCATATCAACAGCAAAAACTATTAACTAAATGTAAAAACATGTATTGTGTTTACATTAATGTTTCCATAGCTTAATGAATCACATCTACTTAGTTATTTATCAGATTATCACCTTTATGTACCATATTCATTTAAGTATTTGTATTCAATAAGGAATGATGGATCCAACTACAATAACTCCCATTGTGGGTCCTGAATTTGCGAGTTCTAAGAGATCGATATGTTGGGCAGTCTGATCCTTGTGAGCATTTTTGTCCTCCAGGAGAATGATTCCAAAATTCTGAGAAAAATTTTTGCGGAACCATTTTGTACGAGTTGAGATTTTAAAACAAGTTAGAAAGCAAGAGCTATAGATACTAAAACTAAGTAGTTGATTGATAAACAAATTTTAAAACAGTTTTTATGGAGCTCAAATTTTAAGAAATATTGGAGGTAAAATAAGTTATAAACAATAACATAAAGGATTCAACAAATATATATCATGAATATATTTATCTTTTAGAATTTTTATAATGTGTAATACATAAATACGTAAATGCACTTTTCTTTTGTTTGCTATATAGGGATGATGGCATATGCTAGAGTGGACCCTAGAAGTAGAGTTCTTGGCTCCTTTTGCCACTGTGTTTTAGGTTTTCTCTCCGTTTTGTCACTGTATTTGTATTTTAAACCCCATGCCACTGCCAAATTTTTTATTCATTTTTCAGTAAAGGTAAATCAAACTCAGTGGCATTTAGGTTAAAAAAATCTGAACTGTCATTTACGATAAAACATCTAGAACATAGTGACACAGATTAAAAAACAAAACACAATAGCAAAACAGACAAAATATTAAAACACAATGGTAAATGGAGCCAATAGCTCTATAAGTAATGTAATCAAAATTGGTTTTTGATTCTAGATGGTGATGTATATTCAGCACTTAGTTGTCTGTCGTTTTGAGGTTTAACTTTATTTTTTTGAGCTCAGGAAAAGAACATAAAGATATTGGTTATTACTTCAGATCAAGAAAAAGATATTGGTTATTACTTCTTCAGTGTATAATTGATTTTGAGCAATATTATGTTCAGGCATTGATAGATGCCACATCCTCTGAAAGTAACCTTGATGAAGAAATTGGTGTTAGAATGGTGGCCCTTTTTGATCATGAAGAAGTTGGATCTAATTCAGCCCAAGGAGCTGGTTCTCCTGTCATGTTTGATGCCATGTCCAGGATCACAAATGCCTTCTCAGATTCTAAGGTATAAATTAGAAATGTATTCACTGTTTGAAATTCAGATGCTTTATCATTTTGTCTGAATTATGCCCTGAATCAACCATTCTGTTCCTTCTTCTATGCATTTTAGTGGCACTGCTACAATTGTCATGATGATAGTTGCATTGCAGGGCAACATGTGAAGTTGCTAAGATTTATGCATAGAGATATAGGGATATGAAGATTGCATTAGCTTTATTGTATTTTTGTACTTGTTCATGCATGCTCCAATGCAATGGGATATGCACAGGGTCTTGTAGGCCATTCACATTCACATCTTGCCTGAGGTTGTAATCTTGTTTTCCATACAAACAGAATAAGAAAGCAGAGGTTCTTCTAGTAGTGTTAAAATAAATAAACACTTTTTTTTGGCTGGTGATTTATTATTATGTTTTGGTATTTGGAACTTCATGGCTGGTGATCCATAAGTCAAAGTTTGCGAGAGATTTCTTGGTTGATGCATGGATACTGCACCCTGGATGGCATAGTTTTGGACTGCAACTGCAATGGATATTGTTGATGATAATCGTGATTAAGAGACTTACACTATCATATTGACTTCCAAAGTCCATACTGTTTCCCCCTCCCCCAACTCTTTTTTCCTTTCTCTATCTACTTTTCTGAGCATCTCATTGCTTTCTGTTTTTTGTGTTTTAGATACTTGAGAAAGTGATGCAAAAAGTTTTCTTGTATCAGCTGACATGGCTCATGCCTTACATCCTAACTACATGGTGGGCTCTCTGATATACTATTTTGAGAGATTTTAAAAATAGTGTTCCGTGTAAATGTGTTCCTGATAATACCACATTGTTTATCAGGACAAACATGAAGACAATCATCAGCCTAAAATGCATGAAGGATTAGTCATTAAACATAATGCTAATCAGCGTTATGCAACCAATGCTGTAACCTCATTTATATTCAGGGAGATAGCATCAAAGTATGATCTTCCTGTTCAGGTGAGTCCTCAATATATATGCTTTCTGTAAACCCTTTGAACCTAAATGCAACTGATAAGTTGAGTCATATAATGTATCTGTTAATTGTGGAGCATTGACATATTTTTCCCATTTGACCCCCTCCTTCCAAAGCTTAGGTTCATTATAACTTTGTTGTAGGGTGATTAAATCATCTAATTTCCCTTTCGAATTACATCATGTGCCAATCCAATGCTCTCTATGAAGACGAGACGAGTTTTAAACTCATAAGGGCCATAAGCCCATAATAGTACAAGTAAAGCAAACCCCCCTCTAATGACTTCATTTTCTCAACGTACTTCTAGACTAAATTTAGGAAGCATGGGCATAACACTATTCATCTATATTTCTGTTCTTGGTGAGAACTCCTTGAAATCTTTTTTTCTTGAAAATTTGTCGACAACAGTATCTTTGCTTGTAAAGGTGGAACTGCCTAAGTCTTGATGTCCTTAAAGACCCAACCTGGCTAGGTCTACACCGAGTTATGATGTTGTAATTTGTATATGCTCTTGATTAAAGAAAAATTGCAGAACTAAACTTTCAAGTTTTTTACCTGCAGGATTTTGTAGTGCGAAATGACATGCCTTGTGGTTCCACAATTGGCCCCATTCTGGCAAGTGGTGTAGGGATCCGCACAGTCGATGTTGGTGCTCCACAGCTATCTATGCATAGCATCAGAGAAATGTGTGCTGTTGATGACATTATGTACTCCTATGAACATTTCAAGGCCTTCTTTGTGGAGTTCTCTAAACTCGATTCGAAGATATCGGTGGATGCTTAAGATTCGAGGATAAGTGTCGATGACCATAATTGTCCTCCCTGATCCAAACCTTCCACCTTGGGTTCAATGTCTGAGCTAAATTCATGTAGTTGCAGCTTCTGTTCTACATCAAATGTAGTATGTCTCTTAGCAAAATAATATTATTCGAACTTGTTTCACCCCTTGACTTTGGTATGTGCCCTTTAATCCAAACAAACTGTTTTGAAGTTAGGGGACTACTATATGCCAATCCTGGGATTTATTCTAGGAAACCTCCAGCTAGTCTGCGAGTGACCTCACCATGTTTCCCCTTCTTTTGAGCCATTACTGGATTCAACAAACAAAAAAGAAAAAAGAAAAAGAAAGCCTCCAGTTGAGCTAGTATTGGAGTGAGGTCATCTATTTTGAGCAAAAGTCAACGAGGATTTTTTTTTTCTTTGGGCAATGGTCAACAACGATTTCATTACACCAAAATAAAAAGACAGTCGTACATATAGGCTTTGATTACCAAAGCTAGCAGGTGTATGATATATATTGTAACCTATATTGTTATATTTCGAAAGATCTGTTAGAAATGGCTAATAAATTAGTTATTATAGTGGTTTGTAGAAGAATGAGCTGAAATGAAAAGTAAGTTGAAACGAGATGAAACGATTAGTTATTACAGTAAAAATGAGCTCCAATAAGATAATATGAGTTGAAACGAGTTGAAATGAATGACGTTAGAAATGAAATAGTTTATATGATTTATGATGTAGTTGGCGATGTTTGGCAGTAGCTTATATGATAGTAGCTTCTAATATTCTGGAGTAAAATAATGTGCACGGTCATAAATATCCAAAATCTTATCATGTAACGGCATGACATCACATTAGTGGCATGTTTTAATAATAATAATAATAATAATAATAATAATAATAATAATAATAATAATAATAATAACATCGACGATAATAATAATAATAATAATAATAATAATAATAATAATAATAATAATAATAATAATAATAATAATGATTAACGGTTATAACTGTTATAGTTATAGCATAAACAAGTTGAAATGAACAAAAACGAGCAAAAATGAGTTGAAATAAGTAGAAAGAAGAAATAGATACCGATATACATATCAGTTTGAAAAGGCCAATGCATGCTTTCACAAGCCATAAAAGAGTTTACATATTAAATATTATCTATATGATAAATATAGATGAAAATAATATATATACATAGCTACTGGAGGTATACGCTCCAAGAGTATGTACATTGCTTTTCTAGACAGGTGCTTTCTAACAGCCCTCTACCCTATGTAGTGACTATGAACATATATAGGAAGGCTAAGCCTAAGCCACAATATATACTTGGTAGCAGTAACAATAGCTTCAGGTGCTTTACCTTGATGTCGAAATTTCTCCGAGCTTTTGCATCTCCAAACCTCACTCATAGACTACAACCCGGTGGAGTATGTCGAAAATCCGATAATAGTCACAAAGTTAATGACTTTTCATTTCCTGAACTTCTTTCTGGCTCCATTAACCAATTTCCAAACTCACTATTGCTTTTTCGGTCCACTGGGTCTCTTCATCTTGTAGACCTTCAAGTTTCAAATTTGAAATACTTGTTGCTTTTCTTCTACAGGATTTTTAAGAGCGGACACACTTCTGTAAAAAAGGCATTTTAATCATTTTAAAACAGGTAAATTTATTTGTTCAAATGTTGATTGGACCTATAAATTAATTCCAAAAATAATTGTGCGAAAAATCGGTGAATCAAAATGTAAATTTGTCTTAACAGATAAACAAAACACAACAAAAATATTGCATGTTTATCCTCATTGAATCTAACTTGCCAACTAATGATTTGCCGATATTTTCTTTTTGATGTAAAATAAGATATTCATTTAACATAAAAAAAAAGATATTTTCATTTAACATCAAAATATTACACACAATGCTATTTACATAATCAGAACCAGCAAGTTATTAGTATTAAATAAATTATGTAAATAATTTTATTATATTCCATTATCTTTGAGTTTCCTAGTTTAGTCAATCTAAGATACTTGTCAGTTATCCCTTCCTACTTTCAAGCCTTGAATGACTCCTGTATCTTTCTATAAGTATACTCTTTATCATCAATGAAGATTGCAGGATTATCTTTTTATCGGAGCAGTTTTGATCCTCTTCTCTCCCACCTCCATCCAACCTCTTTCCTCTCCCGCGGCTTCTCTCTTTCGGCCTCACCACCTCCAGCATACTCTCCTCATGACTCCTTCTCCCTTTCACCCAGCCTTAGCTGTCAACAACATCAAAAACTTCATACTTATTACTCTTGAAATGGAAAAAGTCCAAGTACTCCTCCTGGGCTGAACTCTTCAAAATACATTATCGTGTATATCAAGTTCTTGACCATATCCTCCCGCCCTCACTTCCCTCTCGCTCCTACCCCATCCTCACCTGATTCTAACACCGCCGACATCGACACCATTGATCCCAAACTTTGGTCTCCTCTCGATGTTGTAGTTCTCCAATGGATCTATGGTACCATTTCGATGACCTTCTTACCTTCATCATCGAACCTAATGCTATGGCTCACTTTACATGGGACTCGTTTAGCTAGCATCTTCCAAGATAAGAATCATCCTAAGCCCTCTACTCGAAAAATCAATTCGGTCATGTTCGTCTTGATAACTTTCCTAATATTTCTTCCTATTATCGAGAACTCAAAATGTTGGTCGATCAAGTTTCTAACGTCGATGTTTCGGTCTCTCAACAGCGCCTTGTTCTACGACTTATTGCGGATCTTAATGAGAACTATGATGGTATTGCCACAATCCTGCAACAAACCACACCTCTTCCTACATTCTATGAAGATCGCTCTCGGCTCATACTCGAAGAGATGCACAAAGCAAAACAAGCCTCCGCTTCGCCCATTTGACCGGCACCGCTGTTCTCACCGTGGCACTCGCGCCGACCTCCGAGCATCACTCCGACACCGGGCACGTCTCTAATCGCAGCCATCAGCCTCGGTAGTCCATCTACCGCGGTGGCCATCACCAGCGTGGCCATGATCGTGGCCACAAGCAGCTACCAAGCAACAGCAGCAGACAGGCGTTCCTTCCTCAGGGATGGCAGCAGCGGCGCCGAACAGCCCTCGCCATGGGCCGCTCGGGGACCATGGGCCATCCCACCCTGTCTTTTATCCCACGGTTCCGTCCCCCGACTCGTTTCCTCGTCAGCCGGGTCTCCTTGGTAGCCGCCCTCGGGCATACACCGCACGAGTCGGCTCCTACCAACATCGACGACGCTTTTCAAACCTTGTCTCTCTCTCGTTTCGGACGATAAATGGTACATGGATACTGAGGCCACTTCATATGTAACGGTGTCCCTAGGTACACTCTCATCTTATTCTAATACGAGCAACAATCACAATATTATTGTTGGTAATGGTCATGAATTCCCGTTCGTGGTTTTGGTATGGCATACCTTCCCTATCCCCACCCTCCCTCGCTTTACAAAATGTTATTTATGTCCCTAACCTTATTAAAAATTTCGTTCGCCCCTTTACTACCGATAGTAATATTTCGTTGAGTTTGACCCTTTAGGATTTTCTATGAAGGACATTATGACGGGGACTTCTCTCATGAGATGTGATAGCATCGGGGATCTCTATTCACTTCCAGCCCCCACACTTGCTTCTATCCCCTCTCCGGATACCTTTGTCTGCTATTTCTACTACTTTGTGGCATAATCGCTTGGGTCATCCGAGAGTATCTGTTTTAAACTCCATATGCAATAAAAATTCTATTGTTTGCAATCCCTTTCCCCCATCCTATGTTTGTCAATCTTGTGTTTTTGGCAAACATATTAAGTTGCCATTTTTGGATTTCTCAAATTATACTTCTATACCTTTTGATATTATTCATAGTGATTTATGGACATCTCTAGTTTTAAGCAATGCTGGCCTCAATTATTATTTACTTTTCTTGGATGATTATTTAAATTTTTCTTTGGACTTTTCTAATTGGTCAAAAATCCCAAGTTTACTATCTATTTCTCACTTTTAGTTCTTTTGTCAAAACTCAATTCGATAAAAATATCAAAAGCTTTCAATGTGATAATGGGCGTGAGTTTGACAATACTTCGTTCAAAATATTTTGCAAAAATAATGGCATGACTTTTCATTTTTCTTGTCCTCACACATCTCAACAAAACGGAAGAGCTAAACAGAAAATTCGCACCATTAATAACATGATTCAAAATCTTCTCGCTCATGCATTTGTTCCCCCTCTTTTTGGCATCATGCTCTCCAAATGGAAACTTATCTTCTCAATATTCTCCCTAGCAAACTTCTTTATCAATCTTCCCCCATTCAAATTCTCTATCATCGTGACCCATCCTACACTAATCTTCGTGTGTTTGGATGCCTATGCTACCCGTTATCTCCTTCCACCTCCGTACATAAACTCCAACCTTGTTCTACCCCTTGTGTCTTCTTAAGATACCACAAAATCACCGTGGGTACAAAGAGCTTTGATTTAGCCTCTAACAAAATCATCATCTCTCGCCATGTAATCTTCAATGAGTTCAAATTTTCCTTCACCACCATCAGCTCTCCCTCTCCTCAATCTTATCGGTTTGGAATCTAGGCTGAGCCCAATTGTTCATCACCACCTAGTGGACCCCTCGGCCTACGACCCATCTTCTTATTCTACTCCATTGGTGGCCCCTCCGTGCATCACATGTCGAGTCCAGCCTATTGTCTCCTGTAGGTCCAAAGTGTCGGGCCCAACCCCTTTACAACCCTCACCCACACCTGCCCGGCCCAACCCCGCACTCCGTAGGAATCATGGCCAGCCGGAACTAACCAAGCTTTTCCACGAATGCCTTTGGCGTTAGGTTTTAGAAAACTTTTGACTTTCGAAGATAAAAGATGATTTTTAGAAAGTGGGATGAAACTTTTATTAAAATTTTCGAATTTTATTAAATCTAATTATGCAAAGTTTGAATGACGGTCTTACTAACCTTTTATTTTAGAAATTATTTTAAGAATTATCGTGATGTTATTTCTTAACTGAAAAAAAATAAAGAAATTAGGATTTCAAATCTGCCGTGAGGCTTTAGGGCCAGATTGGTGTGAAAACACCTATCCGGACCGAAGCCTAGCCTGTCGACCACTCGGTGCGGCGGCGGCCTACACCTACCGGTGGCCGGCGCCGACTAGAGGCTACGGGCTGAGGAGGTCGGCCTCGACCTCTCGCCTTGGCTGGCGGATCGGGAGTCCTAAAATTTTTATCCCGCACTCGGAAAAAGCCGAGATGCATTCGAATAGATTAAAACAAAAAGTAGGATTCGTTAGTCAATTTTTAGGAAAGAAAAGCGAAGACTCGGACCTTCCGCACAATTGTTTCGAGTCGGATTGATTGTAAAGATCGTAGACTCGGACTCTCTCATAGTCATTTCGAGTTCCTTCTAGGAATCATGTATATAAAGTCTATCTCTGTTAAGGTTTTGATTTCAAGACATTCCATGCATCTTAGAATCTTTTCTAAGTGATAGAACCTTTTACTCGAGTGTTGTTATATTATTCTCGCTTATCTCTGTTTGACTCGGATTGCATTATTATATTCCGAGTCACATGTCACTCGGACGTACTACATGTATCAAGTCCGTTCACTCGATATTCTCTATCTTACTTGATTTTATTTCTTAACTAAGCGGGATGAATATTGAGTTATTAAACTCAGAATATTCCTTCTTGTTTCGACCCGGATAATTATCCCTTGATTATTTTATTTATCATATTATCTCGCGTCTAACCTTGGACCAAAGTATTTTATACTTTGAGAATCAAAATTGATTTGCTTTTGTAGATTATCTAATCGAGGCAATCATGCTTTTCGAGCTGCAAAAGCAAGCGGCTTCGGATGTCAAAATCACCGACCAAAAGAGCCTTTTCCGCTTCTAGTCAAAGCCCCATACACTCGCGTCGGAAGGCATGCGCTTCCAAATCTGGAAAGCCGAAACGCCATACTCAACGGTGATTTCCACCTTACTTTTCGGACTGCGCTAGTGGTTTTGGGACTTCCCAAGAAGCTAAGGACCGTTGCTTCAACGTTCATATTTCAACGGACATTTTCACGAGTGACTTAGAAAATCTCTCAAGTACGGTCACAAAGGACTTCCAACTAGAAGATGGACGTAACGGCTACTTTGCCTGGTCATCTATAAAAGGAAGCCATCGTACAAGACTTGAAGACAAGAGACACGAGACACGGAACCAACAACGAGAAATAGCCTAACACATTGTTGTACAAAGTTATTCGAGTCTCGGTCTTCAAACTTACAACTCTCTCTCTGTAATTCATATTATTCGAGTTGTAAGATCTTGTACTTAGTTACAAATACTCTCATCTTACTTTCGAGTAAGGATCCCTTGACTAAGCTGTAAGGGTTAACTCAGCTTAGTTGTCCCTAGTTGTAAGGGTTATCTCAGCTAGGAAGTATTAGATCGAGATAAGGGAACTTCGAGTCTAGGAAAATCTTGTAAGAGTTGTCTAAGGGAGCAATTCGGGTTCGAGTCAAATTCACGGTATTTTGTGGACTCAAAATAGTGGATTTGACTTCGTGCTTGGACTAGCACGGTCCGTGGTTTTCTGCCCCAGGAGTGTTTCCACGTAATCTCCGAGTGTTCACCTTCCGAGATCATTCTAGACTCGGACTATATTATTACTTCGATTCTATCCGAATCTTCTTTATGAGTTCTTACTTTTCGACCTTATTGTAGACTCGGAATCTACTTACGCTTCTATTACGAGCGAAAGAGTCTAATTTTCTCGAAATCCTTCATCACCCTATTCACCCCCTTCTAGGGTGACTCTGTCTCTCCCGAGCAAACCTTCAATTGGTGTCGAGCCTAGCCTTTCGAAAGGATTTAATAGTCCAAAGGTCTAAAGATCATATGGCTCAACACAACGGAGAGTTTGATGAAGGAAGATCTTCTAGCGAGACCACCTAAATTCAAAGGGTCGAATTTTGTACACTTGGAAGAAACTTATGGAATGTTTCCTCTTGGATTATGATGAAGATGTCCGGGACATCATACAAAAAGGAAACTACGTTCCCATGAAATCGGAAGAATTCGGACTCGTTCCTAAGACGAAGGCCGAGTTTACACTAGGAGAAGCAGAGAAGTTTAGGAAGAACTTCAAAGCAATGAACATCCTTATGTGCGCCATAAGCTCGGAGGCATACAATCGAGTTTCTACCTATGACTCGCCAAAGAAGTGTAGGACACACTTGGTCAACACTTATGAAGGCACAAGCCGAGGTTAGACAAGCGAAGATCGGCCGGTATCTTCATAAGTATGAGCTATTCAAGATGGAGCCGAGAGGAGAACATCACTCGGATGTTCATTCGATTCACTGAGATTACCAACAATCTCAAATCTCCGGGAAAGAAGATTTCCCATGAAGAAATGTGCAGAAAAATTCTCGAAGCCTACCCAAGAAAAGATGGGGTCCCAAGGTGACTGCCATAGAGGAGGCTCGAGAATCTAGCACAGCTGAAGCGAGACAAGCTAATCGGGAAGCTTCTCACTCACGAAATCCACCGGAAGAGGAGGATGCTGAGGTTAGCACTAAAAAGAACATAGCGCTAAAAGCCTCGAAACCGAGAGAAGCAAATCTAAGTTCCTCCGACTCGGAAGAGGATCCCATGGCGCTTATTGCAAGAGGCTTCAAGAAAATGATGAAGCACAAAAGATGGGTCAAGAAGCCAAAAGAAGACTACTAGAAAAGAGACAAGAAGGACTGGAAAGGTAAGTATTCTTCTCCTTCTAAATTATCTTTGACTAAAAACTCGGTCTGTTTTGAATGTGGCAGTAAGGATCATAGAGTCAAAGACTGTCCAAAGAGAAAAAGGGACAGAAAGAAGAAGAGGGCCATGATGGCCACATGGAGTGATGAGGACTCATCGGAAGACGACGAGGACTCGAGATGACTCAAAATGTCCGATGGCAGTCTCGACTCATAAGCTGAAAAAGAGTCGGACTCGACTCGGACAATGAGGAAACAAATCCTCATGAGGTAATTGAATACTTCCTTAAATTCTCCAAAGTTGATTTAGCTAAATATATTTTTACTTTGGAAGAAAAGTCCAATTCGATTCTTCTCGATTCAAGGAACAACTTGAGTCAGTCTCCTCCGAGAGCATGTCTTTGAAAAATGAATTGGAAAAGCTGAGACTTACTCTAAGAGAACTCAAGACAAGTGCTCAATCCAATGAGGCTGAATCCGAGTTACTCGAAAAGAGAATGAGCAGCTTAGGCAAAAGCTCAATGAGTCTCAAGCTCTTGTTTTAAAATTTACTCAAGGTCAGAAAAACCTTGACATGCTTTTAGGAGCTCAATGTGTCTCCTTCGAAAAGAAGGGCTTGGTTATAATGAAGTGGAGGAATCAAATTCCTACACGGATCTCTTCAAGAAGGATACAAAAGCTGTAAAGTTCAAAAGGCTGAGCACGGTCCCATTCATACTAATAAACGAAGGACCGAGCCCGGACAAACCTTCAAGAGACAACCACCTTCTTCTTTTCAAAAAGAAAATCATTTAAGAAAAAGGAGACACGGACTCGGCCCTCGAAGCGAAAGTCTCGGAATCGGGCTAGACCCAAAATTATCCAAATCTGGGTTCCAAAAGCCTTCTTCCTCATAAAGGGACCACGGTAAGAAGTGTTACTTGGGTTCGTTAGAGGAAGTGAGAAAGGTTAGTTTTTTTGCTCTCTGTTTTGCAGGTCACTCGGAAGAGGGCAAAAGGACATTGGTACTGGACAGCGGATGTTCACGACACATGTCGAGTGACCAAGGACTCTTTTACGAGTTAGAAGCATACAAGGGAGGAAAAGTGACCTTTGGAGATGATAGCAAAGGTAAGATAGTTGGGATTGGCAAGATTGGAAATGGAAGCAATCTGGTCGAGTCCAGTCTACCTTGTCAAAGGGCTAAAGTACAATCGCTCAACATCTCCCAACTATGCGACAAAGGTCAAGAGGTAAGATTTACTCAATCCAAATGTTACATCTCCGATGAGACCACCAAAGAGATCAAGCTCTTAGGTAAGAGATCAGGTAATACTTACATCATTCCTCTTTCGACCCAAGTCGGAACTTATCGTGCTTAAAAGCATCTCTCAATGATGATTCATGGCAATGGCATCGAAGATTAGGCCATATTAGCATGCATACAATTAAAAAATTGTCGACTCTTGGTCTAGTCAGAGGTTTGCCAAACTGTGTTTTCACTAAAGATAAACTTTGTGAAGCATGCACGAGAGGGAAACAGTCGAGATCTTCATTTAAATCCCTGAAGACTGTTTCCACATCAAAGGTGCTTGAACTGCTGCATATGGATTTATGTGGTGAAATCCTCGTAAAGAGCCTCGGAGGTAAATCTTATATACTTGTCATTATTGATGATTTTTCACGATTTACCTGGGTGTGTTTTCTCAAGCACAAAAATGAAGCATTCAAGGAGTTCAGCAAGCTCTATAGAAAAATTCAAGTTGAGTCTAAGACTCGGATCCGGAGGATTCGAACCGACCATGGAAGAGAGTTCGACTACTCGGAATTCACGAGTTTTGCGACCAGAATGGAATCTCTCACAATTTTTCAGCACCAAGAACTCCACAACAAAATGGAGTAGTAGAGAGAAAGAACAGAACCCTTGAGGAAATAGCTAGGACGATGATAATTGAACACGATCTTCCCTACTATTTTTGGGCTGAGGCAATCAACACCGCCAACTATACGCCGAACGGATGCCTCATCGGACCCATTCTAAAGAAAACACCCTACGAGCTCTACAAAGGGAAGAAGCCAAATATTTCATATTTTAAGCCCTTTGGATGCAAGTGTTTTGTTCACAACAACGGTAAGGATCACTCGACCAAGTTTGATGCTCGGTCGGATGAAGGTATCTTTCCGGGTTATTCCTTACATAGCAAAGCTTATCGCATTTTTAACAAGAGAACTAACAAGGTGGAAGAGAGTATCCATGTTGTATTTGATGAGCTTGAACAGGAAAAGCCAAGTGAGTCTTCATACTCAGATTTGAAGCTCAGCGAGAGAAGATGAAGCCGAGTTTACAAAGACTCAAACTCAGTCGGCTCAGAATGATGTCACTCGGAATGAAGTGACTCGGAATGAGACAACTCGGAGTCAACTCAAAATGTTGAAGGAGAATCTGAGCAACAAGCCAATTCAGAACAACCCTCTAAAGCTCAACCAATTCAGCCTACAAATCTGGTGAATCGGAGGACATGTAACACGTTCAAGTTCACCTCTAGTCATCCACTAGAGAACATACTCTCGATATCAACAGTGGGGTAAGAACTCGTTCCTCTCTCCAAAATCTTTGTGCATTCACTGCATTCATTTCATTAACAGAACCCAAAAATGCACTAGAGGCCCTTAATGAACCTGAATGGGTAGAGGCCATGCAAGAGGAACTCAATCAATTCGAGAGAAACCAAGTCCGGACTCGACCAAACGACCTTCCAACCACCTAGTCATAGGAACCAAATGGGTTTTCAAAAACAAACTGGATGAAGGTGGGGTGGTAGTCGAAACAAGGCTAGACTTGTGGCTCGAGGTTACAATCAAGAAGAAGGGATTGATTGTGGGGAAACCTTTGCACCCGTTGCCCAAATTGAAGCCATTAGAATCTTGTTGGCATTTGCATCTAGCATGAACATCAAATTATATCAGATGGATGTTAAATGTGCATTTCTCAATGGTTTTATTAAAGAGGAAGTCTATGTCGAGCAACCTCCTGGTTTTAAAAACTCAGAATTTCCAAATCATGTTTTCGGACTTCAAAAAGCTCTATATGGTCTTAAACAAGCTCCTCGAGCTTGGTATGAAAGACTCGAGCAATTTCTTGGTTCAAAATGATTTTAAAAGAGGTCAGATTGACAAGACTCTCTTCATAAAAACCAAGGGGAAAGATTTTCTCATTGTTCAGATTTATGTTGATGATATTATTTTTGGAGCAACTAATGAAAATGCATGTCGAGAATTTTCCGAGTTAATGAGTCGGGAATTCCAAATGAGTATGATGGGAGAACTCAATTTCTTCCTTGGTTTACAAATCAAATAAGACAAGGATGGAATCTATGTCCATCAATCAAAGTATACCAAGGAGCTGCTGAAGAAATATAAACTCCAAGATGCAAAGCATGCAACTACACCCATGAGCAGACAGTATAAAACTTGACTCGGACGAGAAAGGTAAAGCAATAGATCGAAACTCTATCGAGGTATAATTGGATCTTTGCTATATCTTACTTCCAGCCGGCCAGATATCATGTTTAGCGTGTGTTTATGTGCAAGATTTCAAGCTAATACCAAAGAATCACATCTCACAGCGGTGAAGAGAATCTTCGGATATCTTGTAGGGACTCGGAATTTAGATCTCCGGTACTCAAGAGACTCGGAACCGACCCTCACTGGGTACTCGAGATGAGGACTACGCTGGCTACAAAGTTGATAGAAAGAGCACATCTAGAGCTTGCCGGTTTCAGGTCAATCCCTAATCTCCTGGCACTCAAAGAAGCAAAACTCCGTAGCTCTATCAACTGCGAAGCTGAGTACATTGTCTGCCGAGCTTGCCGTGCACAAATCCTATGGATAAAGCAACACTTGAGAGACCTTAGGCTGGACTTCAAATCGGTTCCAATCAAGTGCGACAATCAAAGTGCAATTAGCATCACCAAAAATCCGGTTCGAGCATTCAAAGACAAAGCACATTGAGGTCGGGTATCATTTCTTAAGAGACCATTCGAGAAAGGTGACATCGAGCTTGAATTCATTCCTACTAATCTTCAATTAGCTGATATCTTTACTAAGCCTCTTGGTGAAGATCAGTTTTGTTTCATTAGGAATGAACTTGGCATGTTAAACGCATGATTATATGTTATTCTATGTGTAAATTGCTTCGCATGCTTATGTGTTTAGATTTCATAACCATTGGTTCGGTTGATTTCGTGATACTGAGCTAATAGTTATTTCTTTGTTTCGAGTTGAAGTCACTCGGAGCCGAGTTGAGTCAAACTCGGACGATGAGAAAAACTGGACATAAAACTCTAGAATCATCTCTAGACAAGTGGATATTTTCAGTAAATCTTTTTCAAAATCTTTTTCTTACTCGGTTTTGCGATCGGACGCTAAACGTTGGATTTCAAACCCTTTCAATCTAACCGTTGAAGAAGAGAACCGTCACACCGATCCGAAGTGACTATTAAAATCGTCAAGTCGAACGGAAGTTTAAACGGCGTTTTGAGAGGCGTTTTCTATATATACTTGCCTTTTCCTCTTCTTCTCGGTATTTCGCCAATATTTTATTCTCTCTCTCGTTTTCAAAAACCTCTCGCGCAAGCCTTCTTCGTCTATAGTGCTTTCTGGTTTTCATCAAGCGACGCAAGGTTCATCTCGAGTAAGTCTGTCTGCTCTCAACCTCTTTCTCCTACTCCTTTTTCTTTTCCTTTCGTCCACATTTTTCTCCTACTCTTTTCCCAGTATCATCTCTCTTTCCTCTTTCCAACAATGCCTAAGAGAGGTTCTGACCTCGACTTTCTTGGGTCTTCTTCCAAGAAGCCTCGAACCAAAAGCCAGGAAGGCTCTTCTTCCTCTAAGCCTGTTGTCACCCAACATTATGTGCTGGACGACAAGTTCTTTCCAACCACCAAGTTTTCTTGGTTGGCTCATATCCAAACCACCGGGGTGTATTACTTTCTTTGCTTCAGCGAGTTCATCTATCCTGAACTCGTTTCGGGTTTTACACCAACCTCACTTACTCTGAAGGTGTCTTAACCTCCGGAGTTCCGAATGTGACCGTTCGCATCAACACCTCCCTCCTCCATCGCTTGTTCAAAGTTTCTTCTCTTTTCTTGAACAGCAACCCCATTCCTTTCAGTGAAGTCGTCGATGACTTCTTTGAAAAATATGCCAAAGAGTTCCCCGGGTCTAGAAAGAACTTTTACGTGACTCGGTTGAAGTCGAAGCTAGGCTTACGTGCTTTCTGCTGATGAGAACCTTCTTCTCTCAGCATTCTAGCAAGGAGAACCCCAACTCCAAGCACCTCAAAGCACTTTTTGACATTCTTGAGGGCTACGAAATAGACCTCTTTCCTTCCATAATTGAGCGGATGGCAGCTGTGCCAGCTCAACTCCAAAATAAGAAGAACACCCCTCTCCCTTTCGATGCTCTTCTCACCCTTGTATTTAAACAATTCAAAGTTCCCCTTCCTTCGGACCCGAACGCAGTCTCGGAAGCTACGGTTGTGGTCGGCAAAAGGAACTCCGGGGTATGGGTTCCGGGAAACCGAACACTGGAGTCCGGGTTCACAACTCGGAACCGAGGCCATCTTCCCCGCCTCGGACTCGAAAGAAACCCCCTCTCTCTCCCAGCCCCACCTGGTGTTGCCTCCACCTCGGGTGCTTCTAAGTCTCTCTCCGCCATCTTGTCCTCCGTTTTCATGAACAAGATCAGCTCCGTGTCCTCATATTTCAAGGACATGCTCCGTTCATTCAAGAGCTGTCTATCGGTCTATGACCATCAACTAAAGAACGGCACGAGTCTCAAATCCGAGAGCAGCAAGATCCGATTCTTGAGATGAAGGAGTCTGGTGAAGGATCAAAAGGTGCTGCTCGAGCTTCTCCAGGAGAGAAGGTCCAAAGCCGCTCGGGACCACGATGACTCAGATACATCCGAGGCGTCCTCGAGCCCGGCCAAGACCTCCTCGAAAGCAAGGAGGACGGAGACGAGCAACGGGAAGAAGCGAGAGGAGCTCGTGGCTGAGGCGGCTCCTTCCGGGCAAGGGAAGGCCCAAAATGCAGAAGCGGGAAGGCAAGCCGAGGGCCAATCTACTCCACAAGTTCCGGTGGTAGTACTCAGCTCGGATAGCGGTCCGAGTAGGTCGGAAGACTCGGCTGCCCAAGGGCAACCTGCAGCGGGTCGGGCCGAGCGGACCCCCAAGCTACCGAGGTCCACAGGGAGGAACCTCTTGATCCCTTCGTTCGGGTCAGCCACTTAGAGCTGAGCCCTCGACGGTGATCCCCGTTCTCCCTTCGCCGTGCTCAAGCACATCGTCACGATCTTACCAGCGACCGGCGTACCTCTCGCCCTTCCTCTTCCACTCAGACCAACCCTTCCCCTTCTTAGGCGAGACACTATGCACTCGTGTGACAATGCCAAAGTCTACCAGATTCTTCTTCTTCCTGGATTTCTATTTTCTTTTACTTCTCTTGTTTGTCCAAACATCAAATATGTACTCCTGTGATCTTCTTCTCATTTTTTTGTTTTTGCTGAAAGGCAAGGGGAGAAGAGTTAGATGTATAGATGTCTTGTTTAGGGGAGCTTTTCTATAATTCCGTGTATATTTTATGAGAAGTAATGCAATTTCTATCTATTTCATTTCTGTGTTCATTATTTCTATGCTTACATGCTTTCTTGCTCTGTGATTTATTATATTCTAAGTTTATTTTCCGAGCAAGCTTTACATTTTTGTATGCATCACTTACAAAAGTTTCCGCCCAAATTTGTCTAAGTATGAAATGCCTTACATCTAAGTATGGAATGCCTTTCATCAAAAGGGGAGATTGAAGACTCGGACCTTCCGCATAATTGTTTCGAGTCGGATTGATTGTAAAGATCGTAGACTCGGACTCTCTCATAGTCATTTCGAGTTCCTTCTAGGAATCATGTATATAGAGTCTATCTCTATTAAGGTTTTGATTTCAAGACATTCCATGCATCTTAGAATCTTTTCTAAGTGATAGAACCTTTTACTCCGAGTGTTGTTATATTATTCTCGCTTATCTCTGTTTGACTCATATTGCATTATTATATTCCGAGTCACATATCACTCGGACGTACTACATGTATCAAGTCCATTCACTCGATATTCTCTATCCGACTTGATTTTATTTCTTGACTAACCGAGATGAATATTGAGTTATTAAACTCAGAATATTCCTTCTCGTTTCGACCTAGATAATTATCGCTTGATTATTTTATTTATCATATTATCTCGCGTCTAACCTTGGACCAAATTATTTTATACTTTGAGAACCAAAATTGATTTGCTTTTGTAGATTATCTAATCGAGGCAATCATGCTTTTCGAGTCTGTAAAAGCAACCGGCTTCGGATGTCAAAATCACCAGCCAAAAGGAGCCTTTTCCGCTTCTAGTCAAAGCCCCATACACTGCGTCGAAGTCGTCCGCTTCCAAATCTGGAAAGCTGAAACGCCATACTCAACGGTGATTTCCACCTTACTTTTCAGACTGCGCTAGTGGTTTTGGGACTTCCTAAGAAGCCAAGGACCGTTGCTTCAACGTTCATATTTCAACGGACATTTTCCGAGTGACTCGGAAAATCTCTCAAGTACGGTCACAAAGGACTTCCAACTAGAAGATGGACGTAACGGCTACTTTGCCTGGTCATCTATAAAAGGAAGCCATCGTACAAGACTTGAAGATAAGAGACACGAGACACGGAACCAACAACGAGAAATAGCTTAACACATTGTTGTACAAAGTTATTCAGTCTCGGTCTTCAAACTTACAACTCCCTCTCTATAATTCATATTATTCCGAGTTGTAAGATCTTGTACTTAGTTACAAATACTCTCATCTTACTTTCTGAGTAAGGATCCCTTGACTATGCTATAAGGGTTAACTCAGCTTAGTTGTCCCTAGCTGTAAGGGTTATCTCAGCTAGGAAGTACTAGATCGGATAAGGGAACTTCGAGTCTAGGAAAATCTTGTAAGAGTTGTCTAAGGGAGCAACTCGGGTTCGATCAAATTCACGGTATTTTGTGGACTCAAAATAGTGGATTTGACTTGCGTGCTCGGACTAACACGGTCCGTGGTTTTCTGCCCCATGAGGATTTCCACGTAATCTTTGAGTGTTCACCTTTCGAGATCATTCTAGACTCGGACTATATTATTACTTCGCATTCTATCCGAATCTTCTTTCGAGTTCTTACTTTTCCGACCTTATTGTAGACTCGGAATCTACTTACGCTTCTATTCCGAGCGAAAGAGTCTAATTTTCTTAGAAATCCTTCATCACCCTATT